>OY720441.1:110831303-111431303 GCA_963082915.1 Dolichopus griseipennis
CTGCCATACAACTCCTTCTTTTATATGAACATTACACTACACCTAACAAAGCTGTATGTTTGAAATTTTGCCAAAAGGAATTAACCGGATTATATAATGTTTAAATTACGGTCACACGGGTATCCCAGAGTTGACACAGTCAACTCTACTACACTCTTTCTCGGTTGTCTTTATTTTTTCATACCCATTAATATTTTATGTACTACTTATAAACATCTATTGCGCATTTTAAATTTTTTTTATTTTTATTAATTTTATTGAATTGGATAAAAGTTTTAAATATGTAATTTTGTAATTGCATTTTACAAATCCATTTATCTCAATATAATTTGTTGTTAAATATTTTTAAATAGATAAATTAGTAAGAATTTTTAATTTTTTCGAATTGATATATATTATTTAAATTTTTTAATATATTATTTATAATTTTAATATATTTGAATTGATTTGGGTTCGAGTAGCTGCCATACAATTTCTTAATTTATATGAGCATTACTCTTTACATATTGAAGTTGGGTGTCTGAAATTTTGCCAAAAATAGTTTAATTTTATGGTCAAAGTTTCTGCAAAATTTGGTTGGTCTACTGCAGAGTGTTCGAGTAGCTGCCATACAACTCCTTCTTTTATATGAACATTACACTACACCTAACAAAGCTGTATGTTTGAAATTTTGGCAAAAGGAATTAACCGGATTATATAATGTTTATATTACGGTCACACGGGTATCCCAGGGTTGACTAAGTCAACTCTACTACACTCTTTCTCGGTTGTCTTTATTTTTTCATTCCTATTAATATTTTATGTACTACTTATAAACATCTATTGCGCATTTTAAATTTATTTTCTATCCTAACATTTTAATGCAATGAATTTTGTAATACATTTTCTTATTTTAAACACAAAAGCTGAGCAATCTGAGTCTCTGGCAAAAGTTATGTGAAAAAACCAAGATAAAATCAAAAGAATTTAAACAAAAGAGATAATTAAAATAAAGTTAACATTACCAATATAACATACAGAATTAAGTATCTGAACAATTTCCAAAAAGGAATGATGAATAAGCAAAATAAAGTAACAACTACCAAAGAACATATTATAATAATAAATAATACTAATAATAAATGCTTATGATCGTATCATTCGAAATAAAGCAACCATATTGAACAAATAAAAAAAATTAAAAATTTATAAGATTAAGTTTAATTAAAATCATTCAATTTTATTTAAACTTAAAAAAATATTTTTAACAGCATTTTTTTAGTTTAATGATTTGATAATATTTCATACACAGATAGTAGACACAATGCACATATGCATATATCATTACAACTAATTCCATATTATCAATAAAATACGAGTAGGAATTCCTATTTATTTTTACCTTTTAAAATTAATGTAGTTTTAATCGTTTTTATAGCTATTTTGGGGACAGAACACATTTGTACCTAATTTGAAATTTCTATATTTATTAATGTCGAAGATATTATGGTTAGATCTAGGGAGGTATATGACAGTTATCCGAACCATTAATTTAATTCCTCTCATTCCAGAAACATAAAGTAAATGGGACAGAACACTCCAGTACCAAATTTAAGGTTTCTATTTTTATTAATTGCGATGATATGGCTGTTCGATCTAGAAAGAATGTAGGATAATCCGCAAGTACCACTCCAAGTAATCCCCAATGCTAGGAACATGATGAAAAAGAAACAGAACGCTCTTGTACCAAATTTAAAGCTCTTTTTTAAAAAATTTCGTACATATACTTCAGGGTCTTGAGAGGAGTTTGGGAGTGGGAAGTACCTTAACCACCACTCCAATTAATACAATGTTAGGAACATAATAGGAAACAAGTGATGAAAACAACCAAGGCATTTTAAAAAGGTACTTTCTCAAAATTATATAATGTTTCATAATAAGTATTATATACTCTTAAAGCATATATTCGAAATTAATAAAAACGAGGAAGAGTGTAGTAGAGTAGACTGTGTCAACTCTGGGATACCCGTATGACCGTTATGTAAACTTTATATCATTATTATTATAAACATTAATTACTTTTGGCAAAATTTCAAACATACCAGCTTTATTATGTGTAGTGTAATGCTCATATAAAAGAAGGAGTTGTATGGCAGCTACTCGAACCATCTGCAGTAGACCAACCAAATGCAGTAACTTTGGCCATTACACTAAACTATTTTTGGCAAAATTTCAGACACCCAGCTTTATTAGGTATAGAGTAATGTTCATATAAAATAAGAAGTTGTATGGCAGCTACTCGAACCCTACTGCAACAGACCAACCAAATTTTTCAGAAACTTTGGCCATAAAACTAAACTATTTTTGCCAAAATTTCAGACACGTAGCTGTAATAGGTACAGAGAAATACTCATATAAAAAAAGAAGTTGTATGGCAGCCACCCGAACCCATGGACCAAAATGGCTGGATTTAAATAGCGATGACGGCTATTACAAAAAAACGGATTTGCGAAAATTTCAAGATTCTAGCTCCTTTAGTTTTTGAGTTATCGTGCGGACGGACGGACGGACGGACGGACGGACAGACGGACGGACGGACGGACGGACGGACGGACGGACGGACGGACATACATAGCTAAATCGATTTTTTTTTCGATTCTGATCCGATCCATACACTTGAGTCTATATCTACCCCCCCCTCCTTCTCTGCGTCACAAACGTAATGGCAAATTTATTATACCCTTTGACTATATAGTCATACGGGTATAATAAAAACTTCAAATTTGATACACGAGAATCTATCTATTTCCGATCTTATTTAACATTTTAGTATTTTAAAAACCCTAAGAATTTGACTATAAAACATATTATGTATTATATTTTATAAATTAAAAACACAATAATTTTTTAATAAACGACTGAATTTCTTTCTTTTAATTTTTATTATCTCGTATATTTTATTGAATTATTACCATAGGTAGAAATTATGTACGATACTTAAATTGTGTTCTAAGGTTGCATGTATGTAAAATTTATTTTTATATTTAAAAGATATATATGAAAAGTTCAAAATTTGTCATTGTTATTTAGAAAAACATTTATTGCATATTTTGCACGTATAAGCATTTCTAATAGGTACATATACTAAGAATTTAAATTAATTTTAATTTTGAAAAATTTGAGTTATTAATTTTCGTGATAAAAATCTAATCAAAGCAATTAATGGCTTTAATTAACATTAAAAACTATCAAATTATACAAACCTATATTATCACAAATTAATATTTTTTTTTGCACAACTTTGAGTTTAATGAAAATTAGTGACAAAGATAGCAGCAGCATTATGATTTTAATACTTATTTATAACAGAAGTGCTAAAAATTTATTATCATAAATATGAAAGATGAGAATTAACCAATTCTAATCAATTTTCAAGGAAAACTAAATAGAATTCCTACAAAACTATAAATTAAATCTAAGCAGAATTCAAATTAAATGAATTAAAATTTTAAAAATTGAGCTATGTAACATTAAAAAGTAAATTAATTAAGAGAATAAATTAAAAAATTTGTTAAAATTGAAATAATTAAACAAGGGTACTAAATCATTCAACCGTAAATGCAGTGTGTAAAATTTTGTTGGCTTGGATAAAAAGTTTTAAGTATGTAATTATGTAATAGCATTTTATGAATACATTTATTTCAATTTTTTTTGTTTTTTAATATTTTTAAATAGATAGATTAGTATTTTTACTATTTTAAATAGATAAAATAATTAGAAAATTATTTAAGTATTATAAAGTTAATTTGAATAGCTTTGTCCTACGAACAAACTAATAAAAGCTTTTTATACCCGTGCATACATATATGAACATCGAGTATATTAAAATTACTCATCCGTTTGTAACGAATCGAAATAGACGAGCTACATATAGTGTCAAGGTTACGTATTGAATCAACATCGAAAAGTATTCGATCTAGCTATATGTGTGTCCGCCCGTCCGTCCGTCAGCACGATAACTCAAAAACTATAAGAGCTAGAGTTCTGAAACTTTCACAAAGCAAGTTTAGACAATTTGTAAGTTCCCTATTTTTTTTGGTTAAAATCGGACAAAAGCTTCGGGTAGCTGCCATACAAAGTTTTTAAAATTCTATGAATATTTTCAAAATTAATAACTAAATATAAACTAATCAGAAAAACAAACAAAACGTAGTTAAATTATTAATCGCTTCATCGTGTACTGGTTAGGGCATGCCACTTGTAGATAAAACGTCACGGTTCGAATCCAGCACGGGGCCAATTTTTTTTTTGTTTTTAAATTCATATTTTGTAATCTATTTTCTTCTCTTTTCTTTTTAATAAAATATATGTATTTATTTTATGTATGAGAAATTTTCTTATATAGAAAATTTGACAGAAAATTCTCATTTATATTCAAAATTAATAATTTTTATAAAAAAATTCAAACCAGTTTTTCAAAACAAACAATTGATACCATAGCAATTATAATAATTTTGAAAAAATAATTAAGATAAACAAAAAATCGATGGCTTAGTGGTTGGGATGTCGACCTTTTAATTGAAAAGTGTGGGTTCGAATCTCGTTCAGAGTGCATATTTTTTTTTTAAATTAATTTTTTTTTTAATTCATCTTGTTTTTTATTAATTGTTTTTTTAATTAAATAAAAAAATATAAAAAACAGATATTTTGAATTTTCTGTCAAATAGTTCAATTGCACAATATGAAATTCTTATTTATTTAACAGATAAAAGTGTACGCACGGGTATCTAAAAGTTGACAAGGACAACTATAATCTTCCTCGTATGGTTGTAAAATAACTTATGGTATATTACTTTTATATATATATGGTATATACTTTGTATTAAATTTGAACCAAATAGGTTGCACCGATTGACTGTTTCTTTGCTTGTTAAAAATTAAAAAAGCTTCTAAAACCAGCATTCTTTGACCGTTCAGATTGAAAATACCTAACAGAACTGTTCTTATAACAATTTAAATAAAGGGCATTTTGCGACTTGCGGGTGCTACTGAAAAAGTTCTTCTATGAAATTATTTTTTTTGCCACACCTACGCGTGGTTAAAATCTATTTCAAACGAAGTAAAAGATTTTGTAAACAAACGGACAGAGTGAAACTAAATAGAGATATTTTTAAAAAATCTTTTGAAAACTTTTTTATTTTAACCCTTTTGGTGAATTAAAATGAATATTTATTGCTACGTTTTTTTCATCTTCGGACCATTTACTAACACTTTTAAAATTCATTTTTAAACATTGTTGGGCTTCGTTACTTATATATTTTTAAGTATATAATGTTTTTTTTTTTAATTAAATTTTGTTTCTTAAAGAAAGCTAACCTTTTAAGAACTGCCGAATACTTTTTTAAATAAAAATCTGCACTCCTCTAAAATTTCAAACAATGCCTACAAAAACAACTGTTTCATCTGACGAGGCAGTTCAAAAATTTTCAAAAAGTTTCAAATTTCTTACATTTTTGTTAGAATAGCATTTAGTGCTTGAATAATTATTATTTATTTTCAAAGGTTCTCTGTATTCTAAAAAAAAAGAAATCGTCCAAATTGTATAAAGAAATACATATATGGAAAATACACAAATGTACATACTTACATTGATTAATATACAAAAAAAAAAACAACAATAAAAATATTAAATAAAATTTTTTAAAAAGAAATCGTCCAACTTGATGAGGAAATATAAACAATTGTACATACATCGATTGAAAAACAAACAAAATAAAAAGAAAAATAAAAATAAAGCAAAAAAATAATCTCAATTTGATTTTACTATGCACTCGTATACCAAAAGTATGGTCATCTTTTTACGATAATGGGGTGATTTCAAATCAACAAAATTGACTAACATTTTTTGTTCTAGATGAATACTCTATGTATATGATTTCTTTATGCTAGAATCTAAAAAAATGGAGGTGTGGAGGAGTGAAGAAAGATCCTTGATAAAAATGGAAACCTTCCCCATTGAAGGCTATTAGGATTTAAATATTAAAAATTTACTGCTTTTACAAGTAAGCAGTAACTTAGTAACCAGTCTATATATTTCCAAAATTAAACTCAGTTTGTAACACAATATAATTTTAAAAATGTGCTTTTTTAAAAACCCTTGGTTTTTTTCATTACTTGTTTTTTTTTGTTCTAAAAAATATGTTAAATGTCAAAAGTATTCGACAATTTTGAGTTTAAATTTAAAAAAATTTTTTTTAACTATATAAATATGCCTATTTAATTTCGTTTTTTTTATTAATATTTTTTTATATACCTACAAAAATATTTTTTACACACCTAATTTTTTTATATTATTTACTTAGTTCTTTGTTATTTTATTATTTTTTCAAATTGAATTATCTCAAAGTATTTTTGTTTACAATTTGCGAAGTTTTAAAAAAATTAAATTAACAAATTCTTGAATTAACATTTATACCAGGTGTAATTTGTAAAATGAAAGTATTAATCTCGTTACTGGTATATGAAAAGTGTTTAACTAATTTGCAAACTGGTATATGTATGTTTTAATTTAATTTGCAAAACTTTATAGATTTAAAAAATTGCACCCATATGAGATTAAATATAAATAATAATTGTTATATCTTTTAGGAAAGAGATACAATACAAACGTTATGGAAAACTTCTCAAGATACGATTTCAAACTTGGAAAAAGAAATTTATAGTTACAGAAATCAAATATTTCAACCAAATGCTATTATTGAAGTAAGTTAATAATTTTAAAGATATCATGTTAAGTTCTAAGTAATTACATTATAATTTAACTAGATCAAGACAAAATATACTAATACAATAGATTTATTAGAATCAACTATAAAAAATATAAGAAAAGAACTGGATAAACAAATCACCCAGAATAGAGAACTTTTAAAAGGAAAAAATTATGTTGAAGCTAAGCTGAGATCATCAGAAGATAAGTTATTTGAACAAGAGAAACAAATATCAAAAGCTAAAACAATTGAAGTTGATCTAACGTCTGTAAAAGATCAATTAAAAACAACAGTGAAATCAAATCAAAGCCTAGAAAAATCATTACGAATTGCTAAAAGAATGATTAATGAACGATTTTTTCGTGAAAAATTAGCATTAGAAAAAGTTCAAGAAGCACTTTTAATAGCTGAAAATGCGATTGCCGAAAAAGAAGATGCATTAAATAGAGAAATTGTTATCCGAGAAGAATGTGACAGTCTTGCTAAAACTATTGGGCACGTTATGGAAGAAGCTGCACTTAAAGTTGAAAAAGATGTTTATAAATTAAGAAAATCATACGAAAATAAAATTGAAAAATTTGAAGAAGATCAAAATAAGGTAAATATATTTACATATAATATTTTAGATTTTATAATGTCAGTTATGTGGATAATCTAATTTAAAATATAATAATTTACTGCTTCTTAAATTATTAAAAGTCTAAATTATTAAATCTTTTATTTTGACAACTCTTGTACTAGCTTTTAGGCTGTATGAAAAATAGTCTTTATTAATATTAATATAAAATATATATACTTTTAAATAAGTAAATTAATATAAAAGTCCCCAAAACAAAGGAAAAAAAACACCAAATTTGGTTTTGGAGACTTTTTTCATAAAACCGAGTCTTAAATGCTTACTCATATAAAAAACCATGTAATAAAGGTTGAGTTACAAGTATATATATATTAATTCAAATCTTACCTTATTTTTGGCATAAATGATAATTTCTAAAAAAAATTATTAAGTTAAAATTTTAATAAATAGAAAATATAAATACATATACTCGACAAATGAAAAAACGTGTAATTTTTTAAGTAAACATTTGTATGGATTGATTTTATCTGCATTTAATTTAATTTTTGAAATAGAAAGAAGCAAGTTTTAAATTTTCATTCATATTACAAATATTCAAATGAAATATATTTTCATGAAGTCACAATTTGAATTGACGTTATTTTTTATATTTGTTTTCAATTGTTATTGATTTTATAAAATATACCGACAAAATATGTACATTAGTATGTTTTATTCAAGCTCTATATGCTTTTGGAGGACCAGAAAAAACTAAATCAACGCGCAGATTTTCGTTGTCAAAGTTTAGAAAACAAAATCAAAGAAGTTTTGCAAGAAAATGTTGCATTAGAAACTGATATTCAAGTTGCCTCTCAAGCAATCGTAAGTTTATTATAATTTCTAATTTATTATTATATGTAATTCAATATTACGTTTTTTATTAATTCATTAATTCTAAGGTTGAGCTAGAATTGAAAATTGCAGCTATGGAAAGTTTAATGAATCAAGACAAACAATTTAATAAGTTGTTTTATTTTAACTTTAAATTTATTTTATTATATAAGTATTTTTCTCTCCATTAATTTAGTAGAGTTTTTGATGAACGAGAAACACAAATAGAAGATTTTTTAATAAAAAATCAACACATAAAAGAGAAGTATTTTTTTTCAAACCTTTAATTATTAACAACTAATAATATTTTTTTTTAATGGAAAAAAGATGGAAAAAAGCAATAGAAGACATTACAATAAAATTTGAAATAGAACTTGAACACTTACAAGATGAGAATGCAATACTGAAAGTTCAAAATGAGGAATTAAAAATTAAATTATATCAATTAAATTGAGAAAATGTTATTTTATTTTGCTTTTTTAAATATTAATATTTAAAATTCTAAACAAAATTGAATTTAAATAAAAAAAAATTGTATTCAATAAAAAACAAATGATAGCAAAAACCAACGGTTTTTACAAAAGCACATTTTTAAAATTATATATAGCGTTTTCATCCTGAGTATTTTATCATTTACTTTTATAAATACTACTTCATAATTTTTGCTAAAAAAAAACCATCAAAAAAAAAATTAAAAAAAAAAATAAAACAAAAAAATGGCCCACCCTAAAAGTTCGTCCGAGTGATGCCCAACTTTGCCAAGTAACTTGCCATATACCTTTACCAGCCCAGTTTTAATTTTAACCCTTTAGCTTCATTAGATTCACAGTTAATGAACTGACAACCTTGTATTTCAGCTACCCGAAAATTAGGCTGTAACATTTTGAAACTTCATATAGGTGCTTCTTCTATTATATAACTAACCGTGTGTAATTTTCATCCTCCTAATGTAATTAGTTTTGAAGAAATGCATGTTAGTGAAAAGAAGTTGTTTGGCAGATCTCCGAAAATGAAGCCGTAGCATTTTGAAAATTCATTTTTTCATTCAACGTTTCAACTGACGCCTCCCAAAATCATATTGGTGCAAAAAAGTTGTGTGGCAGCTCCCCGAAGCCTTGGTTCGTTGTTACCCAAAAACATTTGGCAACCTAGAAATTGTCTAAAAATGTTTTTGTGTGAATTTTTAAGCTCTAGTCCTTTTAGTTTTTGAGTTATCCTGCTGACACCCGAACAGATGGGCGGACGGACAGGCACACATAGCTAGATCGATTTACTTTTTGATGCTCATCCGATACGTACCTTTGACACATATGAACATAAGTTTAAACCTGATAAAAATTAATTTAAATTTTTATGTAGTTCTTCATCCTTCAAAGAATAAAAATCATATAACAACAAGTAATGAAAAAATTGCCCAGGATAGAGACCAATAGAGAAATTATCTGAAGTCGACCGGAGACTCTAGAGTCTCGTAGAGCCATTTATATATATAATGAAAAAAAACCAAGGGTTTTTAAAAAAGCACATTTCCAAAATTATATAGTGTTTCATACTGATTATTTTATCGAAATATAATGTTGAAACTTTAATGTTAACGTTTAATTTAGGAAATATCTACACTGCTTTAAATTTTCAATTTTTAAGTTCTAAAAGCCCCTCAATGGGGAAGGTTGCCAAATTTCTCGAGGATCTAATCATAATTCCCCCACCCCCCTCAACACTTTTTAAGTTCTAGGAATGAATCTTACTATCTAAGAAAAAATGGTTAAAACTGAGAGACACTTTCTTCAATTTAAAGGACCGCTTTTAAATTTAAGAAAAACCTTTAACATATGTTAAAATATAATGTTGCAGCTTTGAATTTTGTATATTACTAAAAACAAAATTGGACAGGTATTGAAGTTGCAGGTGTTTAAATATAGCAAACTTTAAATTTTTGAGCCCTTATAGTTATTAAACAGGGGACGTGAAACAACAATTTTGTAAACAACTCCTACTAATTTCTGAGATCTAACTTCTCTTACAATTTTAAGACTCTAGCTTGAACCGTTTAAAAGATATGTGGGGCCAAAAAATTAACAAAAATTGATTTTCTTATAACGGTTAATTTTAGTACCGTATGGCAATTCAATAAATATATGCGATATATTTTTTATAAATTTTTTGAAAATGTCCTTGAACACACATAGAACTATATGTAGCATTTAATATAATAGGGACTGCCGCCCCCAAACCCCTGCGCTTAATAGAAATCTAATTTTCTTTTCAAATCTTAAAATCAACCTAACTTTTAACATAAATAATATGTTAGCAAAACATCTCGCATTTAATATTCTGGAAAAAGAGGCAGCGCTAATTTTGAGTTCTACTTTACAATTTCTTCGAATATCCAGCCCTACACACAGATGGCTATACGTGCGCAATCGTGTACGCTTCGAAAAATGTATGGAAAGAGTGTTAGTGTATGGACAAAGCCAGAGTTTGCGTGTGATTAATCTCTTACTAAAAACTGTGCAGTTTTGCTACCATATCATACATCTTTAACAACGCGCAATTCCTTCCGAAAAACTGTAAGCTTCTTAGTTGTTGTTTATACTATCTAAAGGTTTTTTTAACAAAATAAAAACCAAACTTAAATTAAATTAAAACAAATTTTTTTTTCTAATTGCTTTTTATTAAATTTCAAATGCAGTAAAAACGAAAATGATATACAACCTCTATCTGTTTCAAATTGAGGCCATATGTCTAATTTGTCTAAATAATTATTTTTTTTCAATTTAGTAGTAATAGTTTTTGAAAATTATTTTAAAATATATTTTGAGAAAAAGTATTTTAAGATTTTAATAAATAAATAAAAAATTGTGGCTAAGGGCCTTACCTAAATGACGACGTACTGCGTATATTTTCTGTCAAAATAATTTTAAATACATATAATTATATGGGAGCAATTATATTGTTGATATTTAGTAAATAAAACGTTTTTAAATTTAAATCTTCTAAAACTTCAATATCATCGAAATCCATTTTACAAAATTTAAAGAAAAAAAAAATTAAAAATAATACCAAAATTAAAAACGGTATTTTTTATATGAAATCAATATTCAAAATAAATTTTTTTGACCCTAAGCCTCAACTTAAATGACGTTGTACGGCGTATATTTTCTGTCAAAATATTTTTAAGTACCTACATTGATTTTTATGAAAGCCGATATACACGGCGTACTGTATGTCCAGTATTTAAAATTTAAAAACTGACAAAGCGTATTAAAATATGTTGTTGTGTTTTTTTTATTGGTTGTTACAACTGCTGTCATAAGATAAGCCCTATTTCTCTAACTCGCTCGAGCGGAGTGATATGAAACTTATTCGTGTCATGATGTCTAAAAGTTTATGTAGTTTCTGTAAGACGCGCAATGAAACAGTTGTTACGTTGGTAGTACTTGTTTTAAAAAAAAAAAATTCAAATTTGATTGATATGAAATTTGTTATTTGACATTTGGTTTGAATTACAAAAGTAGACAAAGAAAATTTTGTTTTGCTTTATAAAGTTAAAAATTATTATTTTTATAAAGTAATTAAGGAATTTTGTAGAGTAAATAATTAAAAAGCAAAATAATAATGTAAAAAGTTAAAATGTAACAAACGGATAGCGTAGAAAAGTAAGTATAATATATACCTAAATAGGCTAAAATTTTTCATTCGTTATCTTTTGAATCTTACGGTTATGGTTTTTTTCGTTTTAAAAATTTTACAATTTTAGTCTGAAAAAAGTAACTAATAGAAAGCAGTTTGAGGCATTAGTGAAAATAATGGAAGAAAATGCCAACCTGGCAAGAGGTTTTAATGGATTTGGTAGTAGTAAGATGGAGTACGGAAGAAAGTGGAAAGAGCTCGCAGAGATTCTGAATAATTTAGGACCACCAACAAGAAATGGAGATGGATGGTTAAAAGTAAGATACAAACATGTGATACAAAATTATTATGTACCTATTCTATTATTTTTAGGTTTGGAATGATTTGAAAACAAAAATTAAAAAAAAACTAATATTACTTAGCGGTTAGACTTCAATGTTTGGTACATGTTTCGTCAATGTTTCATACCCTTTGCAAAACTTAAAACATGTAATAGGTTAGAATCGAACGAAATTTCCAAAACTTAAAAAATTGAAAGGTCTTCAATTTTTTAAGTTCGGTTCTGTTATCTCAAACATGTTACTGTCAAAATCTCAAAACATTTTACTGTCAAATCTCTAATTTCCCAATGTCATTAAATTAAATTGGGAATAGTTTGTATTTTGATCTGACGTTTATGTTTTGTTTTCTTTTGGCGCATTCAATATTTTAATATATTAACCAAATTTGTTAATACAATTAATGATGTGCTGACTCTATTTATTTGATTATCTTAATCAATAATAGAAAATGATTATATAAATCAAAACATTACATATAAGTTAAATTAATAAATTATTTATTTAAAGATCAAAAAATTACATACATATAAGTTATACTAAAAAAATTATTCAGGATCAAAAAATTACAGACATATAAGTTAAATTAATAAATTATTTATATTTAAAGATTAAAATTTTACTTAAATAAAAGTTATATTAAAAAAATTATTCAAGATCAAAAAATTACTTGTGTTTGTTCTGGTTCGTCCATTTCCTCTTCTATGAGGCAAAGTAGGGCGCTAGCTAAACCAAGACAAACATTTTTATTTTTTCTATTCATTATATTAATTTATACTTATCTTTAAATTTAATAATCCTTTATTATTTCAATTTATATTTAATCCAATCCAATATTATATTTGATTTATATTTAATAATAATCTTTTAAAATAGAAGTTCAACAATCTATTGTCTTTACAAATGACAAATTTTTAACCGCCAAATTGTATTATGTACTACTTTAGTTCAAATAGCCTACTTACAATTTTATAAACTATTTTATTATTTTAATTTAATTTTTAAACGCTTCAACTTTTTATAATTTATTTTATGAACGGATCTATATAAAATTTGACAGATGCATCAACTTTTTAAGTTTTCATATTTTTCTGTCTAACCACTCAAACATAATACAAACTTTTGCAAAACTTAAATTATGTATTGCAAAAGTTTTTGTGATACATAAAACATTGAAGTCTAAGAGCGGCCTTAAACAAAAAAGAATTCAAAACGACTGGGGGCGGAATGCGGATGTAACCGAATCATACAATTGTCCCTACTAGAGGAGACAGTTGAAAGACTATTAGGTTTAAATAAAATAGTTGAACCTAGTGGGGATGTTTTTGGTGAAAGGAATAGAAGTAAGATTAAGAATATATTGAAATTTGTAGTAATATGTGTTTATTCCTTTCGATATAGTACATATATTAATTTTTTTTTAGCATCTTAACCTGAAGCATGTCAAACTACATACGAACTGCAAATTGAAGAACTAAGTATGAATGTAGAACAAACAGAGAACTATGATAGAACTAACAACAGAGAACAAGTTCACCATTCAACTCCAGAAGATATATGTCAAAAAAAATTAAAAATTAGATATGTTAAGACATCAGACAAAATATTTAAAATATATGGAAGGATATTCTAAAAAGAGAACTGAGTACATTAAAAAGATTTATGAAATAAAAAAAAATAAAATAAACATAAAATAGAACTATAAAACTTTCGAAATTTCCTTACGTTTGCAAGAAAATCAAAATAAAGAGTGTAGCTCTGAAGGTAGTAATTTTTAGATGTGTTTATTAGATTATAAGTTTTTTTTCTTAAGTGTGAAATGTTTTTTATTTTTATTTTATTAGAATATGAAATATTGTTTTTTTTTTGTTTTAATTTATTAGAATATGAAATATTATTATTTTTTTTTAGATTAGAATGTAAAATTTTTTTGTTTTATTAGAATGTTAAATGTTTTTTGAAAAGAAACGCAATTTTAATTTTTTTAAAAAAAAGAAAATACTTTTAATTAAGAAAGTGTTATGAACAATTTAATTTGTTACTGAATACATATTTTCATCACGAATTTTCTGAACTTCTATTTCCTTCCTCTGTGTCAATGTTTTCTACTTCATCCTCAAAATCAACACTTTCTTCTTCACATTCTGGAACATTTAGTTTTATGCACAGATTGTGTAATGCACAACAAACATTTATAATTATCCGGATTATAATGCGCTCTCCAAGAATACATCTAAACCGGTTTTTAAAACTCCAATTGCTCTTTCTATAATATTTCTGATATTTGAGTGTAATTTGTTGAATTGTTCTTTACGAAGACCTAAAGCCGTTGTGTTATCTGTTACTCTATACGGCGTTATTAAATATGGTAACAATTCATAGCCACCATCACCTACAACAATATTATTTAGAAAAAAATGATTTGTTTAAAATATTATAATTTTACCTAAGATCCAAGTATTAGTTTGACCATTCTCATAATCTAGCTTTAGTGTGGATGTTAATTGACTACAGGAAATCTCGAGTCAACGTAAATAATTTGCAATTTATGATTACACACCTGCATAATTAAATATTTTAATACTGAGTAATTTTGTTTTATTATCAATAAAAAAATTAATTGACAAAAAATGTTTTTTTTTTTAAATATATTAAACTTAAAGTATTGTAATTGAAACTTACGAGCATCGTATTCAAACTAAAAAATCTCTTACGGTTATAATACTGCCCTTGGATATTTTTAGCGGGAGCAGTTATTTTTATGTGTGTACCATCTACAGCGCCAATTATTCCGGCAAATTTTGTATAAAAGTGGCGCTTCGTTTTAAGTTTTTGTTCGTCATCTGGAAATTCGATTAATTCATCGCAGAGATTTTTTGAAAAAACATTTAAAACATCCATAAGAGTTTTTGAAAATGTAGACTCTGCTAAGCCGACATTAAAATCATTTCCAGCTCCTACTTGGTATGTTCCTGCAGCAAAAAATCGTAAACATGCACTTTTATAATAGTAGGTACAGATGTTGAGCGCTTAGTTGCTGGTAAATTTGTTTCTAATATCTCAAGTAAAAATTTAAAACCTTCCTTTGATAATCTGAAGAACTTCAAAAATCTAAAAATATTTTTATTTTTACATGTTCATGAACATAATTATATTTTTATATTTATATAAGTGTATTATACTTACATATTTAAGTAAAATTTTATTTTGTACTTAACTGTTACAAGTAGCTCTAATGGATTTGCATGGTCTCTTATATTTACATTAGTCGCTTTAACGTTTCTTATCGCAAGAAGCGAGTTAGAGAAAGAGGGCGAAAGTATTGTTTTAAAATAATTTAAAAATAAAATATTTGTGTTTTAAAATAATTTAAAAATAAAATTTTTTTTGTTTTGAAATTAATGTTAACGTAAGTATTTACGAGTACTATATTTGCTTTTAGTTTGTAGTTTATAACTTTTTTTATTATTATGTACCTACTCTTATTAGTTAAATAATAAAAGTTACTGAATTAATGGCAAATAATGAGTGTTTTTGGAGAAAAAGTAATATTAAGTATAGAGATAACGAATATAAAGAAATATTTTGGGAAGAAATAGCTTTTAAAATTAAATGTGCAAGTACCTAGATAGATTTTCGTTATAAAATGGTGTTAAAAATTAAAGTTCAACCCGAAAAAGAAAAATGAACAATGATGAAGTTACTTTAAAAGTTTTAAATTTAATAAAAAAAAATATGAAAATGCACCTAGTGTTTCTAATAATTCACAAACGAATTTTATAAATTTGTTATGTGAACAATTAAATAAAATACCAGTGGAGCATGTAAACAGTGTAAAATTAGAACTCCTACAAATTCTTAATGGAAAAGTAAAGCATTTTAAAAATTAACATAAATATTAACTGAATTATTTTTTTTTTTTTAAATATTGAAAATTAAAAAAGTTACTATTAAATGAAAAAAATTTTGTGTTTGTTAAATAGAATTAAAAAAGTTACTGAAATATACTTTACAACTATTTCAGTAACTAATTAAATGTTATATTTAATTATTAAAATAGTTGCAAAGTATATTTCTGGAAGACTAAGCTTTTTGACTTGAATTTCTCGGCGTTTAGTCAGTTCTGCTGAGGCTTGTAAAATTAGAATAACATTCTGTTAAGTCAGTGGCAGTGGTTGCATTAAGACGCAAAAAATTATGTGAAACAATGTTTGCCAATACAATTTTTTTTGAATTTTCTGGAGTACTATTTATAGCTGTTAGTAAAATTCGACCTTTTAATGACAAAATACCTTAAAAAATATAACAATTATAATTTTTTACTGTCGTTAAAACTCCGCCGTAGCCGGTCCCAAGCCCGGTTGAGAAAGGAGGAGGGAAGAAGAGTTGTAACCTGAATGGCCACATACATCGGCGTCTCAGGAAGTAGGAAAATGCTATATAATGCAGTTGAACTCGTGACATAGTTATGAGAACTTCAACGCATTATATGGCAAATTCTGAAGCAACTCTTCAAACCCAACGGCCCTCCAAAGATGGGGGTTGGGCGAAAGGCTAGCATCCTCTCCCCGTGAAAACTTAATGTGCTTCGAAATCTCAAATAGAGCCTCGGATAAATGCTGGAATTAATGGTAAATTGACCCGGCAACGTAAAAAGGATAAAGGAAATGACTTAAGATTTGGAACGTGGAACGTACAAACAATATTACAACCAGGAAAAATGTATGAAATTGCACAAGAACTCCTCAAGTATAAAATTGACGTAGCAGCATTGCAAGAAATAAGATGGCAAGGTAAAGGAAAAATCAGAAAAAGGCTATTCTCATTTTATTACAGTGGAAACGATACAAGAACAGGCATGTATGGCACTGGTTTTATAGTTAGTAAAAATATAGAAGAAAAAGTATTTGGATTTACACCAGTTAATGATAGAATAAGTTACATAAGATTAAAAGGTAAATTTAACAATATTACAATTATAAACGCTTATGGACCAACTGAAAATGCAGATGACAATGAAAAGGATGCTTTCTATGAAAATCTTGGAGATGTATGTGAAAGAATAAATAATTATGACACGATAGTCCTCATGGGAGACTTTAACGCAAAGATTGGAAGAGAAGCACATATACATAAAATCGCAGGAAAATTCTCATTACACGATATTACAAACAATAATGGCGCAAGATTGTGTCAATTAGCGTGAGAACAAAATATGCGGGTCAGAAGTACGGCCTTTGAACGGAAAAATATTTACAAAGGCACATGGAAAATACCGGGAACAAACGAAGTAAATCAAATTGACCATGTACTAGTGTCAAAAAGATGGGCAACATCAATAATAAACATCACAACATGCCGCGGAGCCAATTGCGACAGCGATCATTACCTTGTTGTTGCAAATGTAAGGCAAAGAATATCAAATATTGCAAAAAAGGGTGGAGTTAAAAGAGTGAAATGGGATAATGAAAAGTTTAAGGAAACTGATTTAAAAGAACAATACCAAAGTGCAATAAGAACAAAAATAGAGTCCCTAGAAGGTACAAATGAAACTATAGATGGAAAATGGTCGCAAATAGAAGAAAGTTTAATTACCGCAGCGAGAGAAGTTATAGGAAGAAAGCGACCTGAAAGAAATTCTGAATGGTTTGAGGAAGAATGTGTACTAGCAATAGAAGAGAAGAATAAAGCTAGAGAAAAGACATTACAGAATAACACAAGAGCAAATAGAATGCAATACATCGAAAAAAGAAGAATATCTACAAAAATCTGTCGTAGGAAAAATAAATTAATGATGAGAAATAAAATAATTGAAATCCAGAATGAGCAAGATCAAAACAATGTAAAACGGTTTTACGAAAAAATAAAGAAAGAAACCAGAGGCTTTCAACCAAGGTTAATAGCCTGCATAGACAAAGACAATAAAATATTGTCAGAAGAAAACGAGGTTTTAAATAGATGGTCCGAATACTTCAAAGATCTGTTAAATATAAACCATATAAGTGCAGAAATTAACAATGACATAATGTACAACGTTGTACCTAAAGACATACCACCATCAGCAGAAGAAATTAGTGAAGCAAAAAAAAAACTCAAGCGTAATAAAGACCCGGGTGATGACCAAATAACAGCGGAATTATTACAAAATGGCGGGGAATTTTTACATGATAGAATTCACAGATTAATAGTTGAAATATGGAGCAATAAAGTTATGCCTAAAAAATGGAGTGTAGGATTTATATGCCCCATACACAAGAAGGAGAGTACCAGTGTGGTTTTAGAAATGGCAGATCGACAATAGATCAAGCATTTCTGGTTAAACAAATCATGGAGAAATGCTACGAGTATAATGTAGATTTGCATATGATATTTATAGACTTCAAGCAAGCATTCGATAGCATTAACAGAAAAGAAATTCCGAAGACCTTACTGAAACTGGGCGTGTCCACGAAGTTGACTGAAGGTGTTAATAGCTACAAATATCTTGGCATAATATTAACAAACAATAACAGTAGCCAAGCCTGCGTACAAGACCGAATACAGGCAGCAAACAAATGTTACTACTCTCATAAGAAGCTGATGACATCCAAGCTAATAACAAGAAGAGCAAAGTTGCAAATATACAAAACCATCATACGCCCAGTAGCAACTTATGGAAGTGAAACATGGACCATGAATAGAAATGAAGAAGAAATGTTAAGAATATTTGAAAGAAAGATATTTAGAACTATTTATGGTCCAATACGAAATGAAAACGGCGAATACCGTAGAAGGCACAATTCAGAGTTATATGCGCTAGCAGAGAACGAGGACATTGTAAAACATATAAAGTCCAGTAGATTAAGTTGGGCGGGGCATGTCATCAGAATGGCGGAAAATAGAGCACAGTACAAAATTTACAATGCTAGAACATTGCTTAACAGAGCAAGAGGTAGGCCTAGAAGCAGATGGGAAAATAACATTGAAGACGATACCAGAAAACTAGGGGAAATAAACTGGAAAATCACCGCGAGAAACAGAGATGAGTGGAGGAAGATAGTGAAGAAGGCTAAAACTCACCAGGAGTTGTAACGCTAAAAGATGATGATGATGACTGTCGTTAAAATAAAATAAGGTTACCAAACGAAATTTCAATACGAACTCTTGCTTTTGATATCTTTTTATTGTAAGTGTCGACCCTTCATCAGTTACTGTACAAAAAGTTTCATGATATTTGATTTTTGTGGAAATGCTGAATCGGCTACAAAATAAAACGGGAAAATTTCAGATGTGTTTGGTAGATTTGCATCTGGTGGTACATTTAATTCATTATTAAGTCTTTTTTCTTCAAATAATGAGTTTCTAATTACATCACCATCACTCTAGCTCCCATAGGCTCCTACATAAAATAATATAAACTATAGTCTGAGTAACATGCTGCCATTAAGACCTGGAAAACTTTATTATGCTGAATAATTTATATTTTTGTGGTTTATTTTTTTTTACAATGTTTTTGTATTTTTTATAGTCAAAAAATTGGGATCTACCATGTGCGGGGCTTTTTATCCTAATGTGCTTCCCGTCTAGTGCACCTAAGCAATTAGGTATACTAGTTGTCACTATAAATTTTGACGGTATTTACAACCAATTTTTTTGTCAAGAACGGTATTTACTACCAATTTTTCGTGGTCCTGCATACATAAAACTCATGTAACTCTAATAATCATCACTTTTTTTTATGACAATTGATCTTGCCGTTTCCAAGCCCACACTTCATACACAATGTGTGTAAACTGCACACATGCCCAAGAAAAATAAATAACACAAATTGCATAATTAACAGCAATAATGTTATGAATAATCTTTGTTCAGCATTGATAGGTTTCCTGTTAGAATATTTCGTCAATGCAATTGAACTAATTTTAAAAGTGACTTGAACTGATCATAAGTCATACGAGCACCGATTTGTACAAGAGTTCTGGATTTTTTGTTGTTATGATATCGCATCCACTATTATAAAACCCGAAGTTTTCTCTAGATTTAAATAATTCCCTATTACAGCTACTATATTTCTTTCTTTGTATTAATCTTAAAACTATTAAATCTTCTAACACTTCAATATCATCAAAATTCATTTTATTTACAAGATTTAAAAAAAATTTGGAAAAAAAATTCAAAATAATAATAAAATTAAAAACGCTCGTCTTTATATAAAATTTGTATTAAAATTTGTACAATTATTATCGTACGCTTTTAAAAATAACTAAAAGTGTAATTTGAAATTTTTTTTATTTTTATGTACAAATGTGAACTACTTTCTACTTTCAAACGAACTCGTTTCAAATTCGTGAATTCACCATTAATTGGTTTCTCGAAAAAAATTCTGTCGTTAAAAAAAGCAAGATTTTTTTCAGTTTTGCCTTCACATTGTACAGTTTTCCCTGCAAACGAAGAGAAAAAATTCAACATTTTTTTTCATACTTACCTGTCATTTCATTTTCTTTTTTTAGCACATTTTCAAAAGATTTTGTAAAAATGTGCAGACACAGTTTCACTCTATTCGTCCGTCTGTCCATATGTTTGTACAAACTTTTACACTGCTTCAAATTGAAGAAAAAAAATTTTAACTACTAGGCTAGGTATTGGAAAAAAAGTAATTTCTTGGAAGAACTTTTTTCTGTAGCCCCACCCGTTACGGAGCTTAAGCCCCTCAAAAGTCGGAAAAACCCCAATATTTAAATTATAATAACAAGAGTTCTGTTAGGTGTATTTTCAATCCAAAAACGGTAAAAGACAGCTGGTCTTATAAACTTTATAAAATTTAGGTTGCCATACATAGGTACCATTAAAATTTACCTTTATGCAAAACTCAATTTTTGCAAAATTTTTTGCCCCTCATATCTTCTAAACGGTTCAAACTAGAGTCTTGAAATTTTGGGAGAAGTTAGACCATCAGAAACTAATAGACGTCGGTTAACAAAATTTTTTTGTCACGCCCCCTGTCTAAATTGTTTTTTTAGTAATACACAAAATTTAAACCTGCGACGTTATATTTCAACATATGTTAAAGGCTCTTCTTAAATTTAAAAGGGGTTCTTTAAATTGAAGAAAGTGTCTGTTAGTTTAAACCATTTTTTCTTAGATAATAAAATATTAAGTAAAATTACAAATTTTGATGGAATTCATTTTGGTGGAATTGAATTCCTAGAACCTAAAAAAATTAAAGGGGCGGCAGGTGGGGAATGAACAGATAGCTATGTTTCATCATAAGTTGAGTAAAAATTTGGGAACTTTCTCCATTGAAGGGCTCTTAAGATTTAAAAATTAAAACTTTTATGTTTTTATAAATTAGTAACTTTTTCACCAACATTATGTTTCGGACTTAATAACAGGTTTTCTTGAAGGCATTGGGATTATATTCTAAGTATTGATTTCACTATTATTCATAATTAATAATGAATTGATGAAATAACTAAACATTACATATAAAAAATCTCTCACGGTTATAATACTGCCCTTGGATATTTTTAGCGGGAGCAGTTATTTTTATGTGTGTACCATCTACAGCGCCAATTATTCCGGCAAAGCCAAATTTTGTATAAAAGTGGCGCTTCGTTTTAAGTTTTTGTTCGTCATCTGGAAATTCGATTAATTCATCGCAGAGATTTTTTGAAAAAACATTTAAAACATCCATAAGAGTTTTTGAAAATGTAGACTCTGCTAAGCCGACATTAAAATCATTTCCAGCTCCTACTTGGTATGTTCCTGCAGCAAAAAATCGTAAACATGCACTTTTATAATAGTAGGTACAGATGTTGAGCGCTTAGTTGCTGGTAAATTTGTTTCTAATATCTCAAGTAAAAATTTAAAACCTTCCTTTGATAATCTGAAGAACTTCAAAAATCTAAAAATATTTTTATTTTTACATGTTCATGAACATAATTATATTTTTATATTTATATAAGTGTATTATACTTACATATTTAAGTAAAATTTTATTTTGTACTTAACTGTTACAAGTAGCTCTAATGGATTTGCATGGTCTCTTATATTTACATTAGTCGCTTTAACGTTTCTTATCGCAAGAAGCGAGTTAGAGAAAGAGGGCGAAAGTATTGTTTTAAAATAATTTAAAAATAAAATATTTGTGTTTTAAAATAATTTAAAAATAAAATTTTTTTTGTTTTGAAATTAATGTTAACGTAAGTATTTACGAGTACTATATTTGCTTTTAGTTTGTAGTTTATAACTTTTTTTATTATTATGTACCTACTCTTATTAGTTAAATAATAAAAGTTACTGAATTAATGGCAAATAATGAGTGTTTTTGGAGAAAAAGTAATATTAAGTATAGCGATAACGAATATAAAGAAATATTTTGGGAAGAAGTAGCTTTTAAAATTAAATGTGCAAGTACCTAGATAGATTTTCGTTATAAAATGGTGTTAAAAATTAAAGTTCAACCCGAAAAAGAAAAATGAACAATGATGAAGTTACTTTAAAAGTTTTAAATTTAATAAAAAAAAATATGAAAATGCACCTAGTGTTTCTAATAATTCACAAACGAATTTTATAAATTTGTTATGTGAACAATTAAATAAAATACCAGTGGAGCATGTAAACAGTGTAAAATTAGAACTCCTACAAATTCTTAATGGAAAAGTAAAGCATTTTAAAAATTAACATAAATATTAACTGAATTATTTTTTTTTTTTTAAATATTGAAAATTAAAAAAGTTACTATTAAATGAAAAAAATTTTGTGTTTGTTAAATAGAATTAAAAAAGTTACTGAAATATACTTTACAACTATTTCAGTAACTAATTAAATGTTATATTTAATTATTAAAATAGTTGCAAAGTATATTTCTGGAAGACTAAGCTTTTTGACTTGAATTTCTCGGCGTTTTAGTCAGTTCTGCTGAGGCTTGTAAAATTAGAATAACATTCTGTTAAGTCAGTGGCAGTGTTTGCATTAAGACGCAAAAAATTATGTGAAACAATGTTTGCCAATACAATTTTTTTTGAATTTTCTGGAGTACTATTTATAGCTGTTAGTAAAATTCGACCTTTTAATGACAAAATACCTTAAAAAATATAACAATTATAATTTTTTACTGTCGTTAAAATAAAATAAGGTTACCAAACGAAATTTCAATACGAACTCTTGCTTTTGATATCTTTTTATTGTAAGTGTCGACCCTTCATCAGTTACTGTACAAAAAGTTTCATGATATTTGATTTTTGTGGAAATGCTGAATCGGCTACAAAATAAAACGGGAAAATTTCCGATGTGTTTGGTAGATTTGCATCTGGTGGTACATTTAATTCATTATTAAGTCTTTTTTCTTCAAATAATGAGTTTCTAATTACATCACCATCACTCTAGCTCCCATAGGCTCCTACATAAAATAATATAAACTATAGTCTGAGTAACATGCTGCCATTAAGACCTGGAAAACTTTATTATGCTGAATAATTTATATTTTTGTGGTTTATTTTTTTTTACAATGTTTTTGTATTTTTTATAGTCAAAAAATTGGGATCTACCATGTGCGGGGCTTTTTATCCTAATGTGCTTCCCGTCTAGTGCACCTAAGCAATTAGGTATACTAGTTGTCACTATAAATTTTGACGGTATTTACAACCAATTTTTTTGTCAAGAACGGTATTTACTACCAATTTTTCGTGGTCCTGCATACATAAAACTCATGTAACTCTAATAATCATCACTTTTTTTTATGACAATTGATCTTGCCGTTTCCAAGCCCACACTTTATACACAATGTGTGTAAACTGCACACATGCCCAAGAAAAATAAATAACACAAATTGCATAATTAACAGCAATAATGTTATGAATAATCTTTGTTCAGCGTTGATAGGTTTCCTGTTAGAATATTTCGTCAATGCAATTGAACTAATTTTAAAAGTGACTTGAACTGATCATAAGTCATACGAGCACCGATTTGTACAAGAGTTCTGGATTTTTTGTTGTTATGATATCGCATCCACTATTATAAAACCCGAAGTTTTCTCTAGATTTAAATAATTCCCTATTACAGCTACTATATTTCTTTCTTTGTATTAATCTTAAAACTATTAAATCTTCTAACACTTCAATATCATCAAAATTCATTTTATTTACAAGATTTAAAAAAAATTTGGAAAAAAAATTCAAAATAATAATAAAATTAAAAACGCTCGTCTTTATATAAAATTTGTATTAAAATTTGTACAATTATTGTCGTACGCTAAAAGTATAATTTGAAATTTTTTTTATTTTTATGTACAAATGTGAACTACTTTCTACTTTCAAACGAACTCGTTTCAAATTCGTGAATTCACCATTAATATTGGTTTCTCGAAAAAAATTCTGTCGTTAAAAAAAGCAAGATTTTTTTCAGTTTTGCCTTCACATTGTTGAAGTTTTCCCTGCAAACGAAGAGAAAAAATTCAACATTTTTTTTCATACTTACCTGTCATTTCATTTTCTTTTTTTAGCACATTTTCAAAAGATTTTGTAAAAATGTGCAGACACAGTTTCACTCTATTCGTCCGTCTGTCCATATGTTTGTACAAACTTTTACACTGCTTCAAATTGAAGAAAAAAAATTTTAACTACTAGGCTAGGTATTGGAAAAAAAGTAATTTCTTGGAAGAACTTTTTTCTGTAGCCCCACCCGTTACGGAGCTTAAGCCCCTCAAAAGTCGGAAAAACCCCAATATTTAAATTATAATAACAAGAGTTCTGTTAGGTGTATTTTCAATCCAAAAACGGTAAAAGACAGCTGGTCTTATAAACTTTATAAAATTTAGGTTGCCATACATAGGTACCATTAAAATTTACCTTTATGCAAAACTCAATTTTTGCAAAATTTTTTGCCCCTCATATCTTCTAAACGGTTCAAACTAGAGTCTTGAAATTTTGGGAGAAGTTAGACCATCAGAAACTAATAGACGTCGGTTAACAAAATTTTTTTGTCACGCCCCCTGTCTAAATTGTTTTTTTAGTAATACACAAAATTTAAACCTGCGACGTTATATTTCAACATATGTTAAAGGCTCTTCTTAAATTTAAAAGGGGTTCTTTAAATTGAAGAAAGTGTCTGTTAGTTTAAACCATTTTTTCTTAGATAATAAAATATTAAGTAAAATTACAAATTTTGGTGGAATTGAATTCCTAGAACCTAAAAAAATTAAAGGGGCGGCAGGTGGGGAATGAACAGATAGCTATGATTCATCATAAGTTGAGTAAAAATTTGGGAACTTTCTCCATTGAAGGGCTCATAAGATTTAAAAATTAAAACTTTCATGTTTTTATAAATTAGTAACTTTTTCACCAACATTATATTTCGGACTTAATAACAGGTTTTCTTGAAGGCATTGGGATTATATTCTAAGTATTGATTTCACTATTATTCATAATTAATAATGAATTGATGAAATAACTAAACATTACATATAACAGGATAATCTTATAAAAAAAAGTTATTACACGATTAAAAAGAAGAAATATAGAATTTCTAGAAAAAATCCCGATTTTTAGTTATTTTCGTTTTAAGTTTTATGTATTAAATCGGTAGCGTGCATTAATGTCAAAGAAATTAAAGTCAATTGACTTTAACTTCTTTCTGTATTTGACTTTATTACCATTTGAAAATATTATTAAAGTCAACCAACTTAAATAAAGCTATGAAATAAAGTTATTTTTCCTTTATTTAAAAAAAAATCAATTCAAACGAACTAATTCATACCTATTTGATATTAGTCTTATATTTTAAAAAGATTATGAAAATGTTGAACTTTTTAATTAAGTATATTATATCTTCATAGAAGTATGAACAATTTGCCTGAAATAAGGACGTAATATTATTGAATTAGAATTTTGCGTGGTTTCACTTTGTTTAGTAAATCAATCTTTGCAAAGTTTAAAATGACGGCAAGGAAGTAAAACAATATTCTTTGGATATGCAATAATTAGGTTATAAGCATCATTCGATTCTTCAGAGAATAATGGTTCTTCATTATTTGCCCTACTTTCGTGAACTATTGAATCTAAATGCAGCTCAAGAATTTTGTTTTGCCAATTACTAATTTGATTCAAAAAATCCTGTACTGTGATTTTGTTTTTTAATAAATCTTTAGTTGTTTTATCAATTAAAATAGATCTATCTTTATATTTTTTCCTTGGGCAATTAAAAATATGAAATGTTCCATCCAAAGAATTTTTTAATTGCATAGTTGTCTTGAAATCTTCCTTCAGAGGACGATCTAAAAATATTACAAAATTCAATTTTTAGCAAGTTTTCTGTTCAGCTGGGAATTACCTATATCATTATATAACAATATATTGCATTGATCATAAATAACTTCCGATTTAATTGTCATTAGCATAAAAATAAATGGATATATCTGTTAAGAAGTTTAAACGACATAATAATGTACCTACATATATGCAGGCCCGGCTCGTGGTTTTTTTGTGTGTGTGCGAAAAATGTTTGACGCCTGTGTTTTACTTTTCAATAAGGTACTAAAAAGCTATATTATGAGCAAATCCCGGCCACTATTTTCTATGGTCTTATATTATTATCGTTTAAAAGTAAAGCGAAGTCATTGTCAATTTTTTTTATGTTTGATAATTTATAATTGTCAATTTATTTTAAAATTCGGTTATAGTTTATAAACTATAATATTTTGATTATAATTATTTATAAGGCAAATGAAATACATTTATGACCAAAAAACTAAACAACAAGAGTTTTGATTAACACTTTTTCTTTATTAATCAAAAAAAAATAAATAAACAAAAATTAAAAAATTAAATAATCCAAGTAATAAAATTAGAAAATTAATAAAACATAACAAAAAATATTGTATAAAATATAAAATTAAGGGATTCGCCTAGCTTTAATTTTAGCGAAATCTTTTCTCAACATATCTAGGTTTATAGATTTGGCAATGTCTGATTCAATGGAGATTATTGCCAAACCATTCAATTTCTCTTGCCCCATAGTTGATCGCTGGTAATTTTTAATAATTTTTAATTTAGAAAAAGTTATTTCACCTTTAGCAACAGAGACGGGTAAAGTTAATAGCACTCTTAATGCAATCAGTGCATTTGGAAAGAGTTTGCGTCAAGATCTTTGCTTTCTTTATAAGTTAATGCTGTTTCTAATAATTTAAATTTATCTATGAGTTCATTGTTCTCCATTTCAGCACATTTTTTAATATCATGAAAATGTATTTTGTTAAATGATCGCCCAAAACTGTCTTTTCGGTACTGGTTAATGTTAGCTTGTATTGGACCTTTGGAAACTATATTTTGAATTTCTAAATTCTGCAAATTTTCTGGCCAATCCGTTATATTACAAAAATCATTACAGCTAGATATATTCTCAGCAATTGTTTCTACCTCACTATTTAAACATTCATCTTGATTAGCTGTACTAGTACTAGCATTTAAATCAACATTAACGTTAGTTTCGTCAGTTTCAGATACAGATCTCTCACCAATTACAATATATTCATCGTACTCACGCTCATGTGTATCCATTTCTTGAACTTTCTTATCAGAATTGTCTTCATTTTGCCTAACTTGCAGAAAGCTCTTCAGCGTTTTTTGATTTTTAAATTGCTCTTTCAGCCTATTTTCTCTATTTTGTTTGTTCTGCCAACCAGACAATTTCCGTTTCCGATCCATGTTACTGCAAATAATTTTTAATATTTAATTTTTCAGTATTATAATATTCAAATTCACTACCTATAAAATTTAAATTTCTTTTCAAAGTGTGAAAATGAAAATTAACTGCCAATATTTTTATGTGGCGCTGAGACAACAAAACTTACTTATCTAAATTTTGAAGTAATAGAATAAAGAGAGGATTTAAAAATTAAAAAAAAATCCATAAATTTTAAATTAAGTAACATTAATTCACTAAAATTCAATTTATTTACCACTTTAAAAAATAATCAGGAAAAATCTATCTGAAGAACTTTTTCACTTGGCCCGACTTAACTCATTAACAATTGCACTTCTAATGAGAAATTATGTAATTAGAAAACAATGTAACAATTCTAGGAAAAACAAAAACGAACATGTTTGACTAAAATTACTAAGAAAAAAAATATGGATACAAACAAAGAGCATATATCAAGAAGAGATAAAAACTCTAACAAATATTGCAACCTGAGTCCCACAACACAAATTTGAAAACTGAGTCCCACAAGTTTTTTCAAAAACATATCCTTGAATAGAACCTAAAATATTTCGTCGTAAAAGCTTTTATATAAACACTCGTAAAAAATATTTACGTAATAAATTATATCATTAATGCAATGGAAAATCCAAAAGAACTTAAATGATTCAAAGAACAGAAAGCAAATTTCAATGCCTGAAAATAGGTATAAAAACAAAAAAAATCGTCAAAAATGAATTTCATTAATTGTTTTGGAGACGCCTTTTCATTTAAAAAACAAGTAAAGAAACAGTCAGTCGGTGCAACCGACTTAGAAATACCCTATACCTATTTGGTTCAAATTTAAGGACATATCCATAAGTCATTTTAACACCATAAAAGCTGTTATTAATTTGATCGTAATACGTAGCTAACCAAATTAACTTTATAATACTAAAAACATTTTCTAATTACACTATCTATTAAAACTAATAGAAACAAATTCTTACTAATTTATCTATTTAAAAATGTTAAAAAACAAAAAAACTTGAAATAAATAAAAATATATTTATTCCAATTCAATTACAAAATGAAAAAATTCTAATTATTAAATTTTGTGATAAAAAGATAGTGAAAGCATAATATATTTAATAATCCAAATTTTTCAAAATAGCAATTATTTTAAATGGTTAGTTTATATACCTAATAGAAAAGCTTATAAAAGCAAAATATGCAATAAATGTATTTCTAAAATACAATTACAAATTTAGACCTTTTCATATAATTCATTTAAATATAAAAATAAGTTTTACATAAATGCAGCAAGTACCTTTGAATATAGATGAACCACTACAACTAAGTCTAAATTTCGGAGACACATAGGAAATAGGAAATATATTCTTTGGCTTCGAAATTAAACTCGACCAGAACCAATTCCCATGGTACTTTCATTACTAGTAACCTAGAGTTTAAATTTCATCAAAATAGCGGCATTATTTTTTGAGTTATGGTGTTTTTAAGATATATGTTTGTTAGCCCTGAAACCGATTAAAAGGTTCAGAATCCGAACTGTTCAAGGGTTCCAGGACCCGAAACCATGGTACGCTTTCGCCCATATGCAGTTCCCGTCATACCTTTAATTCCAGTTAACCGTTGTACACAATTTTGAACGTTCTATCTTAATTTTAAGTTACTAGTTTTATTAATTTCGATAAGCTTTTACACATTGGTGGGTCTAAGAGAGGTACTGAACCACCACTCCAATTGGTCCAAAATTAGATGGACACGTAGGAAATAGTAAAGAACACCTATGTGCCAAATTTGCAGCTTCTACATTTGTTTCAAGTTACTATCTTTATCAATTTCGAAAATATGCTTTAAGGTCCTCGGAACTGAGTGGCTGGTCCCCACCCACTACTCCAATTGGGCTCAAATTTCAAGGAAACTAAGGGAATCGAAAGTAACACCCTGATACTAAATTTGGAGGTTCTATCTTCCTTGGTTTCGGAATTATGCTAGTTTGGCCTAAATTCGATCAAAAAGTTCTAGGTTCCGAACCCATGGTCCAATCCCGAACTTACACAATCGCCACCGTAGTTTCATTGCCAATAACTTACAGCACAAATTTCATGAAGATAGCCTCATTAGTTGTTGAGTTATCGTGATTTTTTATATATGTTTGTTAGCCCTGAAACCGATTAAAAGGTTCAGAATCCGAACCCTTGGGCTGATTTCGCCCTTATACAGTCCGCGCTGTACTTATAGTACTAGTTAACCCTTGTACACAATTTGAACGTTCTATCTTAATTTTAAGTTACTATTTTTAGTAATTTCGATTATAAGCTTTTAAAACTTGGGAGGTCTAAGAGGGGTACTGAACCACCACTCCAATTGATCCAAAATAAGGGGGACACGCAAGAGAAAGTAAAGAACACCCTTGTGCCAAATTTGAAGCTTCTAAATTTTTTTTAAGATGCTATCTTTATTAATTTTAAAGATATGCTTTAAGGTCTTCGGAAATGTGTAGCTGGTCCCCGACCCACTACTCCAATGGGGCCCAAATTTCCAAGACTCTTAGGAAATAGGAAGGGACACCTTGATACCAAATTTGGAGGTTCTATCTTCATTGGTTTCGGAATTATGCTCGTTTGGCCTAAATTCGATCAAAAAGTTCTAGGTTCCGAACCCATGGTCCAATCCGGAACTTACACAATCCCCAAAGTAGGTTCATTTCTAGTAACCAACAGCACAAATTTGATGAAGATAGCGTCATTAATTGTTGAGTTATCGTGATTTTTTTATATGTTCGTTAGCCCTTGGACCGATTAAAAGGTCCAGAATCCGAACCCATGGGAAGATTTCGCCAATATGCAATCCCCGCCGTACTTTCAGTCCTAGTACCCTACAGTTAAAATTTCATCAAGATAGCTCCATTATTTTTTGAGTTATCGTGCCTACGGACGGACATGGCTATATCGACTCAGGAGGTCTCGCTGATCACAAATATATATACTTTTTCATATCTAGCTCGCTTCCTTTAGGTGGTTACAAACACCATACCAAAGTTAATATACCCTTTACCTATTCTATAGGTGTAGGGTATAAAAAAGGAAAAAATTATGTTTAAAAAATTAAAAACTAAAAAAAATAAAATTTCATATTGTAAAAAAATTTAATTTCACATCATCTTGTAGGCGCATTTTAATTTTCGGCGCCTGCGGCGCCTGTGTGCATTGCACACTTCGAACACGCTTCGAGCCGGGCCTGTATAGGTATATGTATATATAAACTTACATGATTGATATTCTCAACATAAATTATAAGGAGTTGTTTAAATCCACATCTTGGAACAACACTGAACGGTGCCATCCAATAATTATTATACCCGTATGACTATATAGCCAAAGGGTATAATAAATTTGCCATTACGTGTGTAATGCAGAGAAGGAGGGGGGGTAGATATAGACTCAAGTGTATGGATCGGATCAGAATCGAAAAATAAATCGATTTAGCGATGTATGTCCGTCCGTCCGTCCGTCCGTCCACACGATAACTCAAAAACTAAAAGAGCTAGGATCTTGAAATTTTCGCAAATTCGTCATCGCTATTTAAATCCAGCCATTTTGGTCCATGGGTTCTGGTAGCTGCCATACAACTCCTTTTTTTATATGAGTATTACTCTGTACCTATTACAGCTGCGTGTCTGAAATTTTGCCAAAAGTCGTTTAGTTTTATGGCCAAAGAGTCTGCAAAATTTGGTTGATCTAGTGAAGTGGGTTCGAGTAGCTGCCATACAACTTCTTATTTTATATGAGCATTACTCTCTACCTAATTAAGCTGGGTGTCTGAAATTTTGCCAAAAATAGTTTAGTGTAATGGCCAAAGTTACTGCAAAATTTGGTTGGTCTACTGCAGAGGGTTCGAGTAGCTGCCATACAACTCCTTCTTTTATATGAGTATTCCACTACACTTAATAAGGTTGTATATGTGAAGTTTTGACAAAAGTAATTAATCGGATGATATAATGTATATGATACGGTCATACGGGTATCTCAGAGTTGACACAGTCTACTCTACTACACTCTTCCTCGTTTTTTTTTTTTGTATTTGCGGAGATGAATTAATAAGATGAGAAATCGTTGGCGTCAATAAATACATCTCTTTTATTTCTCGGGCACAAATTGGATCTATTTGGTATTATAGTTTTTCTTTTGCTCAAATTTCTTTTATCAAAGATCGGAATAAAGAGATAATTAAAAATATAAGACAAGGTGCAGTTAAAAAACTCAAAGAAAATGTGTGGACAAGGGAAAATTAAAAGAAGAAAACCTATAAAAAGACCACTTATTAATAATTTTAATTATTTTACGTCAAAGCGATGCAATGTGTAACAAAAAGAAGCAAAAAGATATTTTTGGTTAAGCATGATTGAATGTTGGAAGTCTAAGTTGCATATTTTTAAAACGACTGAAATCGAATCAAATGTGAGTAAATTTAAATAAAATTGTACTTTTGTCTTATACATAAAAATATATTAACATCTAGCGCTACAAGAAAAGTGCAACGCACGATATAATTTACTACTGAACGAATTGTACTATGTAGTGGTTTTCAATTGACGTTTAAGTGTTTACATTTTAATGTAAAAAGTGTTTGTTTACAAGATTTTCTGATAATTTTTGAAAGTAAAGCATTTCTTAGAAAATTAAAAATATAAATTGATTAAAAAATAAAAATATAAGATTAGAAACATCATACGCATTTGATTAATTTTAAAAATTTTAATTTAATAATAATTTAAATAAAAAAATAATAAAGATAGAAATAGAACTATAGAAATGTTTTTGAAAACAATAGAAATTTTCCAAGGTGTCCATAATTTAAATATTAAAATAAAATAAAAATATACCAAAAGTCACTCAAAATCAAATGTCATTTAATTTTGCTGCAAATTAGCGTAGCGCTACTTCATTTTGAACGCGACTATTGCTTCAATTTTTTTGAAGATTTTTTACATAAAAAAAACGAGTACAAAACAAATATATTATCGGAGTAGGTTAAATGCAAAAAAAAATTAAACTTAAAAAAGACATTTTATCAGTCGTTTGGTGTTTTTCATTGTTTATTTCAAATATTACAAAAAGATGAGTTATAATTTGAATATTCATATTTTGAATTTGATATACATATATTGATTTTTTTTTATATTTTTAATAAAGTACAATATCTTAATTGCAATGTTATATTTTTTAAAATTGATAACCAATCAAACTACTAATACAAATATGTTAGCGAGACTTATCTGTTTCACATTATAATTCATTTTCATACAATGTAATTCGATCATCAATGATCAGCAACAGACATTTATTTGAAATATAATATAGAGGCAAATGTAAAAAAATATTAATATAAATTGAATTTTTTTTATTTTTGTTAAGATATTCAGAAAAATTTTAAAGTAATAAAAAGATTAAGTTTTAAGTTTCTCAATAATCAAATTGGCAACGCGTTCGAAAATAAATTTTTAAAAACTTGAATTTTTATATTTTTAGCAATATTTATAAAAGTAACTTGGTATTACAAAGTACTATCTAATGGTAAAAAAGAGAAAATACTTTAGCAATATATATTAATATATCTTACTCAAGACTTTAATGATATATTTCGATTAAGAAGTGATATATTTGGAAAAATTTTCTGCTTTTGTACAAGAGATCAATTAGAACAATTTGGTGGATCATTCACAATCATGTGTTAGTGGGGAACACAAGCGCGAATTTTTTCTTGCATAAAAGTTTTTTTTTTTTTTTTTTTTATAATAAATTTTTAAAATACATAGTTTTTTACTTCATTAATTTTTTAATATAAATTTTGAGAATGTCTAAATGTAATATTTGTTCCTATAAAGTGGAAAAATTGGATTTAAAAATTCACTGCGTAAATTGCAAAAAAATTTTACATGCAAAATGCGCCAAAATCAATAAAAATGATATTGAGTTGTAGTGATCTGGTATCACCACGATTTCTTATTTTTATATATTATTTTATTTTAAATTTAAATGTTTGTTTATGAATAATTTATAAGAAATAGAAAAACGTTTAATTATTTTTTAATTATTAATTTATTCTTATTATATTAATTATAATTAACAACTGACTGTTTTTAGTTATTTTACGAGTTTCTTGATTATAACTTCGACCTCTCTTTAATAATTCTAATTTCCTAGTGAGTGGGGAGTATACGTTGTTTTAAATATATGTTTATTGTTTACAGTTACATTTCCTACGTGTTCTCTTACAATAGAGAGAGTACGTAGGAAATGCAACCGTACATATGAGAACATATTATAAAAAATGCAAGTGCATTTTGTGCGAATTTTGGATACAGCGCGTGACATAAAATAATGGACACTACAGTACTCCCCTCCAGCACAGCGTATCCTAAATTTTGAGTATTTAAATTAAATTTTGAAATTGAACTAAATTCGAATTTTAAACAAGATCTTGAATTTTTACATTAAATTTGGAATTTAAATAAAAATTTTTTTTTTTAAAAATTAAATTTTGAAATTTAAATATAATTTTGAATTTTTTTTTATGTATAGATTTTGAATTTTTTTCATATTAAATTCTGGGATTTTATTAAGCATTGAATTTTACTGATTTTTTATTAATTTGAGTTATAGACGAATCCTTCGAAATGACGGCTGGTTTCAATCTGTCTATTGAGATTGACTTGTTCTTTCCGTTCACATCAATTACGAAATGTTTCCGAAATTTTCGCAATACTTTAAAAGGGCCTTCGTAAGGTGATTGAAGAGGGGTACGAACTTTGTCTACGCGGATAAAAACAAACTGACTGTCGTCTAGAAGTTTTGGTATGAAACAGCTCTTACCTGTAGGAGTTCTGGTTTCCGTCGGTCGTAATTCTCTCATAACCCGTCTAAGCCTGTTGACTAAGTCAGTAGGATCGATGTCGGTGTTCGTTTGTGACTCAGCGAATAATTCACCAGGAACTTTCAATGGTTGGCCATAAATCATTTCGGCAGGGGAGAATCCGAGATCTTCCTTAACCGCAACTCGTAAACCTAATAAAACCAAACCCAATTCGTCACACCAATTGACGGTATTGCACCTAGACATCAAGGAAGCTTTCAAACTACGGTGAAACCTCTCTACCATGCCGTTCGATTGGGGGTGGTAGGCGGTAGTACGACAACGAGAAGTCCCGAGTAATTTCGTTAGTTCGGCAAATAATTTGGATTCTTACTGAGTTCCTTGGTCGGTTGTAAGTGTGAGTGGTATTCCAAAACGAGAAACATGGTGTGTTACGAAAGTGAGGGCGACCGTGGCCGCCGAAATATCTTTCATAGGCGTGGCTTCCGGCCAGCGTGAAAAATGATCAACTATGGTCAAAATGTAAGTAAAACCTGAAGAGGGTGGTAGAGGGCCTACGATGTCGATATGAATATGTTCAAAACGCGATGTGAGCGTGGGAAATTTTTCGGTCCCGGAACGTGTATGTTTATGTACCTTGGACTTCTGGCAGGCGATACACGATTTTGCCCAGTTTCCAATATCTTTGTTGAGACTAGGCCAAAAATAACGCTCGCTGATCAGTTTTCTTGAAGCACGCACACCTGGGTGCGAAAGTGAATGTAACTTGTTAAAAACGGTATATCTTAGTTGTTGAGGAACAAAAACGCGATTTCGACCAGTGCTGGTTTCACAGCAAATTTTGGAGTTGGAAAAAGGGAACTGTATATCCTCAAAAAGTATTTTACTGCCGGCTTTCGCTGGCTCACCCAAAACAGTCCTTACTTCTGAGTCTGTACTTTGTAATTTAGCAAAGTGCTCGGGATCAAGGCCGCCTTCCACTGAAAAGCTTCGACTCTCGACAAACAATCAGCTACGGTATTATCCTTGCCAGAAACATGGCGAATATCAGTGGTGAACTGAGATATGTAGTCGAGGTGCCTGGATTGACGAGGGCTTTTTTCTGATTTGGAGAAAATGGCTCTGGTAAGGGGTTTGTGGTCGGTATAAACGACGAAATCCCTACCTTCAACAAAATACCGGAAGTTTTTTATAGCTAAGTAGATGGCCAGAAGTTCCCGATCGAATGTTGAATAACGTGTTTCTGTGGGCGAAAATTTTTTAGAAAAGAACGATAAAGGCTGATAAACACCGTTTCGGTATTGTTGCAACACCGCCCCGGCTGCTGTGTCTGAAGCGTCGGTCATGATACTAATTTCGGAGTTATTGTTGGGATGCGTTAGCATTGCAGCAGAGCACATAGCTTCTTTGACTCTGATTAGAGCGGTCTCGCACTCGGTTGGCCAAGAAAAGTTAGATTTAGATTTTCGAGAGCCCTGTAAGGTTGCCAAATGGGAGTGTATAGGTGCGAGCAATGACGCTAAGTTTTTGATAAAGCGATGGTAGTAATTTACCATACCGATAAACCTTTGGGTCTGGCGAAGTGAAGTAGGCGAAGGAAAATCGGCTATTGCGCGAACTTTATCATGTGATGGGGTTACTCCTTCGGAAGAAACGACGTGACTTAGAAAGTCCAGTGATGGTACTCCAAAAATACATTTTGCGGGTTTAATATTTAAACCAAACTCGGATAATCTTTGAAAAAGCAAGGACAGATGGTGCTCGTGCTCGTTGCTGGTTTTTGAAAATACTAGTATATCGTCGATATAAACAAAAACGAATTCCAGACCGTTTACGACCTGGTTCATGAACCGTTGAAATGTTTGCCCAGCGTTGCGAAGGCCGAAACTCATTCGGGGAAATTCAAAAAGACCGAATGGTGTGGTGATGGCGGTTTTATGTATATCATCGGGTGCAACGGTAATTTGGTGGTAAGCCCGGAAAAGATCTATTTTGGAGAAAATTGTGCAACCTTCCAATTTCATGGAAAAATCGTGGATGTGGGGGATTGGATAGCGGTCCGGAACTGTGGCTGCGTTTAATCTCCTGTAATCCCCGCATGGTCTCCAGTCGCCACATTCCTTCTTATGTACCATGTGTAATGGTGAAGACACGGGAGAGTTAGAGGGCCTGCATATTCCCAAACTAGTCATTTGCTGGAATTCCAATTGAGCTGCCTTGAATTTAGCTGCGTCCAAACGGCGAGGTTTACAGAACGGTAGTTGGCCGTTGGTTAAAATGTGATGAACCACATTGTGTTGAAAAATCTGGTGCGGCGATCAGCGAAGGAAAATTTTTTAGCAAGCTGTAATATTTATCACTCATCGAAAGTATTTGAGGGGTGGGTGTGTCCACCTTGGCGGAGAATGCCGAAATTTTAAGTGACGTTGTATTGTCTATTAGGCGCTTGTTTTTTAAATCAACCGAGATCCCGAATTTGGCCAAGAAATCCGCGCCAATGATTGGCCTGTTAACTTGTGCTAGGAGGAACGGATGTCTAAAAAGACGTCGCAGTCCCAAATTGACTTCAATTAACCTTGTGCCGAAGATGGGTATCGTTGTACCTTTAGCTGCTGACAAAACAATTTCGGAGTTAGTGGACCAGTTTTTGGGAAAAAGTGTGTGTGGAAGCACTGAAAGATCTGCACCGGTGTCAATTAAAAATTTTAAGGCGTTCTTTTTATCAAACACGAATAAGCGACGGCTTGTATTAGTGGTTCTGCTGTTGGCCGTCATGACAGCAGGACCAATTCATTTTTTGAATTATCGGGGTTTGAAATGCCGGTAGTACTAGTTTGTGTAGACTGCGTGCAAGGTGCCGTACACCTTGTGGCGCGATTGCTGAACTTTCTGTGATACCAACATACACGACCAGTCTCAGGACGGAATCGAGAGGAACGAGATCTTGAATGACTGTGATATCTACCTCTGGGTCTACTTCTAGATCCATCTCTATCTAGTGAAATGCGTGAAACCATTTGTTTCAGTTCCTGTATCTCATGTTCTAGCTTCTCAATTTTTTCTAAGGAAGAAGTTGAATGGGTTGCAGGAGAAGAAACGGGACTGGAAGTTGGTGCCGACCTATGTGAGCTGTGTCAAGAATTTTATCTATACTTTCGCTTGCGAATGGGATTAGAGAGATATTGATAAAATTTGGTAGCCGTGCAAGCCACAATTTCTTAATCAATTCATCTCCGACGGTTCCGGATGAACCTTATGCTTAGAGAGTTACGTGAAATTATTGCTTCTTTTAAATTTGTGTACGGGGTGTCTGCAGACGGTTCATCAAGGATGTCCGTTAAGGACTCGGCAATATCCTGTGGAAGGGCTGCCACAAGATAGTTATATTTCGTGGATTCGTTTACAATTCTGTAAATTTTGAATTGCGACTGGATATGGAGCCGGGCCAAAAAGGAGGTAATTTTAGACTGACTGCGTGAACTTCACCAGACTCGTTACCTGTTTCCGTTTTCGACATTTCGTATTAGGTAGCCTATATTAAATTTGTTTTTTTTACTTACTTCAATATTGAATGATTAGTGGTCTAATCCAATATTTAATTCGATATTTAATGACCAATTTAGTTTTTAACAATTAGGAAAAGATTTAAAGAGACAAGAAAAATTTTTTTACGAATTGAAAATAATTTTATTTGAGGAAAAAAAATTTTTTTAAAATTCAAAGTTTAAAATAATTGTAATTTTATAATTTAGTATAAAAAAATTAAAAATCAAAAGAAAATATATATTTTGCACGCTGCTGTAAAAAAAAAATATTTTACACGCTACTGTAAAAAAAAATATTTTTCACGCCACTGTAAAAAAAAATATTTTGCACGCCACTGTAAATAAAAATATTTTGCACGCCACTGTAAAATGTATTAGTAGCCTGTGTTTACCTTTGTGTATTATTATATCAAATGTTGATTTTACTGTAATAATCATGTGTGCATACTGATATATTGTACCTATAATATGTTCTTTTGTTAAATATGTGTCTAAAATATGTTTATATAATCATGAAACTCATTTACATGTTTAAGAAAAATTAAACGATAAATACAAAATTTATGTTTAAATTATTATTTTATATAATATTAAATTCAGAATTATGGTTTTTTATTAAACAATAAATACAAAGTTTATGTTTAAATTATTAATAAATTTATATAAAAAAAAAGAAATGAATAAATTTTATGACTTACGATGATTTTTTTTTATTAAAAAAACAAGTGATGAAAAAAACCAAGGGTTTTTAAAAAAGCACATTTTCATAATAATATTTTGTCGGAATATAATGTTGAAGCTTCAACGTTAACGTTTAATTTAATATACGTTGGTGACTAAGTTATTACTTACTTATAAAAACCGTAATTTTTTTAATTTTTAAGTTCTAATAGCCCCTCTATGGGGAAGGTTGCCCAATTTATCAAGGATCTAATCCTCACTACTCCCCTTCCCCCAGCTTTTTTAGGTTCAAGGAATTAAATTGTGAATTCTAGCAAAATTTGGAATTTTATTTAGAATTTTACTATATAAGCAAAAATGGTAAAAACTGACAGAGACTTTCTTCAATTTAAAGAACCGCTTTTAAATTTAAGAAAATCTTTTAACATATGTTAAAGTATAATGTTGGACCTTAAAATTTTGTATATTAACAAAAAAAAATTTGAACATGTATTCAAGTTACAGATGTTTAAAAATAGCAAAATTTAAATTTTCGAGCTCTTATAGCTGCTGAACAGGGGACGTGACAAAAATATTTTGTTAACCGACTCCTACTAATTTCTGAAGTTCTAACTTCTCCCAAAATTTCAAGATCCAGCTGGAACCGTTTAGGAGATATGTGGGGCCAAAAATTTTGCAAAAAATGAGTTTTGCATAATGGTAAATTTTAGTACCGTATGGCAACTCTGTACATTTAAATGATATATTTTTGTAAAGCCTAAGCAAGCAGCTCTCTTTTACCGTTTTTAGATTGAAAATATAGCTAACAGAACTATTATTACATCAATTTAAATTTGCGGAGGCTGTAGCTTCGTCACCCTTCAAAATTAAGAAAAACTTTTAACAAATGTTGAAATATATTTAAAGAGCTTTCAATTTTGTAAATCACAAAAAAAAAATTTGAACAGGTATTCAAGTTACAGGTGTTTAAAAATAGCTAAATTTCAATTTTTGGGCCCTTAGAGCTGCAAAACAGGGCACGTGACAAAAAAATTTTGTTAACCGACTTCTACTTATTTCTAAGGATTTAGCTACTCCCAAAATTTCAAGACCCTAGCTTGGCTCGTATAGAAGATATAAGTAGCCAAAAATTTTGCAAAAATTGAGTTTTGCATAATGGTAAATTTTAGTACCGTATGGCAACCCTAAACATTTGTCTTTTACAAATTTATAAAGTTTATAAAACCAGCTATCTTTTGCCGTTTTCAGATTGAAAATATACCTAATAGAACTCTTGTTATAACAATTTGAATATAGGGCTTTTCCCAACTTTCGGGGGCTGCAGCTCCATAACGGGTGGGGCTACAGAAAAAAATTCTTCTACGAAATAATTTTTTTTGTAATACCTACTCGTGGTTAAAATTTATTTTCTCTACTTAAAACGATGTAAAAGTTTTTGTAAACATACGGACAGACAGACAGACAGACAGACGGACGGACAGAGTGAAACTATATAGGCACATTTTTACAAAATTTTTTGAAAATGTGCTAAAAAGAGAGAGATAGATGAATACTGTTGAAAGAAAACCTTAATGAGTTGTATGTGTTGATTGTAGAATGTTGCTGATATCTGTTTTGTTGTGATGTGATTTGTTGCTGATACAAGAAGATTTTGTTGATTTGGTTGCTGATACAAGAAGATTTTGTTGATTTTTGTTGCTGATACAAGAAGATTTTGTTGATTTTGTTGCTGATACAAGAAGAAAATAAAATGGTGAATGATGTGCGGGGATGCTTTTTGTGCAAATTTATTTTTTTTTTTTAATTTTTGTATATAAGCGGTTTTTTTTTGTTTGTTTTTTTAATTAAGTTCTTTTTTTTTTGGATGTAGTTTTTATATTTCTATTTTTTTTTGATTGTTGTATCAAAACTTTTTTTTTAGAAGAAAATGTTAAGAGAATGTTAAAATTTACTTTTTTTTAAAATGTTTTAGTTTAAAAATGATGAAATTTAATTGTTTTTTTTTTTTTCAAATAAAAAAAAAAAAAAAAAAAAAAAATGTTAATCACTTATTTTTATTTTACTGACTCATAGGATTTTTTTTTTTTAAATAAAATGGAACTTTAAATTGTTTTTTTTTTTTAAATAATTTTTCTTCACTTAAATGTTATTTAGCTTTTAAAATTTTTTAAAACTTATGTGCCATGTGGAAAACATCAGGCATCAATATGGCGTTAGCGTCAGGGTCACCACTGTAGTGATCTGGTATCACCACGATTTCTTATTTTTATATATTATTTTATTTTAAATTTAAATGTTTGTTTATGAATAATTTATAAGAAATAGAAAAACGTTTAATTATTTTTTAATTATTAATTTATTCTTATTATATTAATTATAATTAACAACTGACTGTTTTTAGTTATTTTACGAGTTTCTTGATTATAACTTCGACCTCTCTTTAATAATTCTAATTTCCTAGTGAGTGGGGAGTATACGTTGTTTTAAATATATGTTTATTGTTTACAGTTACATTTCCTACGTGTTCTCTTACAATAGAGAGAGTACGTAGGAAATGCAACCGTACATATGAGACCATATTATAAAAAATGCAAGTGCATTTTATGCGAATTTTGGATACAGTGCGTGACATAAAATAATGGACACTACAGAGTATTATGAAAAGAGTAAGCAGGGTTTCAAGTGCAGTACGTGTATTAGAAGATTCTCCCTTGTATCAGAGAACATTAAAACTACATCTACATCGACTTTTTCAACATCAACATCTATACCGACTTCTTCTACATTAACATCAACATTAGTTTCATCTGCTTTAGTAGTTGCACCTGATGACTCTTCTTTTGCGTCTACTTCTACTTGTGGTGGTGTTACTCAGCATTCAAGTATTTCTTCACCAGTGCAAGCAAATGAAAAAGAGATCACTCTACTCACACTATTTAATGAGATTAAAATTCTACAAGCAATGGTGAGTAAGATGGAAGAATTAGAGAGTAAAAATGCAACACTGTTAAAAAAAGTTGACTCTCTTGAAATGAGAATAAATCAATTAGAGCAGAAAGAAAACTGATATTTCTCATGAGAATGCAAAAGAGAAAGTTGTTAAACTTTTTAAAGAATGTTTGAATGTAGACTTTTCTGTAAGTGACATCGATAACTACTACATCAAGAAACCAAAAACTTATTCAAAAATTCTTTCAGAGAAAAATCTATCTAACTCTCCCACGCTTTCTACTGAAAATAGAAATATTGTTTGTATAAAATTTAACTCGGCTGCTATGAAAGAGAAAATTATGAAGAACAACAGACTACATAAAAATCTTACTGTTAGGCATATTTGGTAATACTAATACTAATAACATCTATATTAATAACTAGCAGATTTACTCGGCGTTGCCCGGAAGCTTGCAAATTGTAAAAAAGCAAGTTTCAGCCAATTTTTGAAATACTACTTTGCCTATAAATGCCACAAAAAAATATTTGTGGAGTTCCGTTAACCCATCGTGGCACAACAGCTTTTTATAGGTTTTTTCGTTGCTTTGCTATATATTAGAAATGATTTAACAGATTAACTTCAAATTTCGTATATGTGGTCTTCTTTGAAAATGAAGTTCAATTTACTAACAGACTTGAAATTTGTTAACTCCACCCGACGATTGTTCAAAAAAAAATTTGTAAGTAAATTACGTCCAATTTTTGAAAGTAGGTACAACTTCTTTGATTTAGGGGAATACTTAAAAAAAAAGTTTGTCGAGTTCTTTTAATCGAATGCGAAACAAAAACTTTAAAAAACAGTTTGCAAAACAATTTGAACGATTATCTCTAATTTTTCTATACATGGTGCTTCTTGACAATTTGGTGCTCCTTGACGATATACTTGAGGATGGTAGGTTTCCGGTGAATAATGTTAACTGAATTAAAATGACTATAGGTCAAAAGGGGATTTTCTTGAATTGCCAACGTTTGAATAAAATATAGTCGATGGTTTAGAAAAGGTTTAAAAATTTACTTTTCAACTTATATTTTGTTTAGTCCTGAAAGTTGTAATACGCTCTTCCTCGTTTTTTTCTGATTTTATGAGAGAAATGTAGGCTTATTTTTTGGAAAAACTGTTTTAAAATACTATGTATTTAAGTATTATATATAACAAATTGAATTTTTTGATTTTTAGATTTCATTTGAAGAAAACTGAAAATTTCATTGAATCTTTGTTCAAAACGCACAAACAGGCCAAAACCAAATTAACCCTGTGGGTTTTAATTAAAATGCTGGTACAAAATTTTTAATAAAATACTTTTAATCGTATAAGAAAATAAAATATATAGAAAACTTCATAGCGTCGTCGTGGAAAATGGGTTAATCGAACTTAACTAAAACTTTTTGCAGCCTCCCTTTTAGACTACAAAATCAACATGTAAAATTGGACACAAATCGAAAACACAAAATTTTTTGAAAGTCCGCCAGGCCGAAATGGGTTAATTTATTCCAACCAAATTTATACAACTAAATGCGGTTGCTAAGAGGAACATTTGTGCAAAATTTCAAGTCAATCGGTCAAACCGTTTTGACTCGACATCAAAAACGTTGAAAAAGCTTCTTCGCACCCTCGTGCCCAAATGGGTTAACCGAACTCAACAAAAATTTGTGCCAGACTTTATTTTCGACTGCGAAACCACCTTGTAAAATTGGACACAAATCGAAAACACAAAATTTTTTGAAAGCTCGCCAGGCCGAAATGGGTTAAATTATTCCAACCAAATTTATGCAACTAATTGCGGTTGCTAAGAGGAACATTTGTGCAAAATTTTAAGTCAATCGGTCAAACTGTTTCGGCTCGACATCAAAAACATTGAAAAAGCTTCATTGCGCCCTCGTGCCCAAGTGGGTTAACCGAACCCAACAAAAATTTGTGCCAGCCTCTCTTTTTGACTGCAAAACCACACTGTAAAATTGGACACAAACCGGAAACACAAAATTTTTTGGAAGCCCGCCGGGCCGAAAGGAGTTAATTTATTCCAACCAACTTTATACCATTAATTCCGTGTAATAAGAAGAACATTCGTGCAAAATTTCAAGTGAATCGGTCAAACCGTTTCGACTCGACATCAAAAAAACGAAAAAGCTTAAAACGGCTCTGGAGCCGCAACCTGTTGACTTATAAAAATGCGACATAGCCTATGTCACCCCCCCCCACTCCCAAAATTATTCCTCTAAAATTTGGTGTCAATCGGACCAGCGGTTTTCACGTGAATCCTGGACAAACAAACAAACAAACAAATTTTCTTCTTTATATATTAGATACGCTCACTAAACATATGAGAGATTTATTTACCAAAGCATTAGAAGTTAGAAAGGAAAAGAAATACAGGTATTTATGGACGCAAAATTCTGTAATATTAATAAAGAAAAAAGAAGGCGATAAGGCAATAAAAATTAGTAATAATAATGATATTTTTAATCTTAATTAATAGTTCTTTCTTTTTTTTTTGCATAAAAATTTTGACAAATGTCTCTAAATAATAATATTAATAACTATATTGATTTTGATAATTTGCCTTCTTTTAACTTAAATAATTTGTTTAGTAATGTAAGCCATAATAATTCAGTAAATAATTCTGTAAATAATTTTTTCGTTTCTCATCAAAACATTAGAAGTATGCGAAGTAACTTTGACTCTTATTTAGTTCATTTACAATCTTTAGAAATAATGCCAAGTATAATTTTTATACCCGTATGACTATATAGTCCAAGGGTATAATAAATTTGCCATTACGTTTGTGACGCAGAGAAGGAGGGGGGGTAGATATAGACTCAAGTGTATGGATCGGTTCAGAATCGAAAAATAAATCGATTTAGCTATGTATGTCCGTCCGTCCGTCCGTCCATCCGTCCGTCCATCCGTCCGTCCGTCATCACGATAACTCAAAAAGTAAAGGAGCTAGGATTATGAAATTTTCACAAATTCGTTTTTATGCAAAAAACGGAATCGAGTTTGAAATTCAGCCATTTGGGTCCACGGGTTCGAGTACCTGCCATATAACTTCTAATTTTATAAAAGCATTACTCTATACCTATGGAAGCTGCGTGTCTGAAATTTTGCCAGAAGTAGTTTAGTATAATGGCCAAAGTTACTGCAAAATTTGGTTGGTCTACTGCAGAAGGTTCGAGTAGCTGCCATACAACTCCTTCTTTTATATGAGCTTTACTTTACACCTGATGAAGCTGGGTGTCTAAAATTTTGCAAAAAATAGTTTAGTGTAATGGCCAAAGTTACTGCAAAATTTAGTTGGTCTACTGCTGAGGGTTCGAGTAGCTGCCATACAACTCCTTCTTTTATATGAGGATTACACTACACCAAATGAAGCTGGGTGTCTGAAATTTTGGCAAAAATAGTTTAGTGTAATGGCCAAAGTTACTGCAAAATTTGGTTGGTCTACTGCAAAGGGTTCGAGTAGCTGCCATACAGGTCCTTCTTTTATATGAGCATTACTCTACACCTAATAAAGCTGAATGTTTGAAATTTTGCCAAAAGTAATTAACCGGATGATATGATGTATGTGTTACGGTCATACGGGTATCCCAGAGTTGACACAGTCTACTCTACTACACTCTTCCTCGTTTTAAGTGAAATTTGGATCTTTGATCATGAAGTTAATAACTATAAAATTCCTAATTTCGAAATGTTTCATCGTTGTAATAATAATTACGCATCAGGTGGTGTTATTGTTTACGTTAGTAATGACATTAAATGTGTTTGTAAAGAAGTTAATTTTGTTAGCGCTGATATTAGTAAATTTCTTATTGAATTCTCTAATTATTTAAATAATGTTAAGTACAAAAATTGTATTATTTTAGGTGATTTGAATATTGATATTCTTGGTAAATCAAAAAGTAGTGATGATAATCTTTTTCTTATGGCTTCAAACGGTTTTGAATCTCTTATTAATGAAGCTACTAGATCTACTACCACTTCATTTTCATGTATTGATCATGTTTTTTGTAGAACTCAAAAAAATAATAATCATAAAATTAAAAGTTCTGTTTATGATATTCAAATTACGGACCATGTTATGATTATTATCAAATTTGAATTAAACACGTGTTTGCCAAAATCTAAAACTTTTAGGTTTAATTATAATTATATTGATTATGATAAATTAATTTATTTATTAAATTTAGAGTTATGGGAAGATGTTTTTTCTGAAAATAATCCCTCTACAGCATTTGACAAATTTTTAAAAATCCTAAATAATTATATTATGGATTGTAATATTATTGTCACTAGAAGTCGTAAGAAATGTAAGCTTAAACCATGGATTACAAATTCGTTATTGAATAATATTAAAAGAAAGGATAAAATTAGAAAAATTACCCTAAAACATAATAACAATATTCGTCTACTCAACTATTATAAGAAAATTTGCAATGATGTAAAAGTAAATATCACCAACTGTAAGAATAGTTATTATATTAATAAGTTTGATTCTAATAGGGGTAATATTAAGAAAGAATGGAATATAGTCAATAGTATATTAAACAAAGATTCTACTTATGATAATAATATAATTAATCTTAATATCAATAACGATATTACAAATAATTCTTTAGAAGTGGCTAATCATTTCAATCAATACTTTGTTAATATTTCCCAGCAACTTGATACGGATAATTATTTTTAGTGTATACTCATCCGATAAAGTAGTCGAGGAAAGTTTTGAATTGAGAAGTTTCTTTTTTGACCATATTTCAGCTTATGAAATTCATAAAATAATAACTGGCCTAAAAAGCTCAGATTCTACTACTTCAGAAGATATTTCTAATAATACTTTAAAGAAGATATCCTATCAAATTATTGATATTTTGGCTCATATTTTTAATAATAGTGTAATTTCAGGCATATTTCCTGAAAAATTAAAAAATGCTGAAGTTATTCCTCTATTTAAAAAAGGTGATAGAACTGATGTCAACAATTATAGGCCTATTTCTCTTTTATCCTCTTTCTCAAAAATTTTTGAAAAAGCAATAAAATGTAGAATTTTAACTTTCCTTGACAAAACTAATTTCTTTAGCTCGAATCAATTTGGTTTCCTGAAAGGCAGATCCACAGAGAATGCTTTACTCAAATTCTGTGGGGAACTATATGAGTCAGTAAATAAAGGTCACACTACAACTGCGTTGTTCATTGACATTACTAAAGCCTTTGATCTTGTGGACCACAATATTCTTTTAAAAAAGTTGTTTAATGCTGGATTCAGAGGTTTTATTCTTAATTGGTTTAATTCATATTTAGCAGGAAGAAGGCAAAAAGTAAAGATTGGAGAGATTTTAAGTTCCGACCTTAGTTTAATATCTTATGGTGTTCCTCAAGGGTCGGTACTAGGGCCTATCTTGTTTTTAGTTTTTATAAATTCGCTCTTCTTACAAAAATTTAAAGGATCAATAACTGTATTTGCTGATGATACTGCTTTTACGTATAGTTGTAGTAATAGTTTTGATGTAGCTGTCAACTTGAACTATGATCTTGATCTTATCAGACACTGGTTTAATAAGCATAAATTAATAATTAGTCCTAAAACAAAATATATGAATTTTAGTATCCATGGTCCGGCTTATAATAACTTAGATATTTTCTATCATGCTCCTAAGTGTGCAAAGTTTTTAATTAATGCGTATAATTCTGATTCTTTAAGTTGTTACTATATGAACCACCATTGCGATACAAATTGTTTCCTGATTGAAAACGTTAATTCGTTTAAATATCTTGGTATTTTAATTGATTCAAGATTATGTTGGTCAGATCATACGTCCTACGTTAATAAGTATCTTAAGAATATTATCAGAAATCTTTATCACGTTAGTTTATATTGCTCTCAGAAAATTTCATGCACAGTGTACTACGCAATGTTTCATTCTAAACTTCAATATGGTATATCGTGTTGGGGTGGGGCATATTTTAACAAAATACATCCTTTATTAATAACACAGAAGCATGCTATCACAATTATTTGCAAGAAAAACCGTAATTATCCTTCTTTTGTGCTTTTCAATAAGTTAAAAATACTTCCCATAAGAAACTTATATTATTATAAAACCCTAAAAGTTTTTTTCTTGAAATCAGGCTATTCAGCTTTAAGGTATATTAATAATTACAATTTAAGAATTAATTCTAGAAATATTGTTAAAGTTCCGCGTTTCCGTAAATTCCATTTTTGTCATTTCTATTTTATAGTAGCTCCCAGAATATTTAACAAACTACCTGATTATATTAGACTTACTAGAATTTTAACTAAGTTTTTAAAACTTTTGAAATCTTGGCTTTTAGAATTAACTTTGTAATTTGTGAAGACCTACTAAAGGTAATTAACTAAATGAGTAAAGTTCCTTCGCTTTTTTTAAGATAAAATTAATTATTTTTTATTTTGTTTTCTACGTTTTTTATTTTCATTTTATTTTATTTTTTTGCCTTTCTCCACTAATGTTTAAATTAAAATAAAATTTTTTTGATAATTTGAAAAACATATTAAAGTAAGTAAATTTATATTTAGTTAATGATTTGTATGATGCGCCATTCGATACTTGTCTCTTCTTTTGCAAAAGAATGGTAGCTAACTATTTTTATTATTAAAAATTTTGTACTACAATGTAATTTTATTGTATATTGAAAATCAAAATAAAAATATTGAATTAAAAAAAAAAAAAAAAAATATGAAAAATTTAAAAACCTATCGGCACATAGTGCACCTATTAAAAAGTTCTAAACCAAGATTTCAAAAAGTAATAATAAAACATTGTGATGCCGAAGTAAAACAACACAATTACGAAAGTATAAACAGGAATTGAGATCACTCATTTGCCCTAAAAAATATATAAATAGCAAAAGAAAAATCATTATTAAATTTTTACCTATACTTCTTGGTGCACTACTTTCAGGTATATTAGGAAATTTAATAAAATGAATAATGCAACATTTAACAAGATGATTATACTAAAACCAGAGGTTTATGAGAAAATGAAATAAAACGCTGACGTAGAAGTAAATGCGTTGGATAAAGCTATGAAAAAAAATTTGTTAAATAAACACCTGACAGATACACAAAAATGGTATTTGTATCGTCAAAGTCTATTAAAAGTAAGAAACAAAAATAAAGTTCTTCCTCCAAATAAAGAAGAACAGGTAAAAACTGCAGAAACAAAAGGTACTCAAACTCGTGCAAAACTTATGTATGTAGATCAAGAAACTCAATCAAATGTACCTGTATATAGGGATGCTGCAACACAAGCTTTTCCTCAAGAAGATGTATATGAAAAAGAAGTTGAGAAAGTATTCGATGACGAAATTGAAGAAGTTTTTAAAAAAAGCGTTGTCTGCTGCTTTAGCTGGAGAACGTCTAAGAAAAAGAAAATCTATTAGAAATAAAAATGTACAAATTTTTGAAACTGATACAGGAGATATAAAATCAGTTTCTTTAGACACCCCAAGCCCACCAACGTGAGTAAGTGAACCAAAGGTGGATTTTAAGTAATTCAAAAGTAGATATTAAGATCAGAATATGATTCTTATATACTTTAGAGGGACTTTTAAAAACATGTTTTCAACAAGTATTACTCAAATAAAAGGAGCTTAAACAACAAAAACCTCGAGTACTTGAAGCTTACAAACTTTTAATTAACAGTTTAGGTTTATTTCCTGTGGGAAAACCTTATATGTTTTTTATATATACTGATATTATTAAACCACGGAATGTAGATGGAAAAGATGTAAGATTTTAAGAACTGTCAACATAGAGAATACTTTTACAGACATAGTGCAGGAATATAACAATATTCAATATTGCAATGTGGAAAAATCTTTTGATAGTATATCGGTATTATTATGTGATAAATATGGTTATAAAATAAATTTTTGCACCAACAGTATTCCTACAAATGTTGTAGCGCATTTCAAACAAGTATAAATAAAAGGAATTTAAAAACATTATATATTATTTTATTTAAACATTATGAACATAGCATACTATAAATATTATTTAGTTCAATCAGGAAAAGGACTTAACGATATTGGCCTCTTGTTACATTCAGTTCTACCTTACCAAAGATGGCGGGGGTTGGGAAGCTTATTCGGTGGACTTTTCAGATATTTAAAGCCAATATTTACTTCTGGAGCTAATATACTAAAAAAGGAGGTTATTAACTCTGGCATTAATTCATTGTCTGATATTGCAACAGGTGTAAATTTAAAAGAAGTTGTACAAGATCCAAGTAAAGAGATAATTCAAAATGTAAGACGAGGTGCAGTTCAAAAACTCAATGAAATGTATGGACAAGGGAAAATTAAAAGAAGAAAACCTATAAAAAGACTACTCATTTATAATTTAAATTATTTTACGTCAAAGCGACGCAAAGTGAGTAACAAAAAGAAGCAGAAAGATATTTTTTTTAACAATGATTGAATGTATGATGTCTGAGTTGCATATTTTTAGCACACAACCTGTTTCAATCGAGTATATATAGTCAATAATCTTTTACATTCATTAATAAAACAATGTAAAGTACATCTAAATGGAAAGAATATATCTCCATCTGATGCAAATTATCATTTTAGAGCTTATATTGAATCATTATCAAATTATGGTACAGATGCCACTACAACTCATTTGGAGTGTGCAGGATGGGATCTCGATAAACCAAATATAGGGAAACATGATAATAATGATTAAAAGAACGTCCAAAATTATACCAAAATAGCAATGTAGTAGAACTTATGGGAAAACTACATTTAGACATGTTTAATCAACCTACACTTCTGATAAAGAATGTTGATATTCGAATTCTTTTAACACTTGAAGAACCAGACTTTTACTTTTTGCAGGTGATTCTGACGATTCTCAACTCAAAATTCTAGAAGCTACTTTATTTATGAGATTTGTAGGGGTAAAAAGTTTTACCATTCCACAGAATAGTTCATCGGTTTTACTTGATAACGTTTTCATTGGTTAGTTATCAAATTCAATAATATTTTGTAAGGCAGGAAATATAGGTTATTCTGGTAAAAGATAAAAAAACCCATACAATTTTAAACATTTTGATATTTCACAATTTGTTTTAAACGTAAATGGAGTTCAAATAACTAATTCAGCATTTGAAATCAGTTTTACGGATGAAAATAGAATACAATACACTATTTTAAGGTACTGGAATTTACCACAATGAGATAACGAAGTCTATCTTTAGTAATGAATTTTTCATGTTAGGTTTTGATTTAACTCCAGATGCATCAGGAAATGAAATATGTCAAGGTTATCAAAACCGCTATTAATTATGGGAATTTGATACAAGCTTACAAATTGGTAAAAACCGAAATATATTTACAAATCTATAAATACCACACATAAAAACGAATTTAAATAATTGAAAAAATTTCGCTGTCTTGTGCACTACTGAATGTAACGTTTTGTTGCGATGATAATAATACCTTATGTGTAAAAGATATTTGTATAGTGGGTATCAAGGAACCGTGTAAAAAGTTTGTGAAAGAGCTCAAGTAAAAATTTTCAACTAGAGAATTAATAAATAATAATTTCGGGAATTATTCTTTTGGAGCTGTGTATAACGATAAAATAAATAACGAGCTCTGTCAAATACTAGAAAAAATTGATGTTATTATAACAAATAAAAAAATAAAAATACAATTTTTAGCGAACTACATAACAGAAGCAACCAAGGTATATGACTTGAGTCAATTTGATTATAACGTGTTGAGACGTTAATCCTCAAAGTAACCAGGAGATAAATAACGTGTTGAGACGTAAAAAACGATAGAGTAAAATTTTTAAAGGAATTTTTGCTTTAAATCGACCCCCCTAAAAAATATTAAAGAACAAACTTTTTTAATTGTAAACACAGATAAAGAAAACGAGGAAGAGTGCAGTAGAGTAGACTGTGTCAACTCTGGGATACCCGTATGACCGTTATGTAAACATTATACAATCCGGTTAATTACTTTTGGCAAAATTTCAAACATACCAGCTTTATTAGGTGTAGTGTAATGCTCATATTAAAGAAGGAGTTGTATGGCGGCTACTCGAACTCTCTGCAGTAGACCATAACCAAATTTTGCAGTAACTTTGCCCATTATACTAAACTATTTTTGGCAAAATTTCAGACACCCAGGTTTAACAGGTATAGAGTAATACTCATATAAAATTAGAAGTTGTATGGCAGGTACTCGAAGCCTCTGCTATACACGTAACAAATTTTGCTTTAACTTTGGCCATTACACTAAACTATTTTTGGCAAAATTTCAGACACCCAGCTTTAATAGGCATAGAGTAATACTCATATAAAACGAGGAAGATTATAGTTGCCCTTGTCAACTTTTAGATACCCGTGCATACCCACTAACCGTTATTTATTTTCCCTATGCTTTTATAAATATTACAAAAAAAATATAAGAAAGTAAAATAGTTAAAAAAAAATTTAACTTATTAGGTATCCCATAATTTTTGATTAACTTATTATCCCATAAAAAAAAACAAAAAAATAGCCCACCCTAAAAGTTGGTCCGAGTGATGTCCAACTTTGCCAACTAACTTGTCCTATTACTTTATCTGCCCAGTTTTGATTTTAACCTCGTAGCTTCATTAGATTCACAGTTATCGAATTGATTACTTTGTATGGTAGCTGCCCGAAAACGGGTCCGTAACATTTTGAAACTTCATATAAGTGATCGATCCATTATATAACTAACAGTGTGTAATTTTCATCCTCGTAGTACCTATAATCAGTTTCTAAGAAATTCATATTGGTGCAAAGAAGTTGTGTGGCAGCTCCCCAAAACCTTGATCTGGTCTTAAACAAAAAGAACCTCAAAAATATCCAAAAAATGTTTTGTGTGATTTTCAAAACTCTTGCTCTAATTTTTCAATTCTATCTCTTATAATTAATTTTTAATTCACCAATATATTAAACTTAAGCAAAGTCAACTTCATATGATCATATTCATATAATAATCATCATATTCATAATTTATCAATCTATCAATATCAATAAGCCATTTACTTAAAAAAAATCTTTGTCTTCTTTTTTGCTTATCTTAAATAAACTACGCATCATTTAAATCATGTAAAATTCTAACTCGAAATCGTTATCTACTTTTTGTAACAAAAACAAAAAACAAAAAAACAAAAAAACAAAATTCATATAATTTCATGTTAAATACTAATTCATATAATTTCATGTCAAGATTTCAAATTTTTGTATGAAAATGTTGGAGTTGAAAAAGTTAGTTGTTCGAGAGCTACCCAAAGTTATGGTCCGATCTTAACCAAAAAAAATAGGGAACCTAGAAATTGATTGAAAAATATTTTGTGAAAATTTCAAAACTGTAGCTCTTTTAGTTTTTGAGTTATCGTGCTGACACACAGACGGACGGACAGACAGACATAGCTAGATCGACTCATTTTTCGATTCTGAGCCGATACGTACCCTTGACACTATATCTAGCTCGTCTAGATCGATGCGTTACGAACGCAGGAGCAAATCTAATATACCCGATGTCATATATGTATGCACGGGTATAATCAGCTACTCGAACCCTTTGCAGTAGACCAACCAAATTTTGCAGAAACTTTGGCCATAAAACTAAACTACTTTTGGCAAAATTTCAGGCACGTAGCTGTAATAGATACAGACTAATGCTTATATAAAAAAGAAGTTGTAGGATAGCTACCCAAACCCATGGACCAAAATGGCTGGATTTAAATAGCAATGAAGGCTATTACAAAAAAACGAATTTTCGAAAATTTCAATATCCTAGCTCCTTTAGTTTTTGAGTTATCGTACGAACGGACAGACGGAAATACATAGCTAAATCGATTTGTTTTCCAATTCTGATCCGATCCATGCACTTGAGTCTATACCTACCCCCCTCCTTCTCTGCGTTACAACGTAATGGCAGAACCAGGAACACATTGGTTGATTATTTATATTCCAAAACATGGTTGTATCGAATATTTTGATTCTTTTGACAGAAAACCTGATAAATTAGAAATTTTAAATTACTTAAAAAATCAATATGTAGTTTTTAATGAAAAACAATTACAAAGCGACTATTCTAATATCTGTGGACAGTATTGTTGTTTTTATTCATGGTATTGATGTTGCGGTTATAGGATGAATACCTTTTAAAAAAAATTAATATAGGTAATCATGTAGAAAACGACAAATTGACTATAAATACCTTTCAAAAGCTTTTTGGAAAATACAACTCAAGCTTGTGTTTCTAAAACGTATATGTATTAAAACACTTTAAATAAATTTTAGTAAAATTAAAGAAATGGAGGCATTAATCCATCCAATATTGAATCAATATCCACAAATTGAAGCGATTTGCGTTTACGAAATTCCTTTCGTTATTGATGCAATATCCATTTAAAATGGTTTTGTCTAAACAGCGCTTTATTCATTGCTGTAATAAAAGTTTTTTTGATAACACCGTCAGTTTTCTATTTTGTTATTTTTAATTGTCTTAAACTTCAGTGGTTGTGGTCGTTTTGACACTTCTGACAAATAAACCAACTTTTACGCAAACTGAGAGGAATTTTTCAATTAGAACAAGATTCTTAAAACATTATTTTAAATCTCAAAAATTATTAAATTTATTGTATTTTTATAAACCTTTTTATATATTTTTGTAAAACTTGAAGAATTAATTTTTACGTTACTATTTTTTATTTTCTTGTAATATATAATAATAAAATTTGAATTTTAGTTTATTTTATAGAGTGCATTAGATTTTTATTTTAATAAGCTATTTTCTATTAAAAAAGTGTGTTTTCTTTTCTCGAGAAATTAAATAGGGTGAGAAATGTGAAACAATAATTGAATGTAATGCAACATCTGTTTATTGCTTCATTTTTTCCATATTCAGTTCTATGAGTATTTTCAACAAATATTTAGTGCTTCTCGTATTTCTGCCCCCATTATTTATTTTAAAATTATCTGCTAAAAACTGAACGTCAATGTTTTATCTTAAGACGTTAAAAGTAAAGCAGGAAGAAAGAATTTGCCTGCGTGAGGATAAAGTTAAATTATTTAATTTAATATTCAATAATTTAATTTTAGATTGATTTCTCAAAGTAAATAAAAGAAATTGCTTTTGCACGGATTCTATTCTATCAGAATGTATTTGATATCCGGGATCCCACACAATATTACCATATTCAAGAATAGATCGTACCAAGGAACAATAAAGAGCTTTAGTTACAGAGATGTTGCTGAATTCTTTAGCTCTTCTTTTTATAAATCCTTTCAAGGTTTACATTATTTATATTATAACCGAAAGCAATGGTAGATCTCTTACGTGTAAAACTTATAACCGTGCTATTTTGCAAAAACAGCATCAACTTGGTGTCCATTTTTCATTTCATTAAAGATTTCAGAAGTGTAAACTAAAAGAATTATTGTTGTGGAACGACCTTTTCTGAATCCATGTTGTAGTTCGTATATTTTCGATTTATGATGGGTGTAATTTTGTCTACAATAATTTTTTCGAACAACTTTGGAACAGTTGATAGAATAGCTTTACTACGGTAATTTTCGACGTATGATTTATCACCCTTTTTGTAGATAGGGATAAGATAAGAAGATTTCCAAAAAAGAGGAAAAATATCTGAGGAAAGAGATTTATTAAAAATACAATTAAGCGGATAAGTGAGATAACCGACACAGTTCCATAAAAAAGTTGGGGGAATTAGGTCAGGTCCTTTACCTTTTTTGGCATCAAGTTTATTGATTGCTTCAAATTTTTCAATTTCGGAAAGGTATAAATTCGTAAAAATAGGATTTGAATTATTTATTAAGTTAGAGAAATCCAAATCAAATGGAGACTCGTGTGGACGATAAACTTTTTGAAAAGAATTAGCAAAGAAATTGCATATATTTTTAGGACAATTAGAAAACGTATTGTTTTTTGACATTGAGCTTGGATAACCGTAAGTTTTACGTTTTGTGTTAACGAAGTCAAAAAACTTTTTAGGATCTGTAATTAATTTGTTGCCTACGTTAGTGAGATATCTAACATAAGCCCGGTTAGATTTTTGTTTAAATTCAATAGCAAAATCCTTGTACTTTTTAATAAACCATTATTAGGCTCTTTTGAATTTTTAAATATTTTGTATAGTTTGTTGCGTTGGTTACACAATGTCCTAAGTTCACTGTTCAGCCAATGTCGGTTTTCTTGTCCTTTTTACGAATTTTAGGAGAAAGGAGTTAATTATAGCTTTGAATAGAATTGAGAGATAATCAAGTCAATATCCCGTTCGTTTAACAGGTCGTCCCAGCTGATGACTGATAAAGCATTATTAATGCTTTGATAATCAGCATTAAGAAAGCCATATACAAATATATTATTTTAAGATTTGGTAAAAAGTGGTATAGCAGTGGAAAATTCGAAGATGATTGTGTTATGATGAGGAGTGCTAGTAAAAAGGTTTTCTAAATCATTAGCACCACTTTATCATATGCATTAGTGAATGCAAGATCTAACCACTTGTAATAATTATTCGGAAAGCTGATAATTTGGTGTAAATCATTACCATAAAATACATTAATAAGATCGAAATCTATTTCGTCCTGAAAGTTGATTGGTAGTAACAAATTATCAGATTCGTCAACAATAAAAGATAAAGAAGGACGGTTGAGGTCCGCAAAAATTATAATTGAATCATCCTCATTCATATTTGATTTGATTATTGCTTGGTATATCTCTATATTTGATATGATTATTGGGAACTACAATTGTTTACCTATTATACAAACAATAATAAAAGAATATAATTCTATAAAACATAGTAGATAATAACAAATATAAAAAATAACAAAACTTCCTCCTAAAAAATCACAAAGAAAAACGAAAAAAATATGCTTATGGATTGTGCATACTGAAACTAAAATTATCCAGAAAAATAAATATGTATAAGTTTGGAAATTTTGTCAGAATAAGTAAATATAAAGGTCATTTCGAAAAAGGTTATCAACCAAATTGGTAATTTGAAATATTCAAAATTGAAAATATCAATAATACTAATCCTGTTAAATATCAATTATCAGCTGAGCTTACACCTGTAAAATACTCAGATTTACCTTGTTGAGAAGATTATTAAACAAGTGAAGAAAAAAACCAAGGGTTTTTAAAAAGCTCATTTTATTTATCATTTTCAAAATAAATGATAATATTATAATTTAGTTATTTCATAAATTTATTAATTATGAATAACACTGAAATCAATACTTAGAATACAATCCCTTTTAACAAGTGCTTAATGTAATGTTGAAGCTTCTAATGCGAAATATAAGTTGAAGGTGAATAAGTTACTGTTTTATAAAAACATAAAAGTTTTAATTCTTAAGACCTGGTAGCCCTTCAATAGGGAAGGTTCCCACATTTTTGCTTAGCAAACTTTTGATGGATCTGCCCATTCCCCTTCTGTCCCCACCCACCCATTTTTTTAGGTTCTAGGAAATCAATTGTGAACTACACCAAATTTGGAATTTCACCCCTAATTTATTATCTAAGTAAAAATGGCTAAAACTAAGAGACAATTTCTTTAATTTAGAGAATCCCATTTAAATTGAAGAAAAAACCTTTAACATATGTTAAAATATAATGCTGCAGCTTTAAATTTTGTATATTTGTAAAAAAAAAATTTGAACAGGTATTCAAGTTACAGGTGTTTAAAAATAGCAAAATTTCAATTTTCGAGGCCTTATAGCTCCTAAACAGGGCACTTGACAAAAAAATTTTATTATATGGCTCCCACGAATTTTTGAGATCTAACTTCACCCAAAATTTCAAGATTCTAACTAAAACCGTTTAAAATTGAAACTCCAGAGTTATTTAGTAAATATAATGCCGATAAAATTTGAAGCTTTTCTGTATTATTTAATATTTTTCTATATTCGGCAAAGTTTTCAACTTTAGCTATAGCAACAACTAGTACACGCGAAAGACCATGGTTGTATTTATTTTTTATGCGAAAGATTGATGATTTTCGTAGGCATTCATCAGTATAGTTTATATATTTCGATGTGGATTTACCTAATCCAGCTGGTAATTTAACATATGTAGCGATAATCCATAATGTGACTGTACCAATCCTTTAAATAAAAAATTAAAATATTTTTAATAATAATAAAAAGGAAAAACATGTTTATAATTTACCTTTGGAATAGCTTTGGAATACTTTAGATATAATATCCCAAACATTCAGGTATTTTAGTCTAAGGGCTGATTTGAAATTTATAAATGCAGGGTCACGTTCCTCAAAACTTTCTGCGCAGAATCTGGTACCGGTCCTATAGTAAATTTAATTTTACGTCCACGTAAGTTAAATCGCTTAACGATTTCTACGCGGTCGCTTTCAATTCTGTAGTGCGTTACCGTTAAAATGTAATCAGACACTGTTACATTAAAATTATTCTTTTCTTGTTTTAAACATTATAAAACCGTTACTTAAAATAAAAAACTAATCGAAAAATACTCTACAACAATGTATTCAGAATTTAATCAATTATATTCCTATAATCTTGGCTTAAATTAACGATAAAAATTTGTAAAGCATAGCTGTACATGCAAAAGATACTTCAACAAAGTATATTACGTTATTCTTAAAATAGAAATAGAAAATTAATGGAAAGAAATAAAAAATTTTACAACAATGTAATTGCAATGCACTTTATTCAATTATATTTCCTTTAAGTAAAATTAATATCTGACCTGAGCAAAATAAAAAATTATAGCCTATAAATTTTTACAAAATAAAAGAATTTTAATTAGTATTTTGCAACACTGTATTTGATTGTCTATGTCATTTCAATAAATTATAGTACTAAAAACATGCATCATGTTTATAACTTCTATTCTTCTGTACGCTGTAAATACATTGAAATTTTGTGCAACAATTTAAAACTTACAACATGACACAAGAATTTGTAAGTATGTACATGAAGAAAGATGTACATCAACCAGCAAAAAGAAGAAAGAGCCCTCAAAACCAAGAACAACAGCAACAACTATTACAACAGCAACAACTGAAAATGAAAAAACAATGCACAATACATATTTAGCAACAACAACAAGAATTTCAACTACAACAACAACAAGAACTACAGCAGCAACAGCAACAAGAACTACAGTATTAATAACAACAAAAACAACAGCTAGAACTTTCTAAAAAAAGTTTACAAAATTATGTAGGAAAATTGAAAAAGAATTTTTCAAGCCATTTTTATGGCAGAATGAAATGGAGCCGAACGGCTTTATACTTTAGATAAAATAAGGAAATATATAACTAAAGAAAAGAAAGAAAAATGTTGTTGAAAGTTGTTTTTTTAGAGCAAGTAGTAAATTATTCTATTGCTAAAAAGCAATAATATTCATATTACTTTAAGTAAGAATTTAATAAAAAAAAAATTAGTTTATTTTGTTTTTTGTTTTAATCTTTAATATTCTTGATATAATATGAACTTTTATTCCCAATAACAAAAACCAGTTAAACAATAACCAACTAAATTAATATCAAGAACAAGATTTTATAGAATAGACATGCGTGAACAAAAATTTATCATGTATTTTACAAAAATTTTAATTATCAACAATTTGCATATTTAGAACTATCTTTTTTTTAAACACAGAAAACTGGTTTACTTTTAAGGAATTTGCATTTTTTCTTTGCATGCTAATTTGCATACGCACTCTTGTAAATAAAAATTTTATAAGGATATTTTTACTTACTACTTTAACATGATTCCCTATTACAATATAAACAACAAAAGTTGTTTAACTTACTTCTAAACCTGTCTGACCTAATTACCTGCACCACCAACGTCAAGGTCACCTACTTTAAACATAATTTGACTTACTTCCAGGTGATCTATATATGTCATAAATGTAATTAAAATATGATTCATGGGAAAAAATTTTTTCCCATGTCAGAGTGCCAGGTTAACTACTAAAACCATTAAACAAAAAAAAACAAAAAATTGGCCTAAAAGTGGGTCCGAGTGATGTTCAATTTTGCCAAGTAACTTGCCCTATTACTTTCCTACCCGGTTTTAATTTTAACTTCGTAGCTTCATTAGCTTCATAGTTATCGAATTGACAACTTTGTATGGCAGCTCCCCAAAAATGGGGCGGTAACACTTTGAAACTTCATATAGAAGCTTGTTCTATTGTACCGTGTGTAATTTTCATCCTTCTAGTACAATTAAAAAAAAAATTATGCCGTAACGTTTTGAAACTTCACATAGGTTAATGATCTATTATATAACTAACCGTGTGTAATTTTCATCATCCTAGTATAATTACTTTTGTAGAAATTCATAATGGTTTAAAAAAGTTGTGGGCAGTTCCCCGAAGCTTTCGTCTGGTTTTAACCCAAAAGAATAGGGAACCTCAAAGATGTCCCAAAAATGCATTGTGTAAACTTCAAAACTCTACCTCTAATTTTTGAATATTATCTTTTTTAATTTTTAAGTGACGAGTATATTAAACCTTGACAAAATAAGCATCATATTCATATAATGATCATTATGATAGATAATGATTATATCTATCAATCTCAAAGTACAAAGCATGCAAAATAACACACATGTACATATACTTAAAAAAACTTTTTGTGTTTTTTTTTTCTAAAATTTTTTAAACTACGAAACATTTAAATAATATAAAATCGTGACTCAAAAGGTTTCTTATCTACAAAAAAAAAAAACGAAATTCATATAATTTCATGTTGCATACAAGATGTACTTCAAAATTTCAAATTTTTATATGAAAATATTGGAGTTAAAAAGGTTATAAAATAAAATAATAGGGAACCTAGAGATTGTTTGAAAAATATTTCAAAACTGTAGCTCTTTTAGTTTTTGAGTTATCGTGCTGACACACGGACGGACAGACACACATAGCTAGACCGATTTATTTTTCGATGCTGATCCGAACACTTTATCTAGCTCGTCTAATAATCCTTGGCGTACAGATATCCTTTTTAAATCTCCCAGCATGAACTTTGTGTTCGTTCTTCTGATTCGTGTTAGTAAAATTCGCATTGCTCTTTTTTGCAAAAGTCGAATTTTTATTTTTTATTTTCACTACACAAAAATAGTAAAGACGCACAGTAATCGAAATGAGGAAGAATAGTTGTATTGTGCTCTGTTATTACGCTTTTTAAGGTAAGGTCCAACTTTCTGTGATATTTTATTGGATATATACTCTGCATGACTATCTACCCTTAAATTATCTTCACTCCTGAATACTTAATTACCTTAATTCTTTTTATTGTATTATTGTCTTTTCAAATATCGGCATTGCTTTCAGTTCTATAATTCATTGCCATGTATTTAGTTTTCTCCAAATCTAATTTTATTTTATTCATACACAGCCAATTAAAGATATTTTGTAAATCTTCATTGAGGTTGCTGCAACATTCTTCAATATTTTGACCGATTATGTATATTAGCGCGTCATGAGCCAAAAATATAAATTTAGAAATCTTGATACATAATTTTATTTTATTTATATAAAATAAAAATTTATATAAAAAAAAAGTTAAATTTAGAAATATCCTACACCTACTTGGTTCAAATTTAGTGGGAAGTCCATGAGTCATTTTAAAACCATAAAAGCTTTTATTAGTTTGATCGTAAGACATGGCTAACCAAATTTACTTTATAATACTAAGCATTTTCTATTTTTTTTTGTTAATTCAAAAATATTTACAATTCTTACTAATTTATCTATTTAAAAATATTAAACAACAAATAAACTTGAGATAAATAGATTCATAAAATGCAATAACAAAATTACATATTTAAAACTCAAAATCAAAATCAATAAAATTTTACACACATGCAGTAATTACAGAAACCGACCAGACGTCCTCTTTTATGGAGGACAGTCCTCTATTTCTACGTCCTGTCATCTTTAAAATTCTTGTCATCTTTTTGTCCTCTTTTTAATATAAAATGTCTATATTAGTTTTCTAGTACTATTTGTGAAATTTTTAGTACAAATTATTAAATTTTCTCTAATGGGCAAATTATTTTACGATATTTTTGGTTGGTAATTCATTTAGTTATCAATATTTTTGGTTGTTAAAAACAATTTTTTTAAAATTTCAAATTTAACTGTCAAATTCTGAGTTTTGTTGATGTTGTTTGGTGTCGTAATTCGTGGAAGTTCCTTTTATAAATTATTAATAAAGTAATTATCGAAAACTATTATATATAAATATTAAATATTTTAGAAAAATATTTTATTTTATAACTATAAGAATGAGCAACGGAAAGAAAAGAAAAGTGTCTTTAAACAACAGACACAAGGAAGAATTTCTACACATTTTTGCTGTAGATGATAATCCGAATCTAGACAATTCGATAGTAATATTTAAAATTTGTGGACAACAATTTTCTATTGGATATAAAGGCAAACATGATATTATTTAACACAGTAACACAAAACAACATAAAACCCATTAAACAGATGCTCCTGCGTCATATTCGATGCCCTATTTTTTATTAATGTCCTCTTTTTTCTTGTCAATGATCTGGTCGGCTTTACTTCTCTTCAGGATTTTTAGCTGTAGCGCTTTTACTGTATGATTTAGTACCCTTGATTAATTATTTCAATTCTAAATAATTTTTAAATTTATTCTCTTCATTTACTTATATTATGTTTTATATAATTAAACTCAAAGTTATTCGAAAGAAATATTAATTTGTAATAATATAAATATAAAAGTTTATATAATTTCATGGTTTTTAATGGTAGTTAAAACCATTAATGCTTTCATTAGCTTTTTATCACAAAATTCAATTATCAAAATATGCAATAAATATATTTCTAAAATACAATGACCAATTTAGAACTTTTCATATAATTAATTTAAATATAAAAATAAATTTTACAACTTAAGTATCGTACACAATTTCTTAATTATATATTACCTATGGTAATAATTCAATAGAATATAGATATGATATAATAAAAAATTAAAAAAAAAATTTAGTTTTAATTTATAAAATATAACACACAATATTTTTTATAGTAAAACTCTTAGCCTTTTAAAAATATAAAAGTGTTAAATAAGAACGGAAATAGGAAATAGTGTATCAAATTTGATTTTTTTATCTTTAATTATTTCGAATATATTATGCTTTAAGGTTTTGGGAGTAGTGGGAGTGGTACGCAAACCGCTATTCCAAATTATCCAAAATTTCAGGTACACAAAACAAATAAGAAGAAACACCTGTGTCCCAAATATAAGGTTCAATCTTCTTTGGTTTCGAAATTACACTAGTTTGACCTCAATTCGATCAAAAGCTTCTAAAATCCGAACTCGACCAGAACCAATTCCCATAGTACTTTCATTACTAGTAACCTAGAATATAAATTTCATCGAAATAGCGTAATTAGTTTCTGAGTAATGGTGTTTTGAAGATGTATGTTTGTTAGCACTTGAAGTTTTCTAAGGTTCCCGAAACCATTTTACGATTTCGCCCATATGCAGTCCCCGTTATACTTTCAATACTAGTTAACACTTGTACACAATTGGAACGTTTTATCTTTATTTTAATTAATTTCGGTGATAAGCTTTTAAACCTTGGGAGGTCTAAGAGAGTTACCTGAACCACCTCTCCAATTTGTTATAAATTAGGAGAAACGTAGTGTTCACATGGTCCCCGATCCACTATTTCAATTGGTTCAAATTTTTGAAGACACTAAGGCAATAGAAAGGGACACCCTGATACCGAATTTGGAGTTTCTAACTTCTTTAAATACGGAATCATGCTCGTTTGGCCCAAGTTCGATGAAAAATTTCGGAATCCGAACCCATGGCCGGATTTCGCCAATATGCAGTCGGCGCTGTTCTTTCAATACTAGTGAAGCCTTTGACAAAATTGGAACGTTCTATCTTAATTTTAAGCTACTTTTTTTATTAATGTCAATGATATGCTTTAAGGTCTTCAGAACTGTATGGATGGTCTCCGACCTTCTACTCCAATTGGTCCTAAATTTCAAAAACTATAAGAACATAGGAAGAGGCAAGTCATATATCCAACAACCCTATTCTTAGAAGATGTAATTTCTAGGAGGTCTAATCAATAAATTAATTTCTATAATTCTTTCTCTTAATTTCATATTAATCAATTACATTGAATATCAAGTATTCCAACATACTTGATATTATAATTTTTGTTGTTTCCTTTATTCTGTTGACCGCTATTAAACAATATGCAACATTTGGTTTCAAAGTACAATAAACTAAAATTAGGTCATTAAATAAAAAAGGATCAAATTACAAAAAAACCAAAAACAATTTTCATTTAAAATTAAATTCTTACGAAATTTCTACTTCAAGTATAATAAACCAAAATTAAGTCATTAAATTAAATATAAGAGATCAAATTACAACACAAGACAATTTTTTATTTAAAATTAAATTATTACACAATTTCCTTTTCAAGTGCAATAAAATGGAAAGCACTTGAAAATGTAATAAATTTCTTTTTCTTGTTTTTCTTTGTAAAATATTAATAATAATCAATATTTAAAATTGAATGTTAATTATAAAATTTGTAAAACTAAAAAGTTAGTTTAAGTCTAGATTCGTAACGTTTAACACTAAATAAAAATTTAAATAAAAATAAAATATTTTTGTGTTTTGATTAAATAAATAAAAACTATTTTATTAAAAACATATTAAATTATAAAATTCCATCTTATAAAATAATTAAACTGGCGCAGTCGGTAGGATCGCTAACTGACGTCTGATAACGGTAGATAATATATTATAAACAAAAGTGAATGTTATCTAACAAGATTTTACCAGTGACTTTAGTATAAAAATTTTTCATTGAGAAAAATTAATAAATTGAATAATAAAACTTTACTAATTTTTTCAATATTAATATTAAAGTTAAAGCAAGATAACTTCAATTAACGTTTAAATTTGTATTGAAGAACTTTATAAAAAAAAAAACTAAAGTGACAAAGGTGACGTCAGGTTTTTTTTCAAAATTTATAGCGATAAAAGAACACAAAAAAAGAAAAAAAATATTTTTTTAATTGTATGAGTGAATGAAACCATATCGCATCTTATTCAAAAATAACCAAAAACTTAAACTCGAAACTATTAGTGAATATAATAGTATTTTGAACAACATAAAGCTAACAAGTGAAACATCAGAAATGGCCTTGACAATTAACTCAATATCAACAAATGATCTAATATCCGAAGCTAGATCAATTCCAGTGTTTAGAGGAGATGGAACGTTTGAGCTAGTATCATTTTTTAAAGAAGCTGATAATATCATGGGTTTAACACCAGATCCAGGTTTAAAAGCTTATCTTGGCAGTATAATATTATCCAAAATACAAGGTGCAGCAGCCGTTAGTATACGAAGATTGGAAAACGCGACATGGAATGAAATTAAAAATCAAATAAAGAGATCGTTCGGGGTACAAGAAGATTACCTTAAGCTGGAAGAACAAGCAGACGAAATAAAATTTTTAAATGTAAGTCAATTTTATAACCAATTAACAAAAATATTAGATAAATTAAATTTAAAATATAAACTTGATCCAAATTCCCCTATTGATTTTAAACCATCAAATAACGAAAAAAGCATATTAGAAAAATTTCTTAATAAACTTCCTAGATCCGATAGCATGGATTTAAAGCTTAAAAACATTGATAATTTAGAAGAAGCCTATTATGAGCTTCTGCAAACTGGTATTTCCACCAATAGTAATAATTATAATTTTAATAGAAATCAAAACTTTTCCCGTAATGATAGAAATAAAAACAATAATAATCGTCCTAATACTAATTCTAATTCAAACAATAATTATAATAACAATTCAAATAGCAATCGCTCAAGAAATTTTACAAATAATAATTATAATAATAATTCTAATCGCTCTAATAATTTTCCACGTCATAATAATAATAATAATTATAATAATAATCCCAATAATAATTTTAATAGAAATAATTCTAATTCTAATTCTAACAGTCAAATTAATGATAACAATTCAGGGCAAAGTAGATTCCGTCGTAATAATAGCGGAAATTTTACAAATAATCAACCTACTGAGCCAATGGATACTTATGATGCTAATCTTAATAATGTTGTTTTAGATAACGAAAATTAACATTCCGAAGAAAATTTTCGTTCAATGCCTCGGAAACTAACTTACCATACAGGTGCTACAACATCAGTTATCAATGAAACCTTATTCCCCGAAATAAAAAAAGAAAAACTGAAAAATCCCATAAAAATTCTCACATTATTCGGTGCTAGTAAAATATTCCATACATTAATTACCGACGTTCCAATAGAATTTAATCACTCAGCACAAATCCTTTGGAAAGTATTAATACTTAATAATAAACAATTTGACGCGATTATAGGACAAAACGTATTGAAAGCCGTAGGAGCAAAACTGGACTTTGAAAACGACACGATCGAAATTATGGGAAAAACAACAAAATTTAAAAATGTTTGTCCTTATAATGACACTTATGAATTATATTCGTTAGATTTAAAAACAAATATATTTGATTTTATAAAAACAAACCATCTTAATAATGAAGAACATAAAATATTAAAAAAAATTATAACAGAAAATAAAGATCTTTTTTATCAAGAGGGTCAGACCTTAACCAATATTAATTGCATTAAGCATCAAATTATCACAAAAACTTGCTACCCTATCTATTCAAAAATTTACAGATTTCCTAAGATTCATGAACATGAGGTGGAAAAACAAATTTCCGAAATGCTATCTCAAGGAATAGTAAAACATAGTAATTCTCCGTATAATTCGCCTATCTGGGTAGTTCCCAAGAAATTAGATCAATCAGGAAAAAACAAGTAAAGAAACAGTCAGTCGGTGCAACCGACTTAGAAATACCCTACACCTATTTGGTTCAAATTTAAGGACATATCCATAAGTCATTTTAACACCATAGAAGCTGTTATTAATTTGATCGTAAGATATAGCTAACCAAATTAACTGTATAATACTAAAAACATTTTCTAATTACCCTATCTATTAAAAAATACTACAAATTCTTACTAATTTATCTATTTAAAAATATTAAAAAACAAACAAACTTGAAATAAATGAAAATATATTTATTCCAATTCAATTACAAAATGAAAAAATTCTAATTATTAAATTTTGTGATAAAAAGATAATCAAAGCATAATATATTTAATAATCCAAATTTTTAAAAATTGCAATTATTTTAAATGGTTAGTTTATATACCTAATAGAAAAGCTTATAAACGCAAAATATGCAATAAATGTATTTCTAAAATACAATTAAAAGTTTACACCTTTTCATATAATTCATTTAAATATAAAAATATATTTTGCATAAATGCAGCAAGTACCATTGAACATAGCTGAACCACTACAATTAAGTCTAGATTTCGGAGACACATAGGACATAGGAAATATATTCTTTGCCTTCGAAATTAAACTCGACCACAACCAATTCCCATGGTACTTTCATTACTAGTAACCTACTGTTAAATTTCATCAAAATACCGGCATTATTTTTTGAGTTATGGTGTATGTAAGATATATGTTTGTTAGTCCTTGAACTTTTCAAGGGTTCCAGGACCCGAAATTATGGTACGATTTCGCCCATATGCAGTCCCGTCATACTTTCAATACTAGTTAACCCTTGTACACAATTGGAACGCTCTATCTTAATTTTAAGTTACTAGTTTTATTAATTTCGATGATAAGCTTTTACACATTGGGGGGTCTAAGAGAGGTTCTGAACCACCACTCCAATTGATCCCAAATTAGGGGGGCACGCAAGAAATAGTAAAGAACGCCCTTGTGGCAAATTGGAAGCTTCTACATTTGTTTCAAGTTACTATCTTTATTAATTTCGAAAATATGCTTTAAGGGCCTAAGAACTGAGTGGCTGGTCCCCGATTCACTACTCCAATGGGGCCCAAATTTCAAAGACACTTACGAAATAGGAAGGGACACCCTGATACCAAATTTGGAGGTTCTATCTTCATTGGTTTCGGAATTATGCTCGTTTGGCCTAAATTCGATCAAAAAGTTCTTAGTTCCGAACCCATTGTCCAATCCTCACCGTACGTAATCACCGCCGTAGTTTCGCTGCCTATAACCTACAGCACAAATTTCATGAAGATAGCCTCATTAGTTGTTGAGTTATCGTGATTTTTTATATATGTTCCTTAGCCCTGACATCGATTAAAAGGTCCGGAATCCGAACCTTTGGGCTGATTTCGCCCTTATATAGTCCGCGCTGTACTTATAGTACTAGTTAACCCTTGTACACAATTTGAACGGTCTATCCTAATTTTAAGTAACTATTTTTAGTAATTTCGATTATAAGCCTTTAAAACTTGGGAGGTCTGAGAAGGGTACAGAACCACCACTCCAATTGATCCCAAATTAGGGGAACACGCAAGAGATAGTAAAGAACACCCTTGTGGCAAATTGGAAGCTTCTACATTTTTTCAAGTTGTTATCTTTATTAATTTTAAAGATATGCTTTAAGGTCTTCGGAAATGTGTGGCTGGTCCCCGACCCACTACTCCAATGGGACCCAAATTCACAAGACACTTAGGAAATAGGAAGGGACACTCTGATACTAAATTTGGAGGTTCTATCTTCATTGGTTTCGGAATTATGCTCGTTTGGCCTAAATTCGATCAAAAAGTTCTAGGTTCCGAACCCATGGTCCAATCCCGACCTTACGCAATTCCCGAAGTAGTTTCATTACTAGTAACCTACAGCACAAATTTGATGAAGATATCGTCATTAGTTGTTGAGTTATCGTGATTTTTTATATTTGTTCGTTAGCCCTAAAACCGACTAAAAGGTCCAGAATCCGAACCCATGGGCCGATTTCGCCCATATGCAATCCCCGCCGTACTTTCAGTCCTAGTAACCTACAGTTAAAATTTCATCAAGATAGCTCCATTATTTTTTGAGTTATCGTGCCTACGGACGGACGGACGGACATGGCTATATCGACTGAGGCGGTCACGCTGATCACAAATATATATACTTTTCCATATCTAGCTCGCTTCCTTTAGGTGGTTACAAACACCATACCAAAGTTAATATACCCCTTTACTTATTCTATAGGTGTAGGGTATAAAAAATGGAGAATAGTCGTAGATTATAGGAAATTAAATGAGATTACTATTGACGATAAATTTCCTATTCCTAATATTGAATCTCTTTTTGATAAATTAGGTAAAGCCCAATATTTTTCTACTATTGATCTCGCTAAAGGATTTCATCAAATTCTTGTAGACGAAAAAGATCAACCGAAAACAGCTTTTTCGACCCCACAAGGTCATTACGAGTTTGTCAGGATGCCGTTCGGATTAAAGAATGCTTCTGCAACATTCCAACGAATGATAAATTATGTTTTACGTGACTTTATAAATCATATCTGTGTTGCATATTTAGACGATATACTAATTTTCAGTACGTCACTACAAGAACATGAAAATGCAATTAGGAAAATATTTGAGAGGTTAAGAAAATTTAATTTAAAAATACAATTAGATAAATGTCTATTTTTTCTAAAGAATTGGAATATTTAGGACATTTACTTACAGATAAAGGAATTAAACCAAATCCAAAAAAAATTGATATGATAAAAAAACTAAAACTATCAAACTCTCGAAAATCTATTAAAAGCTTTCTAGGTATTACCGGATATTATCGTAAGTTTATTAAAGACAACGCAAAAATTGCTCAACCACTAACTTATTGCCTAAAGAAAGATAATAAAATTGACATTAACAATCCTAAATATATTCAAGCATTCGAGAAACTTAAAGAAATCATTAGTAATGATCCAATATTAAGATATCCAAATTTTAATCAAAAATTTACCTTAACTTCTGATGCAAGTGACTTTGCTATAGGGGCTGTTTTATCACAAAACGGACACCCAATTGCATTTGCAAGTAGAACATTAAATGATCACGAAATTCGTTATAGTACGAAAAAGAACTTTTGGCAATTGTTTGGGCCACTAAGTATTTTAGACCATATCTTTTTGGTGTTAGGTTTACAATAGAAACGGATCATAAACCTTTAGTTTGGCTAAATTCATTAAAAGAACCAAATTCAAAACTCCAAAGATGGAGAATTAAATTAAATGAATTTAATTTTGAAATAGGATATATTAAAGGAAAAAACAATAAAGTGGCTGATTTCCTTAGCAGAATCAATGTCGAAAAAAATGAAATAAATAACATATTCCAATTAAATGAGTCTTCTAACATTGAAAGTGATTTAGCTACAATTCATAGTGGCATCGAAAATTTGGATGACCACATCCCAATTGTAGAAAATATAGTAAACAAATATTTTAATCAAATCCACCTAGGAGTAAATAAACCAGGTGAATTGATTATTAAATATAACAAATATAAAAAAAATTTTATATCCGAAGACGATTTAAAAAATCAAATTTATTTAAATGATTTACTACGAAGGTTCATAAAAAAAGGTATTACTGCAATTTATTCGGAATTAAACGATAATAAATTTGCAATATTACAAACAAAATTAATAGAATTATTTAGTAACGATAGTAAGGTAAAATTTATTAAATGTACTAAATTAGCTCAAAAAATTGAAAGCGAAACCGACTTACTAAAAATAATAAAAGAAACTCATGAAAAAACAAATCATAGAGGTATCTTCGAAAATTTTAATGAAATGAAAGACAAGTACTATTGTCCAAAAATGAAAGACCTTATTTACAAATATATAAATAACTGTGATATTTGTAATCTAGCAAAGTATGATCGGAAACCTAATCAATATAATTTTAATATATCTGCAACACCTTCTGAAACAAATGAAATAGTTCATGGCGATACTTACTACTTAAAAAAAGAAGTATTTTTGACAACTATAGATAAATTTACGAAACACTTATCAATAATTAAACTAAATGATAGAAATAGCGTAACCATTATTCAAGCTTTAAGATTAAGAAATTCTCTGTTCGGTAAACCAAAAACATTTGTATTTGACAATGAATTCAATAGTTTAAATTTGAAAGACTTTTGTAGAGTAGAAAATATTGAAATACATTTTACCTCTCCCAGAAGTCATACAGGTAATTCTGATATAGAAAGAGCTCACGGAACAATTACAGAACATATTAGGATTTTAACATTAACTGATCCCAACCTTAATACTGAAAGTTGTATATTACAAGCTGTTGAAGCTTATAATAATACACTACATTCTGTAACTGAAGTAAGGCCCATTGACTTTACCAATAATAAAATTCGAAGTTTACAAGAAATTAAGGACAGATTATTAAATAAAAAACAGAAAATTATTTCCAAATTAAACAAAAACAGAAAAACTTTTAAACTACCTAATGACAACGAGATTCTAATACAAAACCCTGCAATAGTACGGTATAAAGAACAGCCTAGATATAAGAAAATTAAAATTAAGAAAATAAACAATAAAATTACTGATTATCAAAATAAAAACATACATCTAACAAGAGTTAAAAGAAAATATAAATTCGTTTCAGGTAACTCAACAAATAACAACTGCCATTAAAGTCATTATTCAGATTCTTATACTTATTATAATTCTAAATAAAGCTGAAGCAACAATTAATATAGAAAAATTAGAAACTGAATCCGGGTATTCCTTAATCCAACAGGAGAAAATCCCAATTATTGATAGCTATACTAAAATCCTTCACGTTATTGAATTAAATGAAATATTATACAATAAATATGATAAAAGATAATATAAGAAATTCATTTAAAACTCCAGAAGACGAAATTGCTTTGAAAACGTTAAGAGACAAAATTAACAAATTAGAACATACTTTCAAGACATTAATTCCCTATAGACATAAAAGATAATATTGGTGGCTCATTTTTAAAATGGATATTTGGTACAATGGACGAAGATGATAAAGTTGAAATAGAAGAATATCTAAAAACCCTTGAACAAAATACCCATAATTTAGTAATTAATCATAACCAACAAATAAAATTAAACGATAATTTTCAAGATAATATTGAAATCCTGAAAAAAAACCCTTAATAACAACCACATAAAAATTGAAAAACTTCTAAATAGTGTTTCAATGGAAAATAAAAATATTACTAAACAACTCAATACTTGCAAATAATTACTAACATTAATCTTCTAAACGAAGGAAGTCGAAAAAATTCAAGAAAATGCCATATTTGCTAAACATCAAATAATGAGTAGGTTCATTCTAACACCAGAAGAAATAGATTTTTATAACATAGATATTTTCAAAATTCAAGAACTTAAGAGTTCAGTTGCAACAACAAATAGTAATAAATTAATATTTATATTGGAAATACAAGTACTTAGTAGAGAAAATGCTACCAAGTATAAAATATTTGCATTGCCAAATTCAAAATTTGAACAAATTGATATACCAAATTCTGATATTATCTTATTTGAAAATAAAACATATTATATTACTCAAGAAAAATATAAAAACAAACTAAAACCAACCTCAAACTTGATATACAGTTTTCTTTTTATTAAATCATATACAAATTGTTCTAAAACTATCGAAGAAAATTTTAAAATAATGGAATTGGATCAAGGTGTAATATTAATAAAAAATGCTCAAAATAAAAAAACTATATTATTTATTTTAATAATTGTAATATCGAAATCGATAACATTAAATTTTCTAATAAAAACAAAGAATTCAAACACAATATTGTTATCCCTAATTATATAACGATTAAAAATATAAATAATACTGTTAAACTTGAAATTTTAAATTTAAAACAATCAGAAAATAATAAAGAAATTGTTGAAATTAATTATAAAAGAAAAATTTATGATAATTTAACTCATACTAATACAATCGTTATAGTAATTATAGTTGTAATTTTATTAATTTTTGTAATTCTACAAAGTAAAAGAAGAAAAGGAAAAATAATCAATAATATAACCAATACTAAAACTGAAGATATTGTCCAGGAGTACAAAAATCCTAAGGATGGGGGAGTCATATATCCAACAAACCTATTCTTAGAAGATGTAATTTCTAGGAGGTCTAATCAATAAATTAATTTCTATAATTCTTTCTCTTAATTTCATATTAATCAATTACATTGAATATCAAGTATTCCAACATACTTGATATTATAATTTTTGTTGTTTTTCTTTTCCTTTATTCTGTTGACCGCTATTAAACAATATGCAACATTTGGTTTCAAAGTACAATAAACTAAAATTAGGTCATTAAATAAAAAAGGATCAAATTACAAAAAAACCAAAAACAATTTTCATTTAAAATTAAATTCTTACGAAATTTCTACTTCAAGTATAATAAACCAAAATTAAGTCATTAAATTAAATATAAGAGATCAAATTACAACACAAGACAATTTTTTATTTAAAATTAAATTATTACACAATTTCCTTTTCAAGTGCAATAAAATGGAAAGCACTTGAAAATGTAATAAATTTCTTTTTCTTGTTTTTCTTTGTAAAATATTAATAATAATCAATATTTAAAATTGAATGTTAATTATAAAATTTGTAAAACTAAAAAGTTAGTTTAAGTCTAGATTCGTAACGTTTAACACTAAATAAAAATTTAAATAAAAATAAAATATTTTTGTGTTTTGATTAAATAAATAAAAACTATTTTATTAAAAAAATATTATATTATAAAATTCCATCTTATAAAATAATTAAACTGGCACACTGATACCAAATCTGAAAATTTTATCTTCATTGATTTCGGAATTGTGCTTCTTTGGCCTAAATTCGATCAAAAACTTCTAAGATCCAAACTCATGGTCCGATCTCAACCGTACGCAGTCTTCGCCATAGTCTCATTACTAGTAACCTACACCACAAAATTCATGATTGTAGCGCCAATAGTTGTTGAGTTATCCTTATTTATTTTATATTTTCGTTGGCCTATAGAAAAATTAAAAGGTCCAGAATCCGAACCCATGGTCCGATTTCGCTCATATGCAATCCCCGCCGTATTTTATGTCTTAGTAACCTACAGTTAAAATTTCATCAAGATAGCTCCATTAGTTTTTGAGTTATCGTGCCTACGGACGGACATGACTATATCGATTTAGGATCAGCTGATCGGCTGGCAATATCGGCTGATCACAAATATATATACTTTTCCATATCTAACTCGCTTCCTTTAGGTGGTTACAAAAACCATAAAAAAGTTAATATACCTTTTTCCTATTTCATAGGTGTAGGGTATAAAAATCAGTTGTTTTATTCATATTTGTCATCTACATTTATATTTCTAAACTTAAATCGTATTTCTATCATTTTCTCATATTTAACAAAACTTATGCTTATTGATATTTCATATATTGTTTATATAATAACGATAAAAAATTTATTTAATTCGTTAGCAACTTTTATTGAGTTATTTATTTCATTATTATTAACAATGATGCTTTCAATAGCGTGATTTTTTTTTATTTTGTTATGAACCTATTGATTATATCTCCACATTGCCTTATTGTCTTCTTCATGATTTTAAATTTTATTTTCAATAAAAATGGTTCTTTTCTCTTTTAATTTCTGTGTTATATTCGTTACTATTTTCTTTGTAAATTGCCCAAAGATTTGAATCATTCGTTAAAGCAACCTTTTAATGTGCTACTATTTTACTATTTTTGAGTATTTGTAATTCATTATTATACCATTTCTGTATTTACCGCATTTCCAACATTATTTTTAAACAAATTTAAACAGAGACTAACATTTTCTATTCGACAAATTACCTGTATAATTTTCGAATTACCTTATTATTTTTATTAATTTTTATTACGTCTATTTCCTTGGTTTAAATTCGTTTTTAGCTCATTTTCAAAAGATTTTGTAAAATTGTGCCTAAATAGTTTCACTCTGTCCGTCCGTCAGTCTGTCCGTATGTTTACAAAAACTTTACATCGTTTGAAATAGAGAAAAGAAATTTTAACTACGGTAGGTATTGCAAAAAAAAATCATTTCAATGAAATCCTTTTTTTGGTAGCCCCACCCGTTACAGCCCTAGAAAGTCGCTAAAGCCCTATATTTAAATTGTTATAACAACAGTTCTGTTAGGTATATTTTCAATCTGAACAGCTGGTTTTATACGCTCTTTAAATTTTAAAAGGCAAATCTTTAGGGTTGCCATATGGTACTAAAATTTACCATTATGCAAAAGTCAATTTTTGCAAAATTTTTAGCCCCACATATCTTTTAAATGGCTCAAGCTAGAGTCTTGGAAGAAGTGAGATTCGTAGATATTAATAGGAGTCGGCTAACAAAATTTTTTTTGTCACGCCCCCTAGGGTTTAAGAGCTATAAGGTAATATAAAAAACTCAAAGCTCCAACATTATATTTCAACATATGTTAAAGGTTTTTCTTAAATTTAAAAGCGGTTCTTTATATTGAAGAAAGTGTCTCTCAGTTTTAATTATTTAAGCTTAGACAGTCAAAATTCTCAGTAAAATTCCAAATTTTTTGAAAAAATTGGAAAAAAAATTGGTAAAAAAAAATTTGAATTCCGTTTTCATAAAGTTAACTGATGCATTGCCATTGCAAAAAACAGCTATTAACCCATTTTTTTTTCGATAAATTATTTATTTTTAAGTTCCCCAGATTTATGAGATATTTCAATTCTTATTTTAAACAATAAATGTTTTAATTAGAAAAATTCTGGTTAGATTTAATTTATAAATTTATAGGCCCTATTTAGTTTTCCTTAAAAAATGACGTAATCCAGGTTACAAGTATGGAAAAGACTAATATCAGATTGCAATATTGGTATTAGATTTGGTTAATTCTTATAATTTTATATTTATGATAAATAATTTTTAGCACTTCCTTTATAAATAAGTATTACAACCATAATGCTACTGTTAAAAAAGTAAAGAAACGGTCAGTCTGTGCAACTGGCTTAGAAATACCCTACACCTATTTGATTCAAATTTAATCAGAAGTTCATAGGTCATTTTAAACCATAAAAGCTTTCTTTAGTTTGATTGTAAGATGTATCTAATCAAAATAACTTTTTAATACTAAAATCATTTTCTAATTATTTTATCTATTCAATAATATTAAAAATTCTTACTAATTTACCTATTTGAAAATATTAAAAAACAAAAGAACATGAAATATAAGTTTTTATAAAACTTTTTACACAATTCAATTAATTTTTTCTGCACTGTTGAATAATTTAGTACCATTGATTAATTATTGAACTTTTAAATAATTTTTAATTTTATTCTCTTAATTTACTTATTTTTTAATGTTATACATAATTGAATTTTTAATAGTTTAATTTTTTTTAATAAAAAAATTTTAATTTAATTTAACTTATAAATTGATAAGAATCCTATTTACTGTTCGTTGAAATAAGACCTGATCCACGTTACAGGAACCGAAAAGATTAATTTCAAATTATAATATTCGGATTATAATTGGTTAATTCTCATCTTTTATATTTATGATATGGAATTTTGAGCACTTCTGTTTTAAAAATTATCCTATTATCTATGACACTAATTTTCATTAAGCTCAAAGTTATTAGAAAGAAATATTAATTTGTGATAACATAACTTTATAATACTAAATAATAATAACATAACTTTATAATACTAAATACTAAATAATAAAGGTTTATATATTTTTATGGTTTTTAGTATAAACTAAAAACATTAATGCTTTGATTAGCTTTTTATCACAAAATTTTGTAATTCAAATTTTTAAAAATTGAAAATAATATCAATTATTAATATATGTACTTATTATAAAAGCTTGTAAATGCTAAATATGCTATTAATGTATTTCTAAAACACAATGACAAATTTAAAATTTTTTATATAATTCATCAACATTTAAAAATAAATTTTACATACATGCAGCAAATACCTTTTGCTAACCCAATAAATAAATATCTGATACAGTAAAAATTAAAAAAAAGAAATTCAGTCGTTTATAAAAAAAAATATTTTATTTATATTAAAATATAATTACCTTGTCTATTAAAAATATAAAAGTTCTAAATTAGAAAGCAAATAGGAAAGAATACTCGTATTCCATATTTCAGGTTCTATCGGTATTAATTTTGAAAATATTTTTGCTAAATCTTTGTAAGAGTGTGGGAGGCACCTGAACCCTGACGCCAATTAATTCCCTATGTTAGGAACGTAATGGAAACAAAACAGTACACTCGTGTATCAAATTTAAAGTTTCTATTTTTATTAATTTTTAAGATAAGGTATTGGAAGTAGTGGGGGCGGTACCCAAACCCCTACTCCAATTGGTCGCAAATACAAGTACTCAAAGAAAACAAGAAGATACATATGTGATCCAAGTTTTAAGGTTCTATCTTTATTGGGTTCGAAATTATGCTCGTTTGGCCTCAATTCGATCAAAAGCTTCTAGAATCCGAACCAATTGTCTGATTTTGCTCATAAGCTTTACCCGAGGTACTTTTATTACAAGTAATCTAGACTTTACATTTCATCAAAATAGCTTCTTTACTGTTTGAGTTATCGTAATTGTTTATGTATGTTATTTGGCCCTTGCACGTATCTATTGTCCAGAATCCGAACCCACGGGCCAATCTCGCCCATATGCAATCGCCGCCGTACTTTCACCACTAGTAGCCTACAGTTAAAATTTCATCAAGGTATCTCCATTAGTTTTTGAGTTATCACGCCTAAGAATGGACGAACGAACGGAGTTATCACTTGGCTAAATGGATTCAGAAGGTCACGCTAACCCCAAATATATGACCTTTTCCATATCCAGCTCGCTTCCTTTAGGTAGTTACAAACACCATATTAAAGTCAATATACCCTTTCACCTATTTCATAGGTGTAGGGTATAAAACAATTTGCATAATTGCAGCTAGTTCCTTTGAACACAACTTAAGTATCTTACACAATTTCTTAATTATATATTGTGTATATACCTATGATAACAATTCCATGAAATATCTCATAAAATAAAAAAAAAAAGAAAAAGAAATTCAATTATTTCTTAAAAAAATATATTAGTTTTAGAAAATATAGCACATAATATGTTTTATAGTAAAATATAATTAACTTCTTAGCTTTTTAAAAATATAAAAGTGTTAAATCAGAAAACAAATAGGAAAGAACACTTGTGTTCCAAATTTCAGATTTTTATAGTTAATGATTTCGAAGATATGCTTGCTAAATCTTTGTAAAAGTGTGTTAGGCACGTGAACCATGGCTTCAATTAATCCCCTATTTGAGTAACGTAATGGAAACAAAACAGAACAGTCGTGTATCAAATTTAAATTTTCTATCTTTATTAATTTTGAAAATATACTTGTTAGATCTTGGTACATTCATGGAAAATACCCGAACCAGCACTCCAATTTATCCAACATTTCAGGAACATGAGGAAAGGAAACCGTTCTACCAAATTTAGGAGGTACCTGAACCATCAATAAGGTCTTAGGAGGTACCTGAACCATCAGTCCAATTAAGTTTCAATTTCGGGGACACGAAGGAAATAAGAAAGAACTACGATCTACCAAATTTAAAGCTTCTATATTTATTTCATGTTACTATCTTAATTAATCTTGAAGATATGTTTTGAGGTCTTGGGAGTAGTGGGGATAGTACTCGAACCACTTCCCAAATTGTTCCTAAAGTTCAAGGGCAGCAAGAAAATAAGAATAAAAACCTGTGGCCCAAATTTTAAGGTTCTATTTCCACTGATTTCGGAATTATGCTTGTCAGGGCTAAATTCGATCGAAAACTTTTAGAATCCGAACTCGTACTCGTAGTAGTAACATAGTGTTTAAATTTCTTCAGTATAGCGTCATTAGTTTTTAGGTTATCTTGTTTTGTGGATATATGCTCGTTAGTCCTTGATCCGATAAAAGTTCTAGAACACGAACTAATGGTCCGATTTCGCCAATATGTAGTCCTGGCCGTACTTTCATTACTAGTAAAACCAAATTGAAAAGTTCTATCTTTATTTTAAGTTATTTTCTATCTTTATAAATTTCGAAGATATGCTTTAAGGTCTTCGGAGTTGTGTGTGTGGTCCCCGAACTACTGTTTCAATTGGTCCCCAATTTCTAGGGTACTAAGGAAGGGACATCCATGTACTAAATTTGGAGGTTCTATCTTCATTGATTCGGAATTATGCTCATGTGGCCTAAATTTGATCAAAAGCTTCTAGGATCCGAACTATGCTCTGATCTAGACCGTACGTAATCACCGCCGTAGTCTCATTACTAGTAACCAACAGTACAAATTCATCAAGATAGCATATGTTTTTTAGTACTTTTATTATAAACTAAATCATTAATAAAAAAATTGATTTCAACAAATATAAAATACATAAAAATGACAAAAACTAATTTGAGAACTAAAATTCATGTTACAAAATTATTGGAACGAATTAGTTTTTTCAAGTATATCTCAAAAATAACATAACGGGATATTTTTAAATGTCGTTAAAAAATGTTGTTATAATGCATTTCAGTTTAAAATTGAAATTTAGTTTGCTTAAGTTATTAGAGTTGTTCGTTTAAAATCAAGTTTTATTACAATGTCAAGGAAAAATAAAAATACTACTATTGAACTTCGTCAAACTGTGCCTAACCTTTATGAGGAAGGAAATTCATTGCAAATATCGGTAAAATCTTAAAGTAAAAGCAAAACTACCGTTTTTAACATAGTTAAAAGGTATAAAAACGAAAATAGAGTTGCATCGATACCAAATCCAGGAAGACCTGCAATTTTGAATAACAGGGAAGAACGTTAGATTTTGTTTAAAGTAAGGAAAATCCAAAAATAAGTGCACCTAAATTGAGATCTTATATTGAAGAACAATTTAAATTAAGTACACAAACTTTTCGAAGAACTTTACACGAAGCTGGGTATCATGGTCGTATTGCACGTAAGAAACTTTATGTAAATAAAGTAAATAAAAAGAAGAGAATACAATTTGCGCAAAAATATGTGGGGAAGCTAAAAGAATTTTGGAATAACGTTTTGTTCTCAGATGAGTCTAAATTTAATGTTTTTGGCTGGGACGGTAAAACTATAGTGTGGAGAAAATTCAAAACAGAACTTAACAAAGAAAACTTACTACCTACGCGAAAACACGCGGTGGTTCAGTGATGGTGTGATGGTTGGAAAATTGTATTTATAGATGAGATTATGAATAAAGAGATTTATTTAAATATTTTGAAACGAAATTTAAAACAAAGTGCTTCAAAATTGGGAATACGTTCTACTTTCAAATTTTACCAAGACAATGACCCTAAGCACACAGCTTACATTGTTAAAAATTGGTTATTGTATAATTGTCCAAAAGTTTTAGTAACCCTTCCTCAGTCGCCAAATCTCAATATTATTGAAAATTTGTTGCATCATTTAGAGACACTGAATTGCGCAAACACCACATTTCAAGAAAAACTGAACTAAAACGGATTTTAAAGAAAGAATGGGACAAAATTTCACCCACTTATACTGCTAAGTTGGTGGAGTCTATGCCGTCGTCTACGGACTGTTATAACTCAAAATGGATATCCAACAAAATATTAGCATTTTAGTAAAGTATGATTTAAATAATTGTTCCAATAATTTTGTAACACGAATTTTAGTCCTCAAATTTGTTTTTGTTATTTTTATGTATTTTATCTTTGTCGAAAAGAATTTTTTTATTTATGATTTTGTTAATAAAAAAGTGCTTAAAAAATATCACATTTTCACATTTATATATGAGTTGTTAATATTATATAAAACAATAAAGGTAAACCTTTTCTAAGTAATCGTTCCAATAATTTTGTGACCGACTGTATACATTGCATATCAATACAAAACAAATGACCTGTAAAATTTCTTGTTGTTCTTCTTAAATATTTGGAGATGAATAAGTTATATAGCCTACCTATTCGATGTTTGAATTTGATAAAATGGGTCGTTAGTTCAAATATCTTCTTGGTGAAATTTTTTTTTAGTTTCAGTTAATATTTTTTTTTTATTTAATTGCGTCCTTGCTTAAATTTTTAAAATGAAATTTGTTAGTTAATAAAAGACTTGAAATGTTTTTATTGGTTTATTTTGTTTCAATAATGATCTATTTCTCCAACTATTAACTTTTTGTATACATATTTTTAAAAAATTATGTATATAGTCTCACAACCTTTGTTTAGGTTCAAATCGAAATAGTTGTTTGTTGCCAGAATTCTATAATGTACCTATTCAACATGCTTAATCATGTACGTATTTATATGTTCGTTAAATTGTATTAAATAAATGCTGGGTTTTGAATGAGTTTTTGATTATCAAATTTAAATATTTTAGTTTTCGAAATTACAAAATTTTAAATAAAAACTATTTAAATAAATTTTTTAAATAAAAATATAAAAAATTCTTACTAATTTATCTATTTAAAAATATTAAAAAACAAAAAATTTGAAATAAATGGCTTCATAAAATGCAATTACAAAATTACATATTTAAAACTTTTTACACACATGCTGCAATTACTTCTTTTCAGGATTTTTGCTGCAGTGCATTTACTGTTGAATGATTTAGTACACTTGACTAACTATTTCCAAATTAAATAATTTTGAAAATTATTCTCTTAATTTACATATTTTATAATTTACTTTTTATTACTTTAATTCTTTAAGTTGAAAAATTCTGGTTTGATTTCATTTATAAATTTTTAGGAATCCCATTTAGTTTTCCTTGAAATATAACGTAATCCAGATTACAGGTATAGAAAAGGTTAATTTCAGATTGAAATATTGCGATTAAAATTGGTTGATTCTCATCTTTTATATTTATGATAAGAAGTTTGAACACTTCTATTATAACTAAGTATTACAATCATAAAGCTGTTGTTATCTGTGCCTTTAATTTTCATTAAACTTAAAGTTCTTAGAAAGAAATATTAAATATATATATATATATATAGAAGTTTATATAATTTGATAATTTCCAATGTTAATTAACATCCTTAATGCTTTGATTCACAAAATTTAATAATTAAAATTTTTCAAAAATTAAACTAATTTAAATTCATAGTATATATACCTGTTAGAAAAGGTTACAAATCCAATCTAAGTAATATATGCAGTTCTAAAATAGAATGACAAATTTAGAAATTTTCATATAATTCTTTTACATATAAAAATAAATTTTACATACATGCAATAATTACCTTTGAAAACAACTTAAGTAGCTTACACAATTTCTTAATTATTTATTAATTATTATGAACGTAATAATTCAATTAAACATATGATCAAATTTAAAAGAAAAAGATTTAATCGTATATTAAAAAATCATTTTGTTTTTAATTTATAAAATGTAATACATAATATGTTTTATGGTAAAATTCTTAGCCTTTTAAAAATATAAAAATGGTAATAAGAACGGAAATAGGAAAGAACCCTCGTGTATCAAATTTAGAGTTTCTATTTTCTTGGAATTCGATGATAAGCTTTTTAATTTTGGATTTTTTAGGAGGCACCTGAACCACCACTACAATTAAGTCTAAATTTCCAGAAAATAAAGGAAATAGGAAAAACGCAGTTATGCCAAATTGAAAGCTTCTATATTCGTGAAATTCGAAGATAAGCTTTTTAATTTAAGGATTTCTTAGGGGGCACCTGAACCACCACTATAATTAAGTCTAAATTTCGGGGACACAAAGGAAATGCGAAGAAACAACGTTATACCAAATTTAAAGATTCTTTATTTATTTCAAGTTACTGTCTTTATTAATTTCGAATATATGCTATACTGTCTTGGGAGTGGTACGCAAACCACTATTCCAATTTATACAAAATTTGACGAAAACAAACATTAATGCCCCAAATTTTAAGGTTCTATCTTCTTTGGTTTCGAAATTATGCTCGTTTGGCCTCAATTCGATCAAAAGCTTCAGTGAGTTTCAGGCGGAATCCGAACTTTCTATATTAAAGCACATGTAGAAGATTCAAATTAGGCAGAAGGATATTTGACTCGACATTAAAAAACCGTTTTGACTCGACATTTAAAACATTAAAAAAGCTTCATCGCGCCCTCGTGCTCAAACGGGTAACCGAACTCTACAAAAATTTGTGTCAGACTCTCTTTTCGACTTCGAAACCACCCTGTAAAATTGGACACAAATCGGAAACACAAAATTTTTTGGAAGCTCGCCAGGCCGAAATGGGTTAATTTATTCCAACTAAATGTATACAACCAATTTCAGTTGCTAAGAGGAACATTTGTGCAAAATTACAAGTCAATCGGTCAAACCGTTTTGATTCGACATCTCAAAAAACGAAAAAGCTTAAAAGCCGCAGCTCTAGAGCCGCAACCTGTTGAGTTATAAAAATGTGAAATAGCCTATGTCACCCCCGGAATCTCAGAATTATTCTTTTAAAATTTTGTGACAATCGGACCAGTGGTTTTAACGTGAATCCTGGACAAAAAAACAAACAAACTAATTTTCTCCTTTATACAGGGTGTTCCCGACTCGATGGTCTTCCTTCAAATAGGTGATCGGGCATATCGAGCAGAACAAAAAATTGTATGGGAGGGGCGGGGTCTATTTTCATTAGTTTAGAAGTTATGGGGTCTTAACTGTTTTTCGACCATAATTTAGTTTTATTTCGATAAAATTGGAACCAAATAAGATAAAACAAAAATAAGTATAGCATTTAAATGCTTATTAATGCAGATTTCTTAAGTACTATCAAACATTACTCTAAAGTTTCTCAGTCTGAGGTTATAAGGGCTTAAAGTCCAATATTTTTAACAAAATATCAATTAAATCCCTTTTATCAAGAAAATAACGGTATTAACATAACAGTTTTTTTACTTCAAAATATTACCCTTCTTTTTCCCTGCACTTTTGAGTATACTAGCACTTTTATAGCTCAAAAACTTTGAAAGTTATAAAGTAAAAACTTTTTTGTGATACCTGAAATTTAACTAAATTTGAATTTTTTTGAAAAAAATTTTTGAAAAAAATTCAAATTTAGTAAAACTTTTTTGAATTAGGGGAATGTTTAAAGAAATGTTTTGTCCAGTTCTTTTAACCGATTGCGAAACAAAAACTTAAAAAAACAGTGTTTGCAAAACACTTTTAACGATTATCTCTAATTTTTCTATTTGATTTTCTTCTGCTTCTTGACAATTTGGTGCTCCTTGAATTTTTATTGTTATTATTTAGTAATTATGAAAAGTTTCAAGTGAAATTTGATAAATTTGTTGAAAAATTGCTAGAATAATCCCTAAAAAACACGTTTTAAAAAAATTACTTTATCACATTATAAAATTAACATGTATACCATTCTTGTGTTAACTTTTTTCAATAACATCAGCTTAAATTAAAACTCCATTGAGAGGTCAAAAGGGTATATTAAATTTGCCATTATGTCATTATACTAAGTAAATAGTAGTTAACTTGAATTTCTAGCGTTTGAATAAAATATAGTCGATGGTTTAGAAAAGGTTTAAAAATCTGCCTTTCAACTTATATTTTGTTTTGTACTTACCTGAAAGTTCTACTACGCTCTTCATCGCTTGTTTATGATTTTATGAAAGAAATGTAGGCTTCTTTCTTAGAAAAATTGTTTTAAAATACTATGTATTTAACCATAATATATACGAAATTGAATTTTTCTGATTTTTAGATTTCATTTGAAAAAAACTGCAATTTTATACTGAAATCTTTTTTTAAAAAACAACAACTGCAAAGTAGATAAAATACAAATACTTACGAAAAAATGTAGAGAAGGAAAATGTTACGTTATTAAAATGTAAAGATATTATTATTCGGATTCTTAATTAGCTTTATTTTTATTATTATTAATATTATCATTTAGCTCTTGCTTTGACTATTTGAGAGCAAAAAAATTAAAGTTAACTTGCGTTAATACCAAACATTTGAAAATTTCAATGAATCTTTGTGCAAAACGCGTAAACAGGTCAAAAAGAAAGTAACCCTGTGGGTTTTTATAATTAAAATGCTGATACAAAATTTTCAATAAAATTCTTTTAATCGTTTAAGCAATTAAAATTTATAGAAAACTTCATGTTGTTTTCGTGGAAAACGGGTTAATCGAACTTAACTAAAACTTTTTGCAGCCTCTCTTTTAAACTCAACCTGTAAAATTGGACACAAATCAAAAACGCAAAATTTTTTGGAAGCCCGCCAGGCCGAAATAGGTTAATTTATACCAACCAAATGTATATAGCAAATGCCGGTTGCTAGGAGGAACATTTGTGCAAAATTTCAAGTCAATTGGTCAAACCGTTTTGACTCGACATCCGAAAAACGAAAAAGCTTAAAACCGCTCTGAAGCCGCAACCCGTTGACTTATAAATATGCGACATAGCCTTTGTCACTGCCCGTCACTGCCCGGAAGTGAGCCGGACCAGTGGTTTTCACGCGAATCCTGGGCAAACAATCAAACAAACAAACACATTTTCTCCTTTATATATTAGATGACTAATAGTGAAATCAATACTTAGAATATTATCCGAATGCACTCAAGAAAACCTGTTAATAAGTGCAAAATATAATGTTGGAGCTTCAATGTTAACGTTTAATTTTGGAAAAGCAAGCACTTCTTAATAAGTTACTGTTTTATAAAAACATAAAAGTTTTAGTTTTGAAGACCTAATGGCCCTTCAATGGAGAAGGTACCCAATTTTTGCTTAGCAAACTTATGATTTATCTGCACACCCTGTCCTGCTCCAACCTTTCAATTTTTTTGGGTTCTAGGAAATCAATTGTGAACTCCACCAAAGTTTTACCTAGAATTTTATTATCTAAGAAAAAATTGTTAAAACTAAGAGACAATTTCTTCAATTTAAAAAAACCCTTTCAAATTTAAGAAAAACCTTTAACATGTGTGGAAATAAAATGCTGCAGCGTTAAATTGTTTATAGCTGCTAAACAGGGGACGTGGCGAAAAATTTTTTTACCCAACTCCTACAAGTTTCTAAAGACCTAACTTCTCCCAAAATTACAATACCCTAGCTTGGGCCGTTTAAAATATATGTGGGGTCAAATAATTTCGCAAAACTTGAGTTTTGCATAGTGGTAAATTTTACTCCCGTGTGGCAACTCTATAATTGTATTTTTGTGAAGCCTTGGGCCTTGTATTTTTGTGAAGCCTGTAAAAGCAGCTCTCCTTTACAGTTTTTTGATTAAAATTAGATTTAACAGAACTCTTGTTATACTAATTTAAATATAGAGCTGTTTGGATTTTTTCGGGGCCGTAGCTTCGTCACCCTTTAAAATTAATAAAAACCTTTGATATATGTTGAAATATAATTAACGAGCTTTTAATTTTGTACATCACTAAAGAAAAATTTTAACAGATATTCAAGTTACAGGTCTTTAAAAATAGAAAAATTTCTTTTATAGCCCTTATAGCTCATAAACAGGGGGCTTGGCAAAAACATTTTCTGAATCGACTCCTACTAATTTCGGAGCATCTAACTGTTCCTAAAATTCAAAAACCCTAACTTGAACCGTTTGGAAGATATGTGTGGCCAAAAATTTGGCAAAAATTGAGTTTTTGCATAATGGTAAGGTTTAGTACCGTATGGCAACCCTAAACATTTGTGTTTTAAAAAATTAAAAGGTTTATTAAACTAGCCAGCTTTTGCCGTTTTCAGATTGAAAATATATCTAACAGAAATCTTGTTATAACAATTTAAATATAGGGCTTTTTCCAATTTTGGGGGGCCATAGCTTTGTAACGGGTGGGACTATAGAAAAAAGTGCTCTTATGAAATATTTTGTTTTGCAATACCTACCCGTGGTTAATTTCTTTCCTCTATTTCAAACGATGTAAAAGTTTTTGTAAACATACGGACAGACGGACGGACAGACTTAAACTATATAGGCACATTTCTACAAAAGTTTTTGAAAATGTGCTAAAAACACGATAGCTCAAAAAATAATGACGCTATTTTGATGAAATTTAAACTCTAAAAAGTACCGCGATGATTGCTTATGGTTGAGATCGGACAATGGGTTCGGATTCCAGAAGCTTTTGATCGATTGGAGGCCAAACGAGCATAATTTCGAAACCAAAGAAGATAGAACCCTAAATTTAAATTTTGGGCACAAGTGTTTTTTCTTATTTTCTTTGTGTCCGCAAATTTTTGGATGAATTGGAATAGTGGTTTGTGTACCACGCCCATTATTCCCAAGACCTGGAAGCATATATTTCTAAATTAATAAAGATATTAACTTGAAATAAATACAGAATCTTTAAATTTGGTTTAACGTTGTTTCTTCGCATTTCCTTTGTGTCCCCGAAATTTAGACTTAATTATAGTGGTGGTTCAGGTGCCCCCTAAGAAATCCTTAAATTAAAAAGCTATCTTCGAATTTCAAGAATATAGAAACTTTAAATTTGATACACGAGGGTTCCACTTCCGTACTTGTTTAACAATTTTATATTTTTAAAAGGCTAAGAATTTTACCATAAAACATATTATTGTATCATATTTTATATATTAAAAAAAAATATTTTTTTAATAAACGATTAAATTTCTTTTTTTACTTTTTATTTTATCATATAGGTATTTTATTGACTTAAATAAAATATAGTTAAGAAATTGTGTTCGATACATAAGTTGTGTTCAAACGTACTTCATGCATGTATAAAAAATATATTTTTATAACTGAATTAATTATATGAAAAGTTCTAAATTTGTCATTGTATTTTAGAAATACATTTATTGCATATTTTGAAACTATGCTTTTTTATAATAAGTACATATACTAGGAATTTAAATTAATTTCCATTTTGGAAAATTTTAATTATTAAATTTTGTGATAATCAAAGCATTAATGGTTTTAATTAATATAAAAAGTCATCAAATTATATAAACCTTTATATATATATTATCACAAATTAATATTTCTTTCAAATAACTTTGAGCTTAGTGATAATTAGAGACAAAGGTAGCAGCAGCATTATGATTGTAATCCTTATTTATAACAGAACTGCTCAAAATTCCTTATCATAAATATAAAAGATTTATATAAAAGAAACCAATTCTAATCGCAATATATTTCAATCTGAAATTAACCTTTTCCATACATGTAATCTGGACCACGTCATATTTCAAGGAAAACTAAAAATAATTCCTGAACATCAATACCAGAGTTTTTCAACTTAAAAAATTAAAATACTAAAATTGAATTATGTATAACATTAAAAAATAAGTAAAGTAAGAGAATATATTTAAAAATTATTTAAAATTGAAATAAATAATCAAGGATACTAAATCATTCAACTAAAATGCGCTACAGCAAAAAATCTTGTAAACAGATAGTTGCTGCCTGTGTGTGAAATTTTATTGAATTGGATAAAAAGTTTTAAATACGTAATTTTGTAATTGCATTTTATGAATACATTTTTTTGTTTTTTAATATTTTTAAATAGATAAAATAGTAAGAAGTTTTAATATTTTTGAAGTGGTAAAGTAAAAAGAAAATGTTTTTAGTATTATGAAGTTAATTTGAGCAGCTTTGTCTTACGATCAAAATAATAAAAGCAACTTTTAATAATTTAATTCTTTTAATTTGAAAAATGTAGAGAAGGAAATGTTGTTATATTATTTAAAAGATAACATTTTTAGGATATTATTATTTGGATTCTTTATTAGCTTTATTTTTACTCTTATTAATATTATCTCACTTAGCTTTTGCACTATTTGAGGAGGGCAAAAAAATTGGTCTTATTAATTAAATGAGATTTTGGAATAAAGGTTAACTTGCATTAATACCAAAAATTTGAAATCTTTGTGCAAAACGCGTAAAATGGTCAAAGCCAAATTAACCCGGTGGGCTTTTATAATTAAATTGCTGGTACACAATTTTTAATAAAATTCATTTAATCGTTTTAGCAAATAAAATTTTTAGAAAACTCCATGGCGTCGTCGTGGAAAACGGGGATAATCGAACTTAACTAAACCTATTTGCAGCCTCTCTTTTGGACTGCAAAATGAATCTGTAAAATTGAACACAAATTGGAAACAAAAATTTTTTCCGAAGCTCGCCGGGCCGAAATTGGTTAATATATTCCAACCAACTTTATACAACTAATTCCGTTAGCTAACAGGTACATTTGTACAAAATTTCAAGTCAATTGGTTAATTTTTAATTGATTACAATTTTATTTTTAGCTTCCTCAATTAATTTTTCTACTTTATTTATACCCGTGCTTACATATATGAACATCAGGTATATTAAAATTACTCCTCCGTTTGTAACTCATCGATCTAGGCGAGCTAGATATAGTGTCAATGGTACGTATCGAATCAGCATCGAAAATTGAATCGATCTAGATATGCGTGTCCGTCCCTCCGTCAGCACGATAACTCAAAAACTATAAGATCTAGAGTTCCGAAACTTATATAAGTATATAATAAACAAAAGTAGCTGTCATATCTTTGTATATTATTGGTAAGTTGGTATTATCAAAAAATTTAAGTTAGTATCAGTAAAAAATATGTGATTTGAATTATCCTTCATTTTAAATAAATTGCAGTTTTCCTCTGGAGCTTTGTTAAATGTTTTAATTTTTACTCTTGGTTGACAGTTTAGGATTTCAATTACCATATAGTTATATCTTTCATTACCACTTTCAATTGCTCTTTTCGTATGTTTTAAAGTTGGAGGCACCATAGAGTCAAGCAAACTAGTTTTGGTATCTATAGAAATATTGAGATTAATTGTTATAAGTAGTATAAATATAATATAGATATAATATAAAAACCTTGTACTTAAATAACCCTTTTATTGCACTTGCACAATTTCCAATAATTGTTTTTAATAAACAATTCTCGGAAATAATAACATTTATGTCTAAATGACACCAATTGCATAAAAGTTTACTTGAGTCTGGGTAAACGGTATCAAATCACTTGCATATTAATACTTAATAGTGTATCTCTCCATTACATAGTCTCAGCTAAGGAGCTGTACTATTAAACGTCTAACTTACAAAGCAGAAGTTTGTAAGTTTTGAACTAAAAATATATACTGTGAAACAAGACTTTTTTCTTCGTTATCCTTAAGTGAGTCTGCTTAAGGCAAAGTAATATATAAAAAAAGGTGCTAGTTGAACTACTGATACCTAAAGGTATAAAAAGTGGACCTTCATCTTACACCATAAAAGTATCAAAAAACAGTTGATACAATTAAAAATAAGTTTCCTGGCCGCAAATGTAAAAATTGTTAGGCCAACAACTTAATAAAACAATACAATTGAAGAGGAGACACAGGCCGCAAATAAAAAAATTGTTAGGCCAACCACTCAACAAATTGTATACATAGAAGAAAATAAGGTTTTTTTTCTAAATACTAAAATTAAACAGGGGCCCAGTGCGCTGTTTAATAATTAACAACAATAACAACAGCAACACCAACGTCAACATAACAACAACGAAAATAACAACACCAACGTCAACGTCAACACAACAACAGTAATAGCAACAGCAACAATACCACTATCAAACGTAAGCTTAATTATAAATAATAATAATAATTAATAACTAATTCTAAGAAAAAATTTTAAGTAGACTTTTCTTAATACATTTGTAAGTAAATTCATTGTTAAAAATGAGTAATAATAACAATCGCGTCAACAATTTAACTTTTGATCCGTTAGAATATTTAGATAGATTACCTACATTTAATGGTGACAGTAGGGACTTACAGACTTTTGTCAATTTAGTAGATAGAATACATCCAATGTTAACAACTTACGACGCATTAGCACAAACCATTTTTTCAGATATTAATAAAAGCAAACTATTAGTTAGAGCTAGGGAAATAATAGAAATCAATTGTCAAGCCACTTCATGGCCTGACATGAAAACAATATTACAAAACAATTTTGGAGAAAAGAAAAGCATGGATGAATTATTCGACGAACTTAGAGCTATAACATTTAAAAATAGTAGTATAGAATTTTTCAACGAAATTAAAAATAAACTTAGATCCTTAAACAATAAAACAGTAATTGTATTAGGCCAAGAAGCCGCTGCAAACGAATGCACGCGGAATAACATGCGAACTGCTTTAAACATATTTAAATCTAAAATACCTGATCCTATGAAAACCATCTTAGTCTGTCGGAACCCCGATACTTTAGAAAACGCAATAGATATCCTTTTCGCAAGTGGCCATGCCTCTTTAAATTTCAATAATCGTAACAACATAAATAATAACCGTGGTAACCCTAACAAAAATTTTAATTGTAACATAAATAACTACCGTGGTAACCTTAATAACAATTTTAATCGTAAAAACATAAATAATAATCATAGAGACCCTAATAACAATTTTAGCCGTTATAACACAAATATCAGTCGTGGTAATCCCAATAATAATTATAATCGTAATCACAATTATAGTAGCAATTATAAACGTGCTAACCAAAATTTTAACCAAAATAAACCACAGAGTAACCCAAATCAAAACTTTTATAAATCACAAGGCAACCCAAATCAACGTCATTACCAAAATAATAACTACTATCAACCTAACCCATACAACTTTAATAACAACAACAATTATAATAATTATTATAACAATTCTAGAAACCCTCAACACCCAGAACCAATGGATGTTGACATAAATACAAATAGTAAAAACCCGACAAATCAAATTGAAAATTTTCCATCAGAAGCCTCGAACTCTCATTACCTTATATCTTAATCAAAACCCATTCACGACCTTAAAAATTTTTAATAGATTCAGGAGCAACTCACTCCATAATAAACCCTAATATATGTCATCCTAGATTAATAGAAACATTAAAAGAAGACGTGCAATTAAAAACAGTTACAAATGTTGCTAATATAAAACAAAAAGCTAAATTCCCACTTTTCGAAGAATTTGGCGAAACTAAAACGAAAATAGAAATGTTTGTCTATCATTTCCATGAAAATTACGACGGACTAATCGGAAACGATATTTTAATACCTTTAGAAGCCATAATCGATTTAAAAAATAATATTCTTATAACTATAGGAAAACAAATCCAATTACACTTATCTAATAGAGATCATGAAAATACTTCAACTTATCCTGAAGAGCAGAAGTTTTCAGATAATAAAATTATAAATAACTCTTCATCAAAAAGTAAACTAAAATTAACACCTAATATATTTAACTCTAAACAAGTAATAAATCAAAAAAAACATTGAGCAAAAAATTAAAAGTACGTATCCAACATTTAAATTCAGAAGAAAAGAATAATTTATTAAATGCATTAAAAAAATACAAAGATGTATTTTACCAAGAAGATTGCGATTTAAGTTTTACGAACGCTATTAAATATCAAATCAGAACAACTAATAATATGCCAATTCAAGCCAAAAATTATAGATATTCATATATACATCAAATAGAAGTCAAAAAACAAATTCAAGAGATGCTAGACAATGGAATTATTCGTCATAGCAACTCACCTTATTCTGCTCCAGTCTGGATAGTACCCAAGAAGGTAAATGCCAGTAGAAAACAAAAATGGATATTGGTATTTGATTATCAAAAACTGATTGAGATTACAGTAGACGATAAATTCCCAATTCCAAACATCGACGAAATTTTGGACAAACTTGGTAAATGTCACTACTTTACCACTTTAGACTTAGCAAAAGGATTTGATCAGATTGAAATCGAAGAAAGCGACATTCATAAAACTGCTTTTAGTGTTGAAGATGGAAACTACGAGTTTTTACGAATGCCTTTCGGTTTGAAAACGGCACCCGCAACTTTCTAACGACTAATGAACAATGTTTTAAAAGATTACATAAATAAAATTTGCCTAGTGTATCTTGATGATATAATAATTTTTTCAACATCTTTACAAGAACACTTAGACTCTATTACAAAAATTTTACAAAGACTCAGAGAAGTAAACCTCAAAATTCAAACGGACAAATCCGAATTTCTAAAAAAGGAAACAGAATTTCTTGGATATATAGTTAGTGAAGAAGGTATAAAACCAAACAAAAAAAAGGTAGAATGCGTTACTAAATTCCCAATACCAAAGACCCCGAAAGAAATAAAACAATTTCTTGGTCTTACGGGCTATTACAGAAAATTCATTAAAGACTATTCGGCTATAGCAAAGCCAATGACCAAATATTTAAAGAAAGACACCAAAATAAACGTTTTAGACCCCGAATATGTAAAAAGTTTCAACACCCTAAAACAAGTACTGACTTCTGACCCAATAGTTATATATCCAGATTTTACAAAACAATTCACTCTGACAACGGACGCTAGTAACTTCGCTCTAGGAGCAATATTATCTCAAAATAACCATCCTATTTGCTATGCAAGCCGTACACTCAACAACCACGAAATAAATTATAGTACAATAGAGAAAGAATTGCTTGCAATCGTGTGGGCAACAAAATACTTCAGACCATATTTATTCGGAAGAAAATTTCTAATCGAAACCGACCATAAACCTCTAACCTGGTTATTTTCAATTAAAGAACCAAATTCTAAATTAGTTCGATGCAGAATAAGACTATCAGAATTTGACTACACAATTAAATATAAAAAGGGAGTAAAGAACGGAAACGCCGATGCATTATCTAGAATACCTCGCATAGAAACTCACAATTTAGAAATTAATTTAAATACCATTGAGAGCACAGAGTCGCCTATAAATATATTTAGAAACCAAACCATTATCGAAAAATCATTATCGGGAGCCATGTGGATGAAAAAAAAAAAATAAAAATATTTAAGAATAAAAGGAAAATAATATAGTTAAAAAATTTAGATAGAGAACTGCAATTACTATACTTAAGAACCACTTAAATCCAAGACTGTTAAACGCAATCCTAATAGAGGAAGAATTTTATCACATTTTCGAAGAAGTTTATAATAACAATTTTTCAAATAACAAAGATTTTAAAATATTAAGATGCAATAAAAAATTACAAGATATAGAAAATGAAAATAAATTAGTAGAACTTATTGAAAAAGAACACAAAAATAACAACCACAGGGGAATTGACGTAGTCTATAAAGAATTAAAAAATATCATCTATCACCCAAATTTAAAATTAAGAATTACTCAATATATAAATAACTACGAAATATGTATGTTAGAAAAATATGATAGAAATCCACCAAAAATACCATTCAAAATCACTGAAACACCAATAAAACCTAACAAAATTGTACACATTGACGTATTTTACACATTAGAAAAAAATCTATTTATGACAGCTATCGACAAGTTCTCCAAATACGCCCAAGCCTATAAAATACTAGGACGAACATGGACAGAATTTAGAACAAAACTTTTACAATACATTAGTACACACGGTAAAATGAAAAAAATTATAGTTGACAACGAACTCGGGTTTAAAGCACTACCAATCCAAGAGTTCCTTAGAGAACAAAACATAGAAATTCATTATACTTCTAATAGTAACCACTGCTCAAACGCCGACATAGAAAGACTACACAACACAATTAACGAACACATTCACTTATAAAGCACGATAGTATCAATAATTCAGGAACGGTCGAAGAGAAAATCTTAAAAATAATACATTTCTATAATAATACAATTCATGGTACGACTAACGAAAGACCTTTCGACTTTATTAATGGCAAAATTTCAGAAATAGATTACCCAAAAATTCATTATTTAATCGCCAATAAAAAACTTAAAACAATTGATAAACTAAATGAAAACAGGAAAGACTTTGAAATTAGAGAAGGAAAAAATTACATTAAAGAAATCAGAGGTGGAAAAAACCACTCAAAATATCGGAAAATTACTGCTAAAAAATTAGATGACGACCACATTATTGATAACAGAAGAAATTTAAAATACTACAAAACCCATATAAAGAAAAGAAAAAAATTCCAATGATAAAAAAAAAAAAAAAATATATAACTATATATATTTTTATTAAGAACTCAAATTCAATCGATTCCTAATAAAACTACATTACAATTTTCAGTATATTAATTTATTAATTTCTCCACAGCACTCAAAAAGAAAAAAAAAGAGAAAAATAAATCTTTGCAACTATATAATCAAAGGCACGAGCCAAATGAAACAACACCACAAAAATGTTCTTAATACGAACCAATCCATACCCTATAAAAACAAAAAAATCTCTAAACAAAACAATTACGAAACACACGCTAAAATTATCAAATTATAGTAGACTATTTAAATAAAATTTTTTTTCCCAAATTAAAATCTAAAATTACTAAAAACACAAAAAAAAAATTTAATATATACTTACGTGCATATTTCTTTTCATAATTACAGAAAATGCTTATCCCAACAATTATATTACTCACCTGCATAATCACTACATACACACAGATTATTGAAATTCAAGACCTCACTAGTAATAACGGGTACTTTAATATAAAATTAAAGAACATACAAATTACAGACAACTATACGAAAATACTACATATAATAAACTTAACCGAGTATCAAATTGCAAAAGACAACATATTAGACAATCTAAATGCGCTATATAACAAAAAGAAAACAAATTCAATTATTCAAACTACAATTTATAATTATAAATTATTAGAAATAAATTAAATAAATTGCTTCCCTACCATAGGAAACGTCGCGGTCTCTTTAACGGTTTAGGAACAGGTTTGAGATTTATAACAGGTACAATGGACAGTACTGACGCAGAAGAAATTTATAAAGAATTAGAATTACTAAAAAATAACAAAAATTACTTGTATATCGAAACCAATAAACAAATAATTATTAACAATCAATTAATTAATCAAATTAAAAATATTACGCATCATATAAACTCACAACAATTATTAATAAAAGATTCACTTGAAAAAGAAGCAAACACTATCCAAAAAATAGAACACGAACGATATATATTCAAATACAGATTTGAATATATTTACCAAATTAACTATAACATAGACCTCTTACGAAATCAAATCGACGAAATAGAAAAAATAATACTATCCAGTAAATTAGGAATCCTTTCGAGAAATATATTAACGGATGATGAATTACATAAAATTTCAAGCATAGAAGCTTTCGCCAATATAAAAATAACATTAGCCAGTCTTAACAATGAAATTGTAGTAATGCTATTAGTACCGAACTTTTCAAATAAAAAATATTTTACAACTTATGTAGATTCTTTACCAAACAAATACAATAAAACACTAAATATTGATATAAAAAAAGAAATAATGAAAATATTAATGTATACACGGGTAACGTAAAAGATAACTCTAAGAATAATTTAATAGAAATAAGAGATGAATGTATTAGAAGCATATTTAAATCACAAAATGTATATTGTAATATGAAAGATTTTACCGATAACATTATTAACGAAATAAAAGATGGATTAGTATACAAAAAATGTTAAAGAAACCAATATTAATCATAATTGTAACAAATTAAATATTACGGTAATAGGTACTAAACTAATTAAATTTGAAAACTGTGAAATTGAAATTGACAATATCACATATACAAACAATGCAATAAAAATTAAAGACCATCTCATATTACCTAATTATTATACACCGGTAAAAGAAAATAAAAATAATACTGAAATAATTTTTAAGAAATTACACTTAGAAAAAATTTTTAATAATAGGCAAAATATAGAGGAAATCATGAAAACCAATAACTTAAGAAACTTATTAAATATTAGCTTATTTTCGGGCACAATAATAATTGTAACTTTGCTACTAGTGATTACTATTTACAATCACATTTCAAATAAACGCGTAAAATTTATAATACCTTCGTCGGAGCCTCGGACTAAGGGAGGTGGTGTTATAAGTAGTATAAATATAATATAGATATAATATAAAAACCTTGTACTTTAATAACCCTTTTATTGCACTTGCATAATTTCCAATAATTGTTTTTAATAAACAATTCTCGGAAATAATAACATTTATATTCATGTCTAAATGATTTCCGCTATAAACTAAAGTAACATTACACCCATAAGGTCATTAACATATTAATAAGTAAAATACTAATATATATTAAGTCAGCAACACTTTCAAGGTAAATTGATTGAACATGATTTTATAAGCCTATATTAAACCAATAATGTTATGTAATCAATTATTAAGAATAATTATATTTATTAAGAATTCATGTTAGTAATTAAGAATCGTATTAATAAAAGCTGACTTATGCAAAATTAGTTGATAAGATCTTAGTATAAATAGAAGCTAAGAATTATTGTAAAACAGAGTTCCAGTCTGGCTATCGAAGCCCTAACATAGTAACATAATAATAAGTGTTTAGTGGAATTTTCAAAATAAAATAACTGTAAAAATAAATAAAGTGTTCTTTTTTATAAATACTAAAATCCAGTTATAAAATTATTAATCTGTTCCTTATTTTTTGAATTAAGTGTTTCACCTTTGTTCTAGTAAAGGTATTAAAAACTTGTATCAGCTTTACTAATGATACTAAGGGTATTATTTGTATTATTATTTCAATTACATCTAGTGATTTTATTAATACTGGAAAATTTTTTTATTACGATCGATTTCAATTTTAGTCAATTTAATTGACCAAATTTTGAAATATAATTAAGTATGCTACCTTATTGGACTTACATTTATTCATCCTAACATTATTATTGTTGTGATTATTTCTAACTAACATTATTATTGATGTGATTATTTGCAACATTTTTATTATTGATATTATAATAATAGTTGTTTTTATTAGTACCTATTTCATTCTTATTTACTATAGCTTCACCCTCAATATTTCTTTCATTACTGGATTTAATTATACTAAATTAATTATTGATCTGATTATTTTCCACATTATTATTTGTATTATAATTATAGTTGTTTTCATGAATACCTATTTCATTCTTATTAACTATTGCTACACCTTCAATATTTCTTTCATTGTTATTATTATCATAAATATCAACAACAAATTCTGGAACCTTTCCACAATTATTCAATATATTTTTATCCTTTTCCCATTTCTTTAATTGCTAGTAGACTATTTTTTGCTTTCTTTCATTTAATTTTTTTTGATAAACTCAAATATGTTTTATGTTTTACATCCAGTCCTAGCTCGAATTTTTTTTTTAAAAAAATTTTGTAAAAATATGCCTATATTGCTCCACTCTGTCCGTCCGTCCGTCCGTTTGTTTACAAAAACTTTTACACCGTTTGAAATAGAGTAAAGAATTTTTAACCGGGTAGTTGTTGCAAAAAACATAATTTCGTAGAACAATTTTTTTCTGTTGCCCCACGTGTTACGAAGATACAGCCCTCAAAAGTTGGGAAAAGCCCTATATTGAAATTATTATTACAAGAGTTCTGTTAGATATATTATAAATTTTTAAAAGGCAAATGTTTAGAGTTGCCATACGGTACTAAAATTTAAAATTACGCAAAACTCAATTTTTGCAAATTTTTAGCCACACATATCTTCTAAACGGTTCAACCTAGGGTCTTGGGAGTAGTTAGATCCTATGAAATAAGTAGAAGTCGGTGAACTCAATTTTTTTTTACAAATATACAAAATTTAAAGCTGCAGTATTATATTTCAACATATATTAAAGGTTTTTCTTAAACTTAATAGGGGTTCTTTAAATTGATGAAATTGTCTCTTAGTTTTAACCGTTTTTGCTTAGATAGTATAGTTCAAAGTAAAATTCCAAATTTTTGTGAAATTCACAATTTAATTCCTAGAACCTAAAAAAATGGATGGAGAGGGGGGGTTAGATGAATTTAGATCCTTGAGAAGTTTGGCAACCTTCCCCATTGAAGGACTATAGGAACTTTAAAATAAAAAATTTAGTGTTAGCAGTAAATTTTCTAAGTAAGCAGTAACTATTTCCAAGTAAATATTTCCAAAGTTAAACTCAGTATGTAATACAATATAATTTTGAAAATGTGCTTTTTTAAAAACCCTTGGTTTTTTTTCATCATTTGTTTATTATTTTTCTTGTAATTTATGCATTCATTAATTTCGTCCTGTTGTTTACAATCACTTGGTTTATCGATTTGGTGACATTTCATGCATGTTTCGTTTAAAGGCAGATATTTTTTCATTATTTTTTTCATATTTTAATTTTGGTAGTTGATACCATTTACATTCTTATCGCTAATTGATATATATAATAAAGCATAGAATAACTATTGGATTCTTAGGTCAATGACATAGAACATAGAAATTAAGAAATATAATTGATTACAATGTGCAACATATTACATACAATGTATGGTTTATATTAGGTGATTAATGCACACCATTGTAGCGATATTAAATTCACATTTATTAGGTCTTTCAATACCTTCATTTTTGATTATTGAAGAATGAAATTTATATTGACCACCTACATAGTTCTTATCTTTTAGATTTAAAAGCATTACGATTTATAATATTCAAGAAAGAACCCTGTTAGACCTAAAAAGGATTGTAAATCTTTTATATTTTTAGGCTCAAAAAATATTTTAATGTCCTTGTTTTTTTTTCACCGTAGGTGCAGCTTTTTTGATCAGAAATTGCATGACCTTAAAAAGGTAACTGATTTCATTAAAATTTGTATTTTCCTTTATATTTTTAAACCATTAATAGCAGCAACTCTCTGTTTGGGAGATGTTAGATCCTCAAAAATTACTAGGTGTCGTTTAAGAAATTTTTTTTTTGGCCGCCCCGTGTTAGAGAGCTGTAAGGCGTCCAAAATTTAAATTGTGCTATTTTTAAGCACCTGTAAATTAAATACCCGTAATTTTTTTTTTTCGTAATATACAAAATGTTTTCGAGGTTTTTCTTAAAATTGAAGAAAGTTGTCTCTTAGTTTTATTAATTTTTGCTAAGATAATAAAATTCTAAGGAAACTCAAAGTTTTGATGTAAAGCACATTACAATTCCTAGAAAATGAAAATTTTGGGTTGGGGAGGTTTTACGGCTTATTCCCTTTATCTATGCAATATACCTATCCTTCGACTTTGCAATATACCTATCCTCGAAAAAGGATATTGACTTTTTTCCGTCCTAAGAAAAATTGTTCCATTTTGTTGGTTTTTTTTGTGTTCGTGTATGTGTTTGCTGATGGACCAGATTGGACCTGGGATATTAAATAATGAGACTTTACCAGCCACATTATGCAAGATGAAAAGCTCATACAATCCATCTTGAATTTATTTCTCCGTTTTTAATACAAAAAATAACTTAACGATATGAATATAAAACTAATGTTGCCATAAATACATTGTTTTGTCAATTCCAAAGTGGCAATTAGTTGTAGTTCATCTTCATTTAAACTTTTTATTTGATTACAAAGTTCATTGCTTTTTAATAAAGAATTGTATATCACTGTATTAAGTTTTTCACTATCCATTTTGAACACATCAAATATTTTTTAAACTCTTTCGAATTATTTTTCTTGTTCACTTTTTATGATTTCTATACGCTCCATATATTAATTTTGCATAGCTTTTGGTAACTGAATTATTCCATTTTCAATTTGTTTTATTGCACTTTAAAATTCCTTTTTATATTCATTCAATTAAAAATAATTTTTTTAACCGCACAATCAATATTTTGTAATACCATACCTACATTTTGTATATATAGGATAAAATCATCACAAACAAATTTAATGTTTAAATTATAGTTCAACAAGTTACTTGCAGCCTGTTCAAGCCCCGAGCACTTGGTGGCACAATGAATAATTTTTCCGCATACTACGACACATCTAATGCTGCTTTCACCCATTACTTTAGTATGGCATTTATGAAAATTCGTCATTATTCGTATACAAACAACTGTTTAAGACCGAAAACAAAAATGCAATAATATGCAATTTTTATTGTTATTTTATTATTATAAGTACACGTATTATATTTAATTTTAAATTCTCTTCCGAAATTTAAAATTACTTCCAATTAATTTCAGTACAAAATAAGAAATTTATAATAAGGAATTTTGAGCACTTCTGTTATTAATAAGTATTACAATCATAATGCGGCTGTTATCTGTATCACTGATTTTATTAAACTCAAAATTATTCGAAACAAATATTAACTTGTGATAATAAATAAAGGTTTATATAATTGATGGTTGTTAATGTAAATTAAAAACATTAATGCTTTGTTTAGGTTTTTATCACAAAATTAAATAATTCAAATTTTCAAGTTTTAAATTAATTTAAATTCTTAGTATATGTACCCATTAGAAAAACTTATAAACGCTAAATATAAAATAAATGTATTTCTAAAATACACTGACAAATTTAGAACTTTTCATATAATTCATTTAATTTCAGGAACACAAAGGAAATAGGAAAAAACACCGTTATACGAAATTTAAAACTTCTATATTTATTCCAAGTTACTATCTTTATTAATGTCGAATATATGCTTTAAGGTCTTGGGAGTAGTGGAGTGGTACACAAACCACTATTCCAATTCATCCAAAATTTCACGGACACAAACCAAGTAAATGATGCTCGTCTGGCCTCAATTCGATGAAAACTTTCCAGAACCCGAACCCATTTTCTGATCTCGACCATAAGCAATACCCGCAGTACTTTTATTACTAGTAACCTAGAGTTTAAATTTCATAAAAATAGCGTCATTAGTTTTTGAGTTATCGTGTTTTTTGGATATATGTTCGTTAGCCTTTGAACCGATCAAAGGGTCCAGAACCCGAATCCTTTATCTAATTATACCCATATGTAGTTGCGCCGTACTTTTAATATTAGTTAACTCTTGCACACAATTGGAACGTTATATCTTTATTGTAAGTTATTATTTTTATTAATTTCGATAAAAAGCTTTTAAACCACCAGTCCAACTGATCCCAAAACAGGGAGACACTCAAGAAATAGTAAAGAACACCCTTGTGCCAACGTTGAAGGTTCTACATTGGTTTCAAGTTACAATCTTTATTATTTTTGAAGATATGCTTTAAGGTCTTCGGAACTGTGTGGATGATCCCCGACCTACTACTTCAATTAGTCCCAAATTTTGAAGTTACTAAGGAAATAGGAAGGGACATTCTCATACTAAATTTAGAGGTTTTATCTTTATTGGTTTCGGAACTTTGCTCGTTTGGCCTAAATTCGATCAAAAAGTCTTAAGATCCGAACAGATGGTGCGATTTCGACCGTACGCTATCCCCACCGTAGTTTCATAACCAGTTTCTGTTAAGTTATGGCGATTTTTTATATATGTTCGTTAGCCTTTAGAACGATTAAAAGGTCCAGAATCCGAAACAGAATTCCTGTACGTTGCGAGGTAGATATGCAAAAGTATATATTTGTCATTTGTGTGACTTCCTTCCGTCAATTTAGCCATGTCCATCTGTAGACATAATATCTCAAAAACTAGTAAACATATTTTCGTAATTAATATCGATATAAATATGAAATTTGAAACACGAGTGTTCTTATTTGCTTTCTTATTTAAAACCTTTATATTTTTAAAAGACTTAGAAGGTAATTATATTTTAATATTAAACATATTATGAATTATATTTTATAAATTAACAACTAAAATAACCTTTTTAGTAAAGTACTAAATTTCTTTTGTTTAATTATTATTATATATGTTACTGAATTATTACCATAGGATTCTTATCGAATTTTAATGCCGTAAAATGTTATCTTACCAGGAATCCCAGCCCTTGGTGAAACACAAGTCAATGTACAAAATGATAATTTTAATATTACTGGCTTATGGCTATTCACTTATTCCACACTTCGTACCCAAAAGGGGAATCGCGATCTACATAAAAAATAACATTGCTTTCAACACTCGAGATAAATACAATCCTTCTTGCTAACCACTTTATTTGCGTTAAAATTCTCATTGAAATGTATTTAATACAATTCTGCTTTTTATACAGATATCCAAACTAAAATGAACAAGAAACTATTGTGGAACAAGTTTTAAACCAGATCAATAAAATTTTGGAATCATGTCCAAAAACCGAAATTGTTCTGGATATCAACGTATAAAACAAGGAATGGCTTCCTTTCCAAGTAACTCTTCTTTCAATCAAAACTCAATTGGGAAACAAGTTGAACTATTATCCTCACTTTTGCATCTTTCTCAACTTGTCCAAAATCCCACTGGGATCCCCGACCGAGCTGACCTAGAGAATCTGTTATATTTTGGATCTCTTTTTAACCACTCACCCTGAAAAATATGTGATTTCAGTTGGTTGCCCATTGGAAGGCTCTGACCACAAGCTTCCGGGCAAGCACGATAGCCAGCCGAAGGACTCGTCTCAAAAAATTAGTATGGAAATATAGTCGTACTAAAGAGGTAGGTTTGAACCATTTTTAGCAAAAAATATAAAGAAGGACGTTTTTCCAATTCCAAAAAAAAGGAATAAAAGCGATTCCTCAAACTACCGCCATATAGTTATTGAAAAACCAAAATCTATTGGAATACGAGGATCATAAAGATTTGCTTTATGAACGACAATAGAGGTTCAGAGCCCGTAGTTCAACTGGTAATCTCATGACTTACCATTGTAAAAAGGTCAATATTAGTCTTCACCGTTCTGGTAAATCTGATATTGTAGCGCTGGATATTTTTAAAGCTTTCAACTGTGTATGACATGCTGATTTATTAGCAAAATGAAGAGCTTTAGGGTTAGGTAGAGTCTTTCTTAAATTTAATAACCATTACGTGATCTTGCACTAATTATTTGTACTTTGTTAATAGGTCCAGTGGTAAAATTATATGATTAGTGTGTATATATCATGAAGCGGGCTTCCAAATATTTTCTTTTTCCGATTTGTGTCCAATTTTACAGGCTGGTTTCGCAGTCGAAAAGAGAGTCTTGCACAATATTTTGTTGAGTTCAGTTAACCCGATAGAGCGCGAGGGCGCTATGAAACTTTTTCAATGTTTTTGGTGTCGAGTCAAAACGGTTAGACCGATTGACTTGAAATTTTTCACAAATGTTCCTCTTAGCAACCGGAATTAGTTGTATAAATTTGGTTGGAATAAATTAATCCATTTCGGCCTGGCGGGCTTTCAAAAAATTTTGTGTTTCAGATTTGTGTCCAATTTTACAGGTTGCTTTTGCAGTCTAAAAGAGAGGCTGCAAAAAGTTTTAGTTAAGTTTGATTAACCCGATTTCCACGACGACGCTATGAAGTTTTCTATAAATTTTATTTGCTTAAACGATTAAAAGAATATTATTAAAAATTTTATACCAGCATTTTAATTATAAAAACCCACAGGGTTAATTTGGTTTTGACCTGTTTACACATTTTCCACAAAAATTCTATGAAATTTTCAAATTTTTGGTATTAACGCAAGTTAACCTTTATTCCAAAAGCTTACTTAATTAATAAGATTAATTTTTTTTTCTCTCCTTAAATAGTCTCAAATAGTGCAAAAGGTAAATAAGATAATATTAATAATAATAAAATAAAGCTTATAAAGAATCCGAATAATAATATGTATCTTTAAATTTAAATAACGTAACATTTTCCTTCTCTACATTTTTTCGTAAGTTATTGTTTTTAATCTACTTTGCAGTTGTTGTTTTTTGAAAATAGATTTCAGTGTAAAAATGCAGTTTAAATTTTACACTAAAGTTATGCTTAAATAAATAGTAATTTAAAACAGTTTTTTCAAAAAAGAAGCCTACATTTCTCTCATAATATCATAAAAAAACGCGGAAGAGCGTTGTAGAACTTTCAGGTAAGTACAAAACAAAATATAAGTTGAAAAGCAGATTTTAAACGTTTTATAAACCATCGACTATATTTTATTCAAACGTTGGCAATTCAAGAACACTACTATTGACATAGTATAATGACATAAGTGCAAATTTAGTATGCCTTTTTCACCTGTAGTCAAACGGGTATAATAATACTTATATGTAATCTAGCTATTACTGGGCGCCCGTTGCCCCGCCACTAACGGAGTTTTAATTTAAGTTGATGTTATTGAAAAAAGTTAACACAAAAATTACACATGGTGTACATGTTAATTTTAAAATGTAATAAAGAAATTTTTTTTAAAACGCGTTTTTTAGAATTATTCTTGCAATTTTTTAACAAATTTATCAAATTTCACTTGAAACTTTTCATAATTATTAAATAATAATAAAAATAAAAATTTTAATTAAGTTAACATTATTCGCCGGAAACCCACCAACTCTATCGTCAAGTAGCACCAAATTGTCAAAAAACACACCGTATAGAAAAATTAGAGATAATCGTTCAAATTGTTTTGCAAACTGTTTTTTAAAGTTTTTGTTTCGCAATCGTTTAAAAGAACTCGTGAAAACATTTTTTTAAACATTCCCCTAATTCAAACAATTTTTAGCTACTTTTAAAAATTGGACGTAACTTAATTACAAAATTTTTTTTTTTAATAATCGTAGGAATGATAAGTATATACATGTACGCATACAAAATTCAAAGTCAATTCGTCAAACCGTTTCTGCTCAAGAGTAAAGTAACTAAATCACCTATAAAAAGCTATTGGGCCGCAATGGGTTAAGGGAACTCTACAAATTTTTTTTGAGGCTTTCTTTTCAACCAAAGCTTTTCAACCCTTCCAAAAATTGGCCGAAACTTGCTTTTTAGAATTTGCAACCTCCCGGGCAACGCCGGGTAAATCTGCTAGTCTAATATATAAAGGAGAAAATTTGTTTGTTTGTTTGTTTGTCCACGCCTCACGTGAAAACCACTATTCCGATTGTCACAAAATTTCAAAGGAATAATTCCGAGAGCACGCGGGGTGACATAGGATATGTCACATTTTTACAAATTAACAGGTTGCGGCTCCAGAGCCGTTTTAAGCTTTTTCGTTTTTTGGATGTCGAGGCAAACCGGTTTGACCAAATGACTTGAAATTTTGCACAAATGTTCCTCTTAGCAACCGGAATTAGTTGTATAAATTTGGTTGGAATAAATTAACCCATTTCGGCCTGGCGGGCTTCCAAAAAATTTTGTGATTTCGATTTGTTTCCAATTTTGCAGGGTGATTTTGTAGTCGAAAAGAGAGTCCGGCACAAATTTTTGTTGAGTTCGGTTAACCCGTTTGGCCACGAGGGCGCAATAAAGCTTTTTCAATGTTTTTGACGTCGAGTCAAAACGGTTTGACCGATTGACTTGAAATTTTGCACAAATGTTCCCCTTAGCAACTGGCATTAGTTGTATAAATTTGGTTGCAATAAATTGAGCCAATTTGACCTGGCGGGCCTCCAAAATATTTTGGGTTTCCGATTTGTGTCCAATTTTACAGGGTGGTTTCGCAGTCGAAAAGAGAGTCTGGCACAAATTTTTGTAAAGTTCGGTTAACCCATTTGGGCACGAGGGCGTAATGAAGCTTTTTCAATATTTTTCATGTCGAATCAGAACGGTTTGACCAATTGACTTAAAATTTTGCACAAATGTTCCTCTTAGAAACCGGAATTAGTTTTATAAATTTGGTTGGAATAAACTAACCCATTTCGGCCTGGCGGGCTTCCAAAAAATTTTGTGTTTTTGATTTGTGTCCAATTTACAGGTTGATTTTGTAGTCTAAAAGAAAGGCTTCAAAAAGTTTTAGTTAAGTTCAATTAACCCGTTTTCCACGACGACGCTATGAAATTTTCTATTAATTATATTTGCTTACACGATTAAAAGAATTTTATGGAAAATTTTATACCAGCATTTTTATTAAAACCCACAGGGTTAATTTGGTTTTGATCCGTTTGCGCGTTTTGAACAAAGATTCAATGAAATTTGCAAAATTTTTGGTATGAACCCAAGGTAACTTTTATTCCAAAAGCTCACTTAATTAATAAGAATAATTTTTTTCTTTAAATAGTCTCAAATATTTAAAAGCTAAATGAGGTAATATTAATACTAATAAAAATAAAGCTAATACAGAATCCGAATAAAAAATGGCTTTAAAATTAAATAACATAGCATTTTCCTTCTCTACATTTTTCCGTAAGTCGTTTTTAAAAAAAGATTTCAGTGTAAAATTTCAGTTTTTTTCAAATAAAGTCTAAAAACAAAAAAATTCAATTTCGTATATATTATGCTTAAATACATAGTATTTTAAAACAGTTTTTCCAAAAAAGAAGCCTACATTTCTCTCATAAAATCTTAAACAAAAACGGGGAAGAGCATAGTACAACTTTCAGGTAAGTACTAAACAAAATATAAATTGAAAAGCAGATTGTTAAACCTTTTTTTAACCATCGACTATATTTTATTCAAACGCTGGCAATTCAAGTAAACTACTATTTACTTAGTATAAAGACATAATGACAAATTTTATGTTATTGAAAAATGTTAACACAAGAATGGTGTACATGTTAATTTTAAAATGTAATAAAGCAATTTTTAAAAAAAATTTTTTTAGGGATTATTATAGAAAATTTGCAACAAATTTATAAAATTTCACTTGAAACTTTTCATAATTATTAAATAATAACAATAAAAATTCAAGGAGTATCAAATTCTCAAGAAGCAGAAGAAAAACGTATAGAAGAATTAGAGGTAATCGTTAAAAGTGTTTTGCAAACTGTTTTTTTAAGTTTTTGTTTCGCAATCGGTTAAAAGAACTCGACAAAACATTTTTTTAAACATTCCTCTAATTCAAAGAAGTCATACCTACTTTCAAAAATTGGACGTAATTTACTTACAAAAAAATTTTTTTTTGAATAATCATAGGAATGATAAGTACATATACGATTACAAAATTTACATTCAAATGGTCAAACCGTTTCTGTTTAAGAGTAAAGTAATGAAAAAATCTGTTAGTGAACATATAAAAAAAATTAGCATAACGCAACAACTAATAGGGCTGCCTTCATGAAATTTGTGCTGTAGGTTAATAGTATTGAGAATACGGAAGAGATTACGTACGGTTGACATCGGACCATAGGTTCGGATCCTAGAACTTTTGATTGAATTCTGGCCAAGCAAGCATAATTCCAAAAATCATTAAGATAGAACCTTCAAATTTGGTATCAGTGTGCCTCTTTCGATGTCCTTAGAGTCTTGAAATTGAGGATGAATTGGAGTAGTGAGTCGGAACCATCCACACAGTTCTGAAGACCTTAAGGCATATTATTGAAATTAATAAAAAACGTAGCTTAAAGTAAAGATAGAACGTTCCAATTGTGTACAAGGGTTAACTAACACTGAAAGGACGGCGTGGGCTGAATATAGACGAAATTCGAGAATGGGTTCGAATCCTGGAACTTTTTATCGAACTTATGCCAATAAGCACTAATTCCGAATCCAAAGAAGACAGAAACTCCAAATTTAGTTCCACGGTGTCCCTTCCTATTCCCCTAGTTTCATCAAAAAATTAAAAGTAGTAGTTCGGGGACCATCCACATAGTTTCGAAAACTTTAACACATATTTCTGAAAAAAAAAATATAGAGAGTACCTTCAAACAAATGCAGATTCTTCAAATTTGGCACAAGGGTGTTCTTTACTTTTTCCTACGTGTTCCCTTAATTTATAATCAATTGCAGTGGTGGTGCAGATAACTCTTTTAGACCTCCCAAGGTTCAAATAATTATCAACGAAATTAATATATTAATAAAATAATAACTTAAAATTAAGATAAAACGTTCCAATTGTGTACAAGGGTTAACTAGTATTGAAAGTATGACGGGAACTGCATATGGGCAAAATCCTACGATGGTTTCGGGTTCTGGAACCTTTGAAAAATTCAAGGGCTAACAAACATATATCTTAAAAACGCCATAACTCAAAAACTAATGACGCTATTTTGATGAAATTTAAATTCTAGGTTACTAGTAATGAAAGTAACATGGGAATTGGTTCTGGTCGCGTTCGGAAAATGAATTCGGATTCTAGAAGCTTTTAATCGAAGTGAGGCCAAAAGAGTAAAATTTCGAAACCGAAGAAGATAGAACCTTATATTTGGAGCACAGATGTTTCTTCTTATTTGTTTTGTGTACGTGAAATTTTGGATGAATTGGAATAGGGGTTTGTGTACCACCCCTAATAGAGATAGAAACTTAAAATTTAATACACTATTTCCTGTTTCCGTTTTTATTTAACACTTTTATATTTTTAAAAGGCTAAGAATTTGTTATAAAACATATTATGTATTATATTTTTTAAATTAAAATCAAAATATTTTTTTAATAAACGACGAAATTTTTTTTTTTAATTTTTATTACACTATATCTATATTTTATAGAATTATTACCCTTATTACTTAAGTTGTAAAATTTATTTTTATATTGAAATGAATTATAAATGAATTATAATATAATTATTTTTATAATTAAATGAACAGTTCTAAATTTGTCATTGTATTTTAGAAATACATTTATTGTTTGTTTGTTTGTGATAAAAAGCTAATGAAAGCATTGATGGTAAATACCACCAAATTATATAAACTTTTGTATTTATATTATTACAAATTAATATTTCTTTCAAACACTTTGAGTTGAATTATATAAAACATTAAAAAATAAGTAAATTAAGAGAATAAATTTAAAATTTATTTAAAATTTAAATAATTAATCAAGAGTACTAAATCATTCAACAGTAAATGCACTACAATCCTGAAACAAAGTAATTGATGCATGTGTGTAAAATTTTATTGAATTGGATAAAAAGTTTTAAATATGTAATTTTGTAATTGCATTTTACGAATTCATATATGCCAAATTAATTTCGTTAGGTATGTCGTACGATCAAACTAATAAAAGCTTTTATGGTTTTAAAATGACTTATGGACTTCCCAATCGTAATAGATGTAGGGTATTTTTAAGTTGGTTGCACCGACTGACTGTATCTTTACTTGTTTGTTTTTGTTTCGATTTATATCATATGTATTGTACCAAACTTGTATAGCGTAAGTGACCGAATTATGAAACATGCTATAGTACATTGAGCTCTTAATATTATTTGACACCCTTTTACAAATTTGCCTAAATATCCCAGCGATTCTACTCGCTTTCTTAGATATATGGTCTATGTGTGGTCTCCAACTTAATTCGCAATCAATTAACACACCTAGATATTTACAAGTCTGCACCATATCAATTTTGTTATTCCCTAGCTATATGTTGAGGGTTTCATATTCCTTTCTTTGAAATATCATATACTTCGACTTGTCAGTATTTAAAAGTAACCCATGTCTCTTCATCCATACATTTATTTTACTTAGATGCAGACCGATTTTACTTTGTAGACTATTGCACGCTCTCTCCGCTTACACCATTGCCAGATCATCCACAAACAAAAAGGGCGTTCCAAATTTTTTAATATCAGTTAAGCTTTTTTTGTAGCACAAGAATAATGTTGGACCCAGTGAGCTTCCATGTATAACTCGAATCTATGTTCCAAACTATCACTTTTGAAACTTTCACATTCCGCATACCGCACACCTTTTACTGCCAATTCAGACAAAATTCTTAACAACGCTTTCCTGTCCACAGAATCAAACGCCTTTTTAACAGCGCAAAGCACAACTGCGACTCTTTTTCTTTTATTTATTTTTCTGCATAGTCGACACTAGATCAAATAAAGCTGTACATTTGAATTTCTTTTATATCCATATTGCCTACTCGTAATTAATTTAACACGACTTAAGTATTCCATAAACAGCTCATTTACATATGTTTCAATGATTTTGCTAAAAGAAGTGCTGATAGAAATAGGTCTATAGTTATTTATATCTTTTAAGTTTTCTTTTCTTTTTAATTGCGTACATACTTAAATTGTGTTCTAAGTTACTTGCTGCATGCATGAAAAGTTCTTAATTTGTAATTGTATTTATATTATTGCACGTCTTGCATTTATAAACTTTTCAAATAAATCTACATATATACTCGTATACTAGGAATTCAAAATTATTTGCAATTTATATAACTTGCAATTAACTTTGATATGCTGCTTGTAACCACCTAAAGGAAGTGAATTAGATATGGAAAAAAAAATATATTAGGATTTTCGAAATTAATAAAGATAGTAACTTAAAACCAATGTAGAAGCATTCAATTTGGCACAAGAGTGTTCTTTACTATTTCCTGTGTGCCCCTTTAATTTGGGATCAACTGAAGTGATGGTTCAGGTACCTTTCTTAGACCTCCCAAGGTTTAAAAGCTAATCATCGAAATTAATAAAAACAGTAACTTAAAATTAAGGTAGAACTTCCAATTGTGTACAAGAGTTAACTAGTATTGAAAGTGCGGTGCGGACTGCATATGGGTAAAATCGGACAATGGGCTCGGGTTCTGGAACCTTTGATCGGTTCAAGGGCTAACAAACATATATCTTAAAAACACGGTAACTCAAAAACTAACGACGCTAATTTGATGAAATTTAAACTCTTGAATACCAATATTGAAATACCACGGGATTACTTATGGTCAAGATCAGACAAAGGGTTCGGATTCTAAAAGCTTTAGATCAAACTGAGGATAACGAGTACAATTTCGAAACCAAAGAAGTAAGAACCTTAAAATTTCGAGTACAGGTGTTTTTTCTTATTTGTTTTGTGATCGTGACATTTTGGGAGAATGTAAATAGTGGTTTGCGTACCATTCCCACTACTCCCAATACCTTAAAGCATATATTCGAAATTAATAAAAATAGTAACTTGAAATAAATATAGAAGCTTTAACTTTGGTATAACGGTGTTTTTTCCTAGTTCATTTGGGTCCCCAAAATTTAGACTTCATTTTAGTGGTGGTTCAGTTGTCTCCAATAAATCCTAAAATTAAAAAGCTTGTCTTCGAAATTAGTAAAGATAGAAACTTTTAATTTGATGCACGGGGTTCTTTCCTATTTCAGTTCTTATTTCACACTCTTATATTTTAAAAGGCTAAGAATTTTACTATAAAACATATTATGCATTATTTAATATATAAAGGAGAAAATTTGTTTGTTTGTCCAGGATTCACGTTAAAACCACTGGTCCGATTGTCACAAAATTTGAAAGGAATAATTCTGAGAGCACGGGGGTGACATAGGTCATTTGTCACATTTTTAAAAGTCAACAGGTTGCGGCGCGAAAGCCGTTTTAAGTTTTTTCGTTTTTTTGATGTCGAGTCAAAACAGTTTGACCGATTGATTTAGTTGTACAAATTTGTTTGGAATAAATTAACCCATTTCTGCCTGGCGGGCTTCCAAAAAATTTGGTGTTTCCGATTTGTGTCCAATTTAACAGGGTGGCTTCACAGTCGAAAAGAAAGGCTAAGTCAAATTTTTGTTGAGTTCGGTTAACCCATTTGGACACGAGGCTCAAAGATGCTTTTTCAATGTTTTTGATGTCAAGTCAAAACGGTTTGATCGATTGACTTGAAATTGTGCACAAATGTTCCTCTCAGCAACCGGAATTTGTTGTACAAATTTGGTTGGAGTTAATTAACCCATTTTGGTCTGGCGGGCTTCTAAAAAATTTGTGTCCAATTTTTCAGGGCGATCTTGCAGTCGAAAAGAGAGGCTGACACAAATTTTTGTTAAGCTCGGTTAACCCGTTTGGGCACGAGGGCGCAATGAAGCTTTTTCAATGTTTTTGATGTCGAGTCAAAACTATTTAACCGATTGACATGAAATTTTGCACAAATGTTCCCCTTAGCAACCGGAATTAGTTGTATAAATTTGGTTGGAATAAATTATCCCACTTCTGCCTGGCGGGCTTCCAAAAAATTATGTTTTTCCGATGTGTGTCCAATTTTGCAGGTTGATTTTGCAGTCCAAAAGAGATGCTGCAAAAAGTTTTAGTTAAGTTAGATTAATCAGTTTTCCACGACGACGCCATTAAGGTTTTAATAAATTTTATTTGCTTAAACGATTAAAATAATTTTATTGAAAATCTTGTATCAGCATCTTAATTATAAAAACCCATAGGATTTATTTGGGTTTGAACTGTTTACGCGTTTTGCACATAGATTAAATGAAATTTTCAAATTTCTGGTAATATCGCAAGTTAGTCTTTGTTCCAAAAGCTCACTTAATTAAATTTTTTTCCTCTCCTTAAATAGTTTCAAATAGTGTAAAAGCTAAATGAGATAGTATTAGTAATAATAAAAATAAAGCTCATAAAAAATCCGAATAATAATATCTTTAAATTAAAATAACGTAACATTTTCCTTCTCTACATTTTTTCGTAAGTCTTTGTTTTTATCTACTTTGCAGTTATTGTTTTTTAAAAATTTATAAATCAAAAAGTTCAATTTCATTTATATTATGACTAAATACATAGTATTTTAAAACAGTTTTTCAAAAAAGAAGCGTACATTTCTCTCATAAAATTTTAAGAAAACGAGGGTGAGCGTAGTAGAACTTTCAGGTAAGTACAAAACAAAATATGAGTTGAAAAGCAGATTTTTAAACCTTTTATAAACCATCGACTATATTTTTTTCAAACGTTGGATATTCAAGTAAACTACTATTAACATAGTATAGTGATATAATGGCAAATTTATTATACCCTTTTGACCTATAATCAAACAGGTATAATAATACTTATATGTAAACTAGCTCTTACCCGGCGCACGTTGCCCTACCACTCAACGGAGTTTTGATTTAAGTTGATGTTACTGAAAAAGCTTACACAAAAAAAATACACATTGTTTACATGTTTATTTTAAAATGTAATAAAGAAATTTTTTTAGAACGTGTTTTTTAGAATTATTCTTGTAATTTTTCAACAAATTTATCAAATTTCACTTGAAAATTTTCATAATTATTAAATAAAAATAAAAATTTTAGTTCAGTTAACATTATTCGCCGGAAACCCACCATCCTCAACTCAATCGTCAAGGAGCACAAAATTTTTAAGAAGCACCATATACAGAAAAATTAGGGTGCGTTTATGTTGGAGCTGCGATAAGTGATAAGAGCGTCGATAAGAGCATAGCGTAGAAAACTATATACATATTTTAAATAGAAGTGTTTATGTTGGAGCATCGCTTTGATCATCGATAAGCGATAAGAGCATAGAAAACTCTTTATTCAGTTTTCTACGCTCTTATCGATGATCAAAATGTATAAATAGTTGTTTTGCTCTCGTTTTTGTTATTGTAATTTTTTAAATAAATGTTATTTTCGTTTGTTTATTTTTTTTTTTAATACAAACTCTCCGAAGGTGCAAATATACATTTAATAATGTAATAAAATAAAATTTTTTTTTATTGTTAATAAATATTTTTTGTTTAATTTTTTTTGTATAAATTTCAAAATTTAATTTTTGTAATTTTGTTCATTTTACAAAAAAATGTTCTAATACGATAATAAAAAAAGAATTACCTTTACTTGTAAAACCGAAGAGTAAGCAAAATAACGAAAAAACAAAATGTGACTTGAATACAAAGGTTGATCCAAAAAATTTTAATATCAAAAATGTTGCAAATAGGAAAAATGGTATAATTTTGATAGAAACAGGTACAAAAGAGGATCGTGAAAAAATTAAGAATGAATTGGAAAAAAAATTAAATGGAAGCTATGAGATCAAAATCCCGGTAGAAATGAAACCAAAAGTTGAAATTGTACATGTTAATCATAAATATAGTGATACAGATATTATTGAAAAGCTAAAAAAACAAAATACTTTCTTAGAAATGAGTGAAATTAAAGTGCTAAAAACATATTCAGTTAAAAAATATAACAAGGAAATGTTCAACACTATTATTGAAGTGGATAAGGATTCATTCCCAAAAATTTTGTCAAATGAAAAAGTATGTATAGGTTGGGAAAGATATAAAGTATTTGACGCCATAAACATTCCAAGATGTTTTAAGTGCAAAGGATTTAATCATAAATTCAGTTGACTGCAGGAATGCTGAAACTTGTTTGAAGTGCCATCAGGAACATAAAACTAGTGAATGCAAGAATGAAGATATCAATAAGTGCATAAACTGTCTGAAATATAATGAGAAATTAAAAGTCAATGTGGATGTTAATCACAAAACTTTTAGCAGATCCTGCCCTGCTTTTCAACATAAACTTACTTTAAAAAAACAAAAAATAGGCTACTAGCAATCACAGATAATAGGAACTGAACAAAATAAAACAATTGAAATAGTTCAAAACAACGCAAATTACAATGATACTAAATATGATACCAAAAATGATAATGATAGAATTAGTATAAATAGTACTCAAATTAGTAACATTAATAATATTACTACTAATAATAATATTAGCAATACAAACAGTTTTTCCACTACAATTAATTATAGTAATAAGTTTGATAATACAGAAAATAATGATCACAAAAACAATAAAAACAATAATAATAATAATAATAATAATAATAATAATAATAATAATAATAATAATAATAATAATGATAATAATAATAATGATAATAATAATAATAATATTTACAAGAAAACTAGTGTTCATGTTTCCAATAACAATAATAATAGTTATAATAAAACTAGAATTACGATTAAAAATAAAAGCTCTAAGACAAATCATGTGAAAAGACATTTTAGCATACTCACTTATGTTCCTAAATTTTGGTCAAGAAAAAATAAAATTCTAATGAATGATAAAGACAATAAAAACAAAATCATTCATGATAAATGTGCCAATAAGGATAATAATGTTGAAAATATTAGTGATGAAATCATTAGTAGTAAAAATGTATCTTGTAATAATAGCAATAATAATATTATTGATGATAATAAAAATAATAATACTACTATTAATAATAATAATAATACAACTATTAATAATAATAATAATAATAACAATAATAATATTAGTATAATTTCCGATAATAAATATGATAAATTAAACAAAGAAATTGATATCAAAGCTGTAAAAACAAAGAAAGTTAAAGAAGTGACAACAGATAAATATGTTAACTGGATTAAGGGAGAAACTCTAAATGATAGCTGTACTGATGTTGAAAAGTCTAAAGGTAAAAGTTTTATAGATCCTTTAGCACCACCGATAGTCAGATTAACAAGAAATGCCATTGAATCTGGTGATAATATTTATGCTACTTCTAGATTTAGAGATCATAGAATATATAATAATGTAAGATTGTTCTTATCTTATTTTTATGATCATGATGACATTTGTTATGAGGGTATGACACAGACTAGTCTGAAAGTACTTATAGATCAAGAAGGATTACCAAACAACTACCAAGAACTCTCTAAACTATATTACAATTATCATGAATCTACAGGATTATCTAGAAAAGAAGTACTACAAGATCTAACTATTTTCAGGAGACATATAGATAATAAATATAGAGAACATCTGCAGAAAATAAGAGAATCTTGGCAAAACTATATGATAGCGATACCATGATTTTGGATAAGCTATTTAATATCAAAATTGTGCACTTTAATTCTAGAAGTCTAAGAAAAAATCTAATTGAAGTAGAAGCCTTTATAAAAATTAAAACAGGGGTTGACATTATCATGGTTGGTGAAACATGGTTATATTCTGTTGAGGAAAAATACTTCAATATTCCTGGGTATACAGCATCATTTATTTCAAATAACTTGAGCAGGGGAGGTGGGGCTGCCATATATGTAAAACAAAGTATTAGCTATAAAATTCTTGAAACATCGAATTCATTCAATACTATAGTAATTTCCTTAGAAGATACTAAGCCTGTTATTAACATTGCGGTATGCTACAAAAGCCCGAATGAGAACAATGATGCATTTATAGAGTACTTAGACCAATTGTTTGATAAGTATAAAAATATAATATTAATTGGTGATACAAACATTGATCTACTCTCTGAAACGGATGTAAGCAGACAGTATCAAGATATGCTAGATGTCAATTCAGTTCATATAAAAAATAATATTGATTTTGATAATGCTACTAGAGTAACGGCAAATTCAGCGACACTTATTGATCATGTACTTTCGGATCTTAAAACGAATCGATTTGGGTTTGATATCACAATGCATGATATCCCAAACTTAGATCATAAAGCTATTTGTGTAGAAATTAAAACAGTCCTTAGAAAACTTGAAGCTATGGAGAATAAACAAATAAATATTACAAATTATGCAAAATACTCACATCTAATGGAAAATTATTTACGTAATTATGATTACGAAAATGTGGATGAACTGGTTAAACTAATAAGTACTGTTAAAGAAAGGTGTTCAATTGTTAAAAACATTAGAACCAGAAAGCACAATCACTGGATGTCTAAGGAAATCTTAAAAATGATGGAGTATAGAAACGAATTATACAAGAGACACAAAAAGTACCCAAATTGCTTAGAGCATAAATTTAATTACAACAAAATGAAAAACAAGGTCAATATTGAGATAAAAAAAGCTAAACAAGCTCATTTTAACAAAAAATTACAAACAGCAGGTTCAAATACTAGAAAGATATGGACAGTTTTGAACTCTCACATAGCAAACCAAAAATCAGATGATAAGAAAATAATTAAGGAAATTAGATATAATGATGAACTTTTAAATAGCAGTAATGACTTAGCTAACAGTTTTAATGATCACTTTAGTAATATTGGGAAAAAATTAGCAGTTAGGGATGAAAATACGATAAGAAATATAATAAATGAAAACTCTATGTTTCTAATTCCTACAAATCATAATGAAGTTTATTCTGTTATTATGAATTTTTAAAGATAATGCACCTGGCTCGGATAACATAGCAGCAAAGGATTTAAAAACTATAGCTAATATTATATCGCCAATAATCAGTAATCTTGTTAATAATTGCTTTCGCTCAGGTGTCTATCCACAAACATTAAAATCCGCATCTGTGATACCTATTTACAAAAATGGTTCTCCTTTGGATACTTCTAACTATAGACCTATTACACTTACTAGTTGTTTGAGTAAGATTTTTGAAAAAATAATCAATAAAAGAATTTGTGAATTTATCAAAAGTTCCGGTGGATTTGATATTAATCAATTTGGTTTCCAGAAATCTCATGGCACAGATGTAGCAATAAATGATTCTATCAGATCTATTATTGGCAATCTGGATAAAGGAAATTATGTCTGCTCAATTTTTGTTGATTTAAGAAAAGCTTTTGATACTGTGGATCATAAAATTCTATTGGATAGAGTATATGAAATTGGAATAAGGGGGCTTCCTCATAAACTTCTAAAATCATATCTTGAAAACAGGTTTATTGTGACCAAAGTCAATGGTGTGTATAGTGGTAAAAGTGCATTAACTTTGGGGGTCCCGCAAGGATCTGTACTTGGACCAACACTATATCTACTATATGTACATAATATGCAATATGCTAACTTAAAAGCGGACTATAAAATATTCGCTGATGATACTTTACTTATATATACAGGAAAAAATGCTGAGTCTCTGGAAAGACTTGTAAATGAGGATCTAGATAGATATAGGAAATGGGTAAATGGAAATAAACTAACAGTGAATGTGGAAAAAACAAAGTATATGATATTTAGAATGGGCAATAAACCTGATATTAATCTAAAAATTTGTATTGGGAACAAAGAAATCAAAAGGGAACAATCTTATAAATATCTTGGCATTACCATAGATTCTAAACTATCATGGTACGATCATGTTAATTGCATTTTGAAAAAAATTATGCCACTACTAGGTGCTATTAAGAGATGTGGGTTGAAATTAGAGGATAAATCAGCTAGACTGTTGTTTCACGCACACATCATGTCCCATATCCGATACAATGTGGCGACATGGTCGTGTTGTACTGCCACACTAAGAAAGAAAGTGAGCACAGCGATTAATAAAGCCATCAAGATACTATATGGGTTAAATTGGCGCACACCTACTGAAGAACTATATAGTAGAACAGGTTTTCTTAAGCTAAATGAATTAATAATATTGGAAAAGGCTAAAATAATTCACAAAATTGAAAAGGGCATAACTAAAAACAAAACTTTATTAAAAAAGAGAAGGAATATACACAACTATAATACAAGAAATATGGATAAATTGTGTCACAAAAAAGCTAGAACTGAATTGGCTAATAACAGTAATTTTTTCTCCTCAATCAGAATCTATAACAGTCTTCCTCAGGATTTAAACAAATGCAGTGACATGGGTAGATTCACAACTAAATTAAAGTTTTTGATAAAAAATGATTCAATTTTATTAGGAAGGTTATTAGAACTATAACAAAAAATTAATAAAATGGAAATGTTAATAAAATATAAAAATGTTACTACTATTGTTAATGATTTATTTGGCTTATAAAAAAATTAAATGTATATGTATGCATGTGTATATGAATATATGTGTATATGTATATATATGTATATATATGTATATGTGTATATATATGTATGAATATATAGCTATTTTTGTATTTATATTGTATAATTGTTTATATAAGCTTTATAACTGCTAAGACTTTTTATACCAATTTTAAGTTATTGTCTAAGTCTAGTATTTATAAATAATAATTGTAACTTATATTTCTTTTTATTAAATAAATAAAATAAAAAAAAAAAAATAAAAAATTCTTAAAAGTTTTTTTAATTTAATTTTTTTATTATTTTTTTTAATTTTAAGAATATTACCAGATAAATTTAAAACAACCATACAAAATATTAATTTCCTTAATCTAAAACAATCATAAATAATATTATTGTTTTATTCTACATCGCTTATATCGAAGCTCCAATATAAACACTGCATAAGAGCATAGCTTTTTCTATGCTCTTATCGATGCTCATATCGACGCTCTTATCACTTATCGCAGCTCCAACATAAACGCACCCTTAGAAATAATCGTTCAAACTCTTTTTTAAAGTTTTGTTTCGCAATCGGTTAAAAGAACTCGACAAAACATTTTTTTAAACATTGCCCTAATTCAAAGAAGTTTTACCTATTTTCAAAAATTGAACGTAATTTACTTTCAAATTTTTTTTTGAACAATCGTCGGGTCGGCATGGGTTAACAAATTCCAAGTCTGTTAATAGAGTGAACTCCATTCTCAAAGAGGAACAGATATATAAAATTTGAAGTCAATCTGTTAAATCATTTCTAATTTATAGCAAAGCAACGAAAAAACCTTTAAAAAATTGTTGGGCCCGAATGGGTTAACGGAACTCCACAAATATTTTTTGAGGCTTTCTTTTTAACCAAATGAGTACTTCAAAAAATTGGCTGAAACTTTTTTTTTTACAATTTCCACGTTCCCAGGCAACGTGGGGTAAATATGCTAGTCTAATATATAAAGTAGAAAATTTGTTTATTTGTTTGTTTGTTTGTCCAAGATTCACGTGAAAACCACTGTTCCGATTGTCACAAAATTTTAATTGAATAATTCTGAGAGCCGGGGGGGGGGGGGGCTCAACAGGTTACGGCTCCAGCCGTTCTAAGCTTTTTCGTTTTTTGAGGTCGAGTCAAAACGGTTTGACCGATTGACTTGAAATTTTGCCCAAGGTTCCTCTTAGCAACAGAAATTAGTTGTATAAATAAACGGTTATTTATACAACTAATGGTTTGACCGATTGACTTAAAATCATGCACAAATGTTCTCTTGGCAACCTTAAAATTTCAGTTTTCTTCAAATAAAATTTAAAAATCAAAAAATTCAATTTCGCGTATATTATTTGTATACATAGTACTTTAAAACAGTTTTTCCAAAACAGAAGCCTACATTTGTCTCATAAAGTCATAAAAAAACGAGGAAGAGTGTAGTAGTACTTTCAGGTAAGTGAAAAACCAAATATAAGTTGATAAACAGATTTTTAAACCTTTTCTAAACCATCGACTATATCTTATTCAAACGTTGGCAATTCAAGAAAACTTTTATTGACATAGACCTATAGTTAAACCGGTATAATAATAGATTGTAATATGTTTCGCGTATTATTTCTATCTTTTTATATTCATTTATATTTGTCCGTCAATATCGTTCCTTATCTATTATTACGATATGTATGTGCTGCTAACTGTACTATTATAGTCCACCCCTATTGGCACATACATATTTCACCATATATTTATACGGCGTAGTGAACGCCTTTTACTGTGCCAAAGCTAATTGCCTTTTACCGTTATTCATAAGGCACGGTTACCTATATAATTTCGTCAGCAAAGTTAATTGCTAATTCTATTATATCTGAGAATTATTCCTATATAAAAAATTAAAATATCTTCTTAAATAATTAAAGCAAAGTAAATTGCTGAAAGAATTAAAAAGACGTTTTGATTTGTTTAGTCAGAATAGTTCTGGTTTATTTAACAAAATATCAATGCTTATATACTATTTTGGATTTCTCCAAATCAATACAATTTATCAAAGTCAACAAATTATAATAATTTATTGCTTTGTTTATAAGAACTAAATATGGGCTAAAAGTAATGTACTGCACTGACCTAGTTTTATTTCCATATGCATTTGTTATTATCTTCAAAATATTATTATGAACAATTATATTTCATACAAGAATACAAAAACAAATCATAACGTAAAAATTTAGAATGAAGATGTAATTTGATCTTCTTCTTTACAAAATTTGTTTTGGTTTATTTTTGTATGTAACCGAAAATAAACATATGTACGTAATTGATCATACATGACCACACAAAGTGTTTGATCAGCAAAATTATCTAATTTAATGAATTTGTATTTACAGTCATGGAAATAATTTTGTAAACAGTTCAAGATACACTACATCCTTCCCCAAAGAAAAAATGTATTATTTTACATTTCTTAAAATTTGAAATAATACATTTCAATCTTATATCATGTAAAAATTTGTTCAATTTATTTTTAGATAGTTTAATATCCTACATATAAAAAAAAAATATTTTTGTTTTTATTTATGATTATTTCTAGATATAATTAAATTATTATTATGTAATTCTACTTCTTTATCATTTATTAATAATGCACTATTTGTAGAATTTTGCTTTATAATTTTGTATGGACCTTTAAATGGATTGTCCAGTTTTTTCTTATTATTAAGGTATTATTAGGGTAAGCTTCCACATATTTTGTAAGTTCGCACTGTAAAGTAAGAATATATCTATAGTTATTGGACGGTCTTAATGGTCCAACCGTGTCTACAGTAATTGTTTCAAATGATGTTGTGGGTGTGTCTGTAATAACATAATTTTCTTTTGTATATTTTGTTATTTTTATTTTGTTGCATGTTTCACAATTGTTTATATAATTTTTTATTATCTTATTCATATTTTTCCATACATATTGTTGTTTCAATTTAGTTATACATTTATTTATACCACAATGTTCACCATATTTTGTATCATGATAATTTTTTATTAATTCCATAATTTTTTTCTTTATTTGTAATTTGTTTCGGAGGTTCATATAATATTTTTTTAAACAATCTAGTTTTTTAGTATTGTTTTGCAGCTCATTAAACATATTTTTAAATGTTTGGATATCCATAATTTCAAATATTTCATCATTTATTGCCAAGGCTAATTCTTTAATATCATAATTGCTTGTCTTGAATAAAAGCTTCTTCAGAATCAATTTTATCTCTGATAATAAATTATCGCTATATTCTAAAATTATTTAATTTTTTTCTGCTATTATTTTATTTGTATATTTTTCATAATTTTTCTTTTTATATCTGGTACCAGTTAGATTTATTTCATTTTTATCTTTATAATAATTTTTATTATTTCTGAATTTCAGTTTTTTTAAATACCTTATTTGTGATAATGATGTTGCATTCCAAATGTGAAGGTGGTCAGTCTTCAAACTTGTGTTTAAGGTTTCGGTGGTTTAATTTTTATCGTTTTCATTTAATTTTTCCTCCTTTTTATTTTTCATTTGTCTTGTTATAACATTTATGTTATTTTTGGGTATCATTTCTATAAGTTTGGTAGAATCAATTTTTATTCTCGAAATTGCATCAGCATTGGTGTTCATTTTGCCTTGCTTGAATATTATTTCAAAGTTGTAATCCATCAAATCTACACGTATTCTTGTCAGTTTAGATGAAGGATTTTTATGCGTGAATAAACTATAAATTTTTTACCAAAAAGATATGGTCTGAAATAGTTAATACCACAGTGTATTGCCCAAAGCTCTTTCTCAATAAGTGGCTTATTTAATTCATGCTTATTCAGAGAATTACTAGCATAAGCTATTGGTTTATCTTCTCCAATTTTTCCTTGATATAAAACTGCTCCAAGTGCGTAGTTTGATGCATCTGTAGTTAAAATAAAAGATTCTGTAAAATTTGGATAACTTAAAATTGGTGGTTCAATTAGTTTTTGTTTCAGCATTTCAAAAGCGTTGTTGCATTCATCACTCCAACAAAATATTTGTTTTTTCTTTAGGAGCTGATTCAATGGTCTAGCTATCTCTGCGAAATTCTTTATAAATCTTCTATAATAATTGCAGAATGCGACGAATCTTCTTACTTCATCAGCTCTGTAGGTGTTGGATAATTTTTTATTGTTTTGTATTTAGCTGGATCTGTTTTTATTCCTTCAGAAGTTATCAGATGACGAGATATTACTAATGTGCATGTTTCATGGTCTATTTTACATCTATGCTTGAATAAAAAGTCTCTACCTAAGATGCCATCTGTTAATATATTAATGTTTTCATTTATAATATGGAAGTCATGCTTAATTGTATGGTCTTCTATTAGTAATTCTATGTTTGTTACACCCTTTGTAAAAAAAAATTTTATTCGAAATACCATTAATCTGGCATATTTCATCATTTAAGAATTGTTGTTTAATACTGTTGTTCTTGTATATGGATTTATCTGCTCCTGAATCTATTAATAGAGTCAGATAATCATTGTTTTTTGTTCTTACTTTAATTAAATTTGTGAAAGTTTTGTCACAGTTTAGTTTATGTTTATTATTTTCTTCTGCTGAATTGATTTTGCGTACCTCTTTGCATGTTTTGGTTGACATGCCCCAGAATTCTTCAGCCGGGGCCGTTGTAGTTTCCCTGAAGATTATTTGTAAATCTACTTTTATTTTATATATTATTGTTATTATTGTAATTATTGTTGTTATAGTCTGTAGTATATCTTGACCAAATATATCTTTACATGGAAATGAATTAGGTCAAGAATATTATGATACTTTCTTTAATAGAAATTCTTTGTAACTAAGCAATAAATTACAATAATTTATTGCTCTAGATAAAATTATTATGGATTCAATAGAATCAAAAATTGTATATAAACCCTGTACTTTTCAAATAAAAATCAGAGTTAATCATACTCGAAATATAACAATATATTGTTTTATTTAATATATTTTATTCCTGCAGATCTTTTGCTTGGAATAAATAAATATCATATAATAAATATTCAATATTTTATATAACCTATTAGAATAATCATGCTTTCTTATTATGCATGATTATTTCCAATATATTTAATAACAAAGCAAATAGGCGTTATAGCCTGTGGATGAGCAGAGCCTTCCTGCTGTGATTAATAAAGTGAAGGAACTTTTGCATCAGGCAAATTATATTTGGCTGAATTTATAATTATATACTATATTTTTATATAGTGTAGTGAACGACTCAACAAAAAAAATAACAGTTCACCCAATTCTGAAAGCAGAGAATACATAACATCAAGTAAATCAACAGACAGGAAGACCAAGATAAATGAAATTCAAACGGAATTTTTTTTTTAAATTAAAATTATTAAACTTATTAAATTTATGAAACTTATAATATACAATTATTAAACTGTCATTTAAAAAAAAAAAAAATTATATTGTAAAAATTTTCTTATGAATAAATTTAAAAACTAAAATAAATATAATTTACATTAAACTCACATTGAAATCCTATGGACTATGAGAAAATACAAAGATTATGAACATTAAAAAAGAACCCAACCAGAACTTATACTGTGACTTATATACAAGAGAAACATAAAGAAATTAATGAGGTTTGGGAATACTTTGAACAAAAAGAAAATATACAACTTGAGTCTATACTAAAAATTAAAGAAATCATAATACAAATTACAACATATCTTAAGCCTAAAATTGAAACAGAAGAAATTAATATAGAAGAACAAAAAATGGCAAATTTTGAACTAGCATCAGAAATAAAAATAGTCCCAATATTTGAAGGAGACATAAAACAACTATCAAATTTCTTAGGGTTAATAGAATTCTATGCTGACCCCTTGAAAGATGAAACTGAAAAGACAAAATTAATAAAATTAATTTTAGCCACAAAGTTCTCAGATAAAGTCAAAAATAGATTAATTAATGAAGAAGAAATAACTACAGTACAAAAATTAAAAGACATTTTAACAAAAAATTTCAAATCGAATAAAAATTCAGCAAAGATTCTCACTGAACTAACAAGAATAAATCAAGTGAATCAAGATATTAATGTCTTTGCAACAAAAATAGAAACACTCATAGCACAATTAAATGAATTACAAATTGCAGAACAAGGTAATGAGAATAGAGGGATAATAGTAAAGCTTAATGACCAACTAGGTTTAAATACATTCAAAAATGGCCTAAATGAAACATTTAGAGCGATAGTTATACCATCAAAACCTAAAACATTGACAGAAGCGATTCAAATAGCTGTTGAAAGTGATCACAATAACTACCCTCGGCAAAATAATGTCATGTTCTTTAGAATAAATAATTTCAGAGGTCAATTCAATAGACAAAACAATTTTAGAAGACATTACAATAATAATAACAACCAGGGAAACTTCAGCGGCCCCAGCCGAAGAAACCCGGGGTATGTAAACAACATGCAAAGGAATGTGCAAAGCCAATCCAACAGAAGAAGATAATTAACATCAACAGCAATAATAAATTCACAAATCTAATTAAAGTAAGAACAAAAAATGATTATGATCTGACTCTATTAATAGATACAGGAGCAGATATATCAATATGTAAAAACAATATTATAAATCAAGAATTAATAAATGATGAAATATGCCAGATTAATGGCATTACAAATAAACAAATTTATACTAAGGGTGTAACAAATTTAGAGCTAATAATAGAAGACCAAATAATTAATCATGATTTCCATATTATTGAAAAAGATATTAACATATCAACAGATGGTATCCTAGGTAGAGATTTCCTATATAAATGTAAAATAGATTATGAAACATGCACAATAGTAATATCACAACAAGAACAAGATATAATATTACCAATGAGCATGAAAAACAAAACAATATCAAATATAACAATTCAACCTCGAATGGAAGCAATACTAGTAATAAATTTAGATATAAAAGAAGATAGTTTGATTATAGGTAAAGAAATAGTAAAAGGTGTATTCTTGGCAAATTCATTAATACCAACAGATGGCATAAAACATGTAAAAATTTTAAACAAAAGAGAGACACCAGTAACAATCAAAACAACAGAAATAGAAGTTCAACCATTAAAAGAATACAGTATACTATCTTTAAATCACAATAATAAAAACAAAAATTCAGAGAGATTTGGAAAATTAAAAAAAATATTAACAGTGGATAACTTAGACGAATCAGCAAAAAAATCAATTTTAAACATTTGCAATAGATTTCAGAACATTTTTCATCTTGATAATGAACCATTATCAATAAATAATTTTTATGGACAAAGAATTGCGATGACAGACAAAACACCAGTGTATATAAAGAACTACAGAACACCTAATGTCCAATTAGAAGAAATGGAGAAACAAGTCTCAAAGTTAATGAAAGATGACATAATAGAACATTCTACTAGTCCGTACAACTCACCATTGTTAATTGTTCCAAAAAAAAGTCAAGATGGAAATAAAAAATGTAGGTTGGTAGTAGATTTCAGATCTTTAAACAAGAAAATTATAGACGATAAATTTCCATTGACAAGATTGGATGATGTACTAGATAGATTGGGTAAATCAAAGTATTTTTCTACACTGGATATGACAAGTTCTTTTCACCAAATACCTTTACATCACAAATCTAGGCAAATGACAGCGTTTTCAACGAACAAAGGACATTACCAAATCAAAAGATTACCATTTGGACTAAAAATATCTACAAATAGTTTTCAGAGAATGCTTTCAGTCGCACTAAGTGGACTACAAGAAGCTGCATTCCTATATGTAGATGACATCATAGTATTTGGATCAAATTTAAAAGATCACAATGAAAATCTCATTAAAGTTTTAGAACGTTTACAAAAATATAATTTAAAACTTAATCCAGAAAAATGTAATTTTTTGAAACCTGAAGTAGTATATTTAGGTCATCTTATAACATCAGAAGGAATTAAAACAGATCCAGACAAGTACCAAACTATAAAAAATTATTCAGCACCCAAGGATGCTGATGAGGTAAGAAGATTTGTAGCATTCTGCAATTACTACAGGAGATTCATAGAAAATTTTGCAGAAATAGCTAAGCCACTTAATCAACTTCTAAAAAAACAACAAATATTTAATTGGGAAAAAGAACAAAATGAAGCGTTTGAAAAACTGAAACAAAAACTAATGAACCCACCAATATTAAGTTACCCAAATTTTTCTGAACCATTTATACTAACTACAGATGCATCGAATTATGCGTTAGGTGCAGTACTATCTTAAGGAGCTATAGGATGTGATAAGCCCATAGCCTATGCTAGTAAATCACTAAACAAGCATGAACTGAATAAGTCGATTACTGAAAAAGAGCTTTTGGCAATACATTGGGGTATTAACTATTTTAGACCTTATCTGTTTGGTAAGAGATTCACAGTTTATACCGACCACAGGCCTTTAGTAAGCTTGTTCACACATAAAAATCCATCTTCTAAACTAACGAGAATACGTATAGATTTAATGGATTATGATTTTGAAATTATATTCAAACAAGGTAAAATGAACACCAATGCAGATGCACTTTCGAGGATAAAGCTAGATTCTACCAAATTAAAAGAAATGATACCAAAAAACAATATAAATACAATAACAAGAGCAATGAAAAATAAAGAGGAGGAAAATTTAAATGAAATAAATAAAAATAATAATGAAGAATCCACCAAAACCTTAAATACAGATATGAAAACTGATCACCTTCACATTTGGAATGCAACATCAATATCAGACATAAGGTTTTTAAAGAAATTGAAATTTGAAAGAAAATTAACATCTGGTACCAGAAATCAAAAAGAAAAAATTAAAATTAAATTAGCAGCAAAACATAAAATAATTGCAGAATATATCGAAAAATCTTTACCAGAGATAAAATTGGTTCTGAGGAAGCTATTATTCAAAACAAGCAATTTAAATATTAAAGAATTAGCCTTGGCAGATAATGATGATATATTTAAAATAATGCATATCCGAGAATTTAAAAAAATTTTTAATGAGCTGCACGACAATTCTGAAACTACAGATTGTTTAAAAATAATAATATATGAACCTCCAATACAAATTAAAAACAAAGAAAAAATGTATGAATTAATAAAAGACTATCATGACACAATGTATGGTGGACATTGTGGTATAAGTAAATGCATAACTAAACTAAAACAAAAATATGTATGGAAAAATATGAATAAACGGGTTAAAAATTACATAAATAATTGCGAAGTCTGTAATAAAATAAAAATAATTAAATATACAAAAGAGAATTATGTAATTACAGATACACCCACAACAGCATTTGAAACAATAACTATAGATACTGTTGGACCACTACAACCATCAAATAATTATAGATATATTCTTACTTTACAATGTGAATTAACAAAATATACCGAAGCGTACCCGATAGAAATTAAAGATGCCACAACAGTAGCAAAAACAATAGTGGAAAGATTCATACTTAAATATGGATGTTTTAAAAAATTAAAAACTGATAAAGGTACAGAATTTACAAACGAATTGTTAAAAAACATTTGCAAATTTTTTAATATTGAAAAAGTAACATCAACATCTTATCATCATGAAACTTTAGGTTCTATTGAAAGAAATCACAGAGTACTAAATGACTATTTAATGAGTTTAAAAGGACAAGAAAATTGGGACGAATACCTACCCTACTGCACTTACTTTTACAACTCAGCACCACATAGTACTACACACTACTCACCTTATGAGTTGGTTTATGGAAAAATATGTACACTTTCATGTGAAATATTAAATAATAAACATAGCATTTATAATCTAGAATATTATTTAAATGAATAAAAAATTAAATTAAAATACGCTAATGAAAAGGCAAAAAATTATCTTATTAAAAATAAAGAAAATAATAAATTAAAACAAAATGATATTAATAAAGCTAATTTTAAAATTAATGACTATGTATATATAAAAGTAGGAAATAGAAAAAAATTAAATGTACCCTTTAAAGGACCATTCAAAATTGTTGCACAAAATGGTCCAAATAGCACAATATTAATAGATAATAAAAAAATAGAATTACATAATAATAATATAATTAAATCTAGAAAAGCTATAAATATAATAAATTACTATAAAAATAAAAATGTTAAATAAATGTAAAATCAAATATAAATAATTTTTTTAACTCATTTAAATTTTAAATCAAAATGATGTAGTATATCTTGACCAAATGCATAAAAAGATTTTGTACATAAAATAATTTCCACAAATGTAAACGATCAAAAATAATAATTATTAGTTAACATTAATGTAGATAAAAAATGCTGACATAGGTCAACAATTTCAAGTGGGAACATCTGTTCGCTAATATTTGTATGAATGCAAGTGCAATGCATTGCATGTACACACAAATATAATAATTTTGTTTTAGTATGATCAAATTTCATTTTTAAATATTTGTTGTGAATATAACGAATGATAATGATTCATATAGTTTTTTTTTATAATTCATATTTTTGGTTATTGATCTTTACATGGAAATGAATTAGGTCAAGAATATTATGATACTTTCTTTAATAGAAATTCTTTGTCCCAGACTTTATTTTCGACTGCGAATGCTTTCTTATTATGCATGATTATTTCCAATCTAATATATAAAGAAGAAAATTTGTTTGTTTATTTGTTTGTTTGTTTGTCCAGGATTCACGTGAAAACCACTGGTCCGATTGACACCAAATTTTAGAGGAATAATTTTGGGAGTCCGGGGGGTGACATAGGCTATGTCGCATTTTTATAAGTCAGCAGGTTGCGGCTCCAGAGCCGTTTTAAGCTTTTTCGTTTTTTTTTATGTCGAGTCGAAACGGTTTGACCGATTCACTTGAAATTTTGCACGAATGTTCTTCTTATTACACGGAATTAATGGTATAAAACTGGTTGGAATAAATTAACCCCTTTCGGCCCGGCGGGCTTCCAAAAAATTTTGTGTTTCCGATTTGTGTCCAATTTTACAGGGTGGTTTTGCAGTCAAAAAGAGAGGCTGGCACAAATTTTTGTTGGGTTCGGTTAACCCGTTTGGGCACGAAGGCGCAATGAAGCTTTTTCAATGTTTTTGATGTCGAGCCGAAACAGTTTGACCGATTGACTTGAAATTTTGCACAAATGTTCCTCTTAGCAACCGCAATTAGTTGCATAAGTTTGGTTGGAATAATTTAACCCATTTCGGCCTGGCGGGCTTCCAAAAAATTTTGTGTTTTCGATTTGTGTCCAATTTTGCAAGGTGGTTTCGCAGTCGAAAATAAAGTCTGGGACAAATTTTTGTTGAGTTCGGTTAACCCGTTTGGGCACGAGAGTGCAAAGAAGCTTTTTCAATGTTTTTGATGTCGAGTCAAAACTGTTTGACCGATTGACTTGAAATTTTGCACAAATGTTCCTCTTAGCAACCGCATTTAGTTGTATAAATTTGGTTGGAATAAATTAACCCATTTCGGCCTGGCGGACTTTCAAAAAATTTTGTGTTTTCGATTTGTGTCCAATTTTACAGGTTGATTTTGTAGTCTAAAAGAGAGGCTGCAAAAAGTTTTAGTTAAGTTCGATTAACCCATTTTCCACGACGATGATATGAAGTTTTCTATATATTTTATTTTCTTATACGATTAAAAGTATTTTATTGAAAATTTTGTACCAGCATTTTAATTAAAACCCACAGGGTTAATTTGGTTTTGACCTGTTTGTGCGTTTTGAACAAAGATTCAATGAAATTTTCAGTTTTCTTCAAATGAAATCTAAAAATCAAAAAATTCAATTTGTTATATATAATGCTTAAATACATAGTATTTTAAAACAGTTTTTCCAAAAAATAAGCCTACATTTCTCTCATAAAATCATAAAAAAACGAGGAAGAGCGTATTACAACTTTCAGGTGAGTACTAAACAAAATATAAGTTGAAAAGCGAATTTTTAAACCTTTTCTAAACCATCGACTATATTTTATTCAAGCGTTGGCAATTCAAGAAAATCCCCTTTTGACCTATAGTCATTTTAATTCAGTTAACATTGTTCACCGGAAACCTACCATCCTCAACTATATCGTCAAGGAGCACCAAATTGTCAAGAAGCAGCATGTATAGAAAAATTAGAGATAATCGTTCAAATTGTTTTGCAAACTGTTTTTTAAAGTTTTTGTTTCGCAATTGATTAAAAGAACTCGACAAACCTTTTTTTTAAGTATTCCCCTAATTCAAAGAAGTTGTACCTACTTTCAAAAATTGGACGTAATTTACTTACAAATTTTTTTTTGAACAATCGTCGGCAGGGGTTTCAAGTCTGTTAGTAAATTGAACTTCATTTTCAAAGAAGAACACATATACGAAATTTGAAGTTAATCTGTTAAATCATTTCTAATATATAGCAAAGCAACGAAAAAACCTATAAAAAGCTGTTGGGCCACGATGGGTTAACGGAACTCCACAAATATTTTTTTGTGGCATTTATAGGCAAAGTAGTATCTCAAAAAATTGGCTGAAACTTGCTTTTTTACAATTTTCAAGCTTCCGGGCAACGCCGGGTAAATCTGCTAGTATATTTAATAATAAAGCAAATAGGCGTTATAGCCTGTGGATGAGCAGAGCCTTCCCGCTGTGATTAATAAAGTGAAGGAACTTTTGCATCAGGCAAATTATATTTGGCTGATCAGAAGTGTTAGGAAATGACTTTTACAATCTACGAAAAAAATATTATAACAGTCATTTCTATTATTATTGTAATTATAACGTCTGATATTCTGGTAATTATTTCTTCCTCTGAAGTTTTTGCTTCTAAAATACATAACGCTATTTGTTCTTGTGTTTGTATCTATTTCAGATACAAGTTGAATAGCTTCTGTTAGATTTCTAGGTTTTGGTGGTAATATGACCATTCTTAATTCTTCATTTAATCCATTTTTGAATGTGTTTAATCCTAATTGGTCATTCAGTTTTATTATTATTCCTCTATGCTCTTCTCCTTGTTCTTGTATTTGGACTTCGTTTAAGTTTGCTATTAAATTTTCTATTTTTGTTGCAAATGTTACTATATCTTGGTTACCTTGTACCAATTTTATTAGATCATTCTGTATTTTTGCTGGTATTTTTGCTTTTTTGATTTATAATTTGCTAACAATACTTTCTTTAAATTCTCTAAAGTTGTTATTGCTTCTTCAGAAATTAGTCTATTTTTCACCTTATCTGAAAACATTGTATTTAAAATTAGTTTTACTAGCTTTTGTTTTTCATCTTCATCTTTGAGTGTGTCAGCATAAAATTCTATTAACCCCAAAAAATTAGATAATTGTTTGATTTCTCCTTCAAATTGCGGGATTAATTTTATCGCTTTTGTGAGTTCAAAAATTGCCATCTTTTGTTCTTCTCGTTCAGTGTTTGGTTTCAAAAATGTAGTTATTTTTCTTATTATTTCTTTTAATTTTAAGTTTGTTTCTAGCTGTATGTCACCTTTAACGTGTTTTTCATAATATTCCCAAATTTCATTTATTTCCTTATATTTTTCATCAATAAATGTTGGTGTATATATTCTTGTGGGATTCTTTTTTAGAGTCTTTAATAAATAGGCAAGTTTTTCCATTTTCAAGTCCATTCAATTTTAAAGAAAATAAGTTTTTATTTCATGTAAGTACATATTTTTAAAATCAAAAAATTTGAAATTTTATTTGTTTAAAATTTACATTTTTTTTTTTTTTATCTAATTATTTTTTTTTTTTAAATATGTTTTTTGATAATTAAGATTTAATTATTAACATTATTAATTAATTATTTTAATTTATAAATGTAAAAAAAAATATTTTGTACAATATATTTGCAAGTAAAAAAAAAATTTTTTATATATCAGCTATTCTTTTTTTTAATGCCCTTTTGGCTGCTTTCTTATTCACCCAGTATTTGGTGATTTCATAGATGAAAATAATTGCTGATGTAATGAGAACTTCCTTCAGTATGGCTTCAGTTTGTAGATTAATTTATTGAACTTTGGTTGATGATGATTCACCTGAGAACCATCCCATGTTAGTAGGATTCTTTTATTTGTCTAAAGATGTCACTTTTGTTTGTTTTACTCTCCGTGTACGGTAGTGCTCTTTAAAGTCTTTCTCTTAATTTTCTTGCTGCCACCTTTTTTCCTCCTCTTTTACGTCTTGGCTTGTTGTTTACTTGTCTCGCTTTATATTCTTCAAATGTTATAGTTTTTGTAGTTTTATATTTTTTAATTTCTTCCTTCTTGTTTTTTAATTTCTTCCTGTAATCGTTCGATATCTTTGGTAATTTTATTGAAAAGATCATTAAACTGCTGGTCCGTCTTCAGTTTCATCATAACATTTTAGCGAAGTATCCAAATAATGTTATGAAAGAATTGGCAGGGTCGCCATGTAATATGTTTCGCGTATTATTTCTATATTTTTATATTCATTTATATTTGTCGGTCAATATCGTTCCTTATCTATTATTACGATACGTATGTGCGGCTAACTGTACTATTATAGTCCACCCCTATTGGCACATACATATGTCACCATATATTTATACGGTGTAGTGAACGCCTCTTACTGTGGCAAAGCTAATTGCCGTTTACCGTTATTCATAAGGCACGGTTACCTATATAATTTCGTCAGCAAAGTTAATTGCTAATTCTATTATATCTGAGAATTATTCCTATATAAAAAATTAAAATATCTCCTTAAATAATTAAAGCAAAGTAAATTGCTGAAAGAATTAAAAAGACGTTTTGATTTGTTTAGTCAGAATAGTTCTGGTTTATTTAACAAAATATCAATGCTTATATACTATTTTGGATTTCTGCAAATCAATACAATTTATCAAAGTCAACAAATTATAATAATTTATTGCTTTGTTTCTAAGAACTAAATATGGGTTAAAAGTAATGTACTGCACTGACCTATTTTTATTTCCATATGCATTTGTTATTATCTTCAAAATATTATTATGAACAATTATATTTCATACAAGAATACAAAAACAAATCATAACGTAATAATTTAGAATGAAGATGTAATTTGATCTTCTTCTTTACAAAATTTGTTTTGGTTTATTTTTGTATGTAACCGAAAATAAACATATGTACGTAATTGATCATACATGACCACACAAAGTGTTTGATCAGCAAAATTATCTAATTTAATGAATTTGTATTTACAGTCATGGAAATAATTTTGTTTCAAAGGCTGATAAATAACATTCTAAAAGAATTCATCAACAAAATATGTGCAGTCTACATGAATGATATTCTAATAATTTCAAGCTCATTTGAAGAAAACTTAAACTCGATTCAAAAAATTTGAAATAAACTTGCCGATGTTAATCTTAAGATACAAATAGATAAAAGTTCATTTCTTTGTAAACAAACAGAATTTCTAAGCCATATAATCATTTAAAATGGAATTAAACCAAATCCGAAATAAAATAATTTATTCAAACCTGTTCAAAAACCAAACTTACTTATAAAACAAGTAAAGAAACAGTCAGTCGGTGCAACCGACTTAGAAATACCCTACACCTATTTGGTTCAAATTTAAGGACATATCCATAAGTCATTTTAACACCAAAAAAGCTGTTATTAAATTGATCGTAAGACATAGTTTACCAAATTAACTTTATAATACTAAAAATATTTTCTAATTACACTATCTATTAAAAAATACTACAAATTCTTACTAATTTATCTATTTAAAAATATTAAAAAACAAACAAACTTGAAATAAATGAAAATATATTTATTCCAATTCAATTACAAAATGAAAAAATTCTAATTATTAAATTTTGTGATAAAAAGATAATCAAAGCATAATATATTTAATAATCCAAATTTTTAAAAATTGCAATTATTTTAAATGGTTAATTTATATACCTAATACAAAAGCTTATAAACGAAAAATATGCAATAAATGTATTTCTAAAATACAATTAAAAATTTACACCTTTTCATATAATTCATTTAAATATAAAAATAAATTTTACATAAATGCAGCAAGTACCTTTGAACATAGCTGAACCACTACAATTAAGTCTAGATTTCGGAGACACATAGGACATAGGAAATATATTCTTTGGCTTCGAAATTAAACTCGACCACAACCAATTCCCATGGTACTTTCATTACTAGTAACCTACTGTTAAATTTCATCAAAATACCGGCATTATATTTTGAGTTATGGTGTTTGTAAGACATATGTCTGTTAGTCCTTGAACTTTTCAAGGGTTCCAGGACCCGAAATTATGGTACGATTTCGCCCATATGCAGCCCCGTCATACTTTCAATACTAGGTAACCCTTGTACACAATTGGAACGCTCTATCTTAATTTTAAGTTACTAGTTTTATTAATTTCGATGATAAGCTTTTACACATTGGGGGGTCTAAGAGAGGTTCTGAACCACCACTCCAATTGATCCCAAATTAGGGGGGCACGCAAGAAATAGTAAAGAACACCCTTGTGGCAAATTGGAAGCTTCTACATTTGTTTCAAGTTACTATATTTATTAATTTCGAAAATATGCTTTAAGGGCCTAAGAACTGAGTGGCTGGTCCCCGATCCACTACTCCAATTGGGCCCAAATTTCAAAGACACTTACGAAATAGGAAGGAACACCCTGACACCAAATTTGGAGGTTCTATCTTCATTGGTTTCGGAATTATGCTCGTTTGGCCTAAATTCGATCAGAAAGTTCTAAGTGCCGAACCCATTGTCCAATCCGCACCGTATGTAATCACCGCCGTAGTTTCGCTGCCAATAACCTACAGCAAAAATTTCATGAAGATAGCCTCATTAGTTGTTGAGTTATCGTGATTTTTTATATATGTTCCTTAGCCCTGACATCGATTAAAAGGTCCGGAATCCGAACCGTTGGGCTGATTTCGTCCTTATATAGTCCGCGCTGTACTTATAGTACTAGTTAACCCTTGTACACAATTTGAACGGTCTATCCTAATTTTAAGTAACTATTTTTAGTAATTTCGATTATAAGCCTTTAAAACTTGGGAGGTCTGAGAGAGGTACAGAACCACCACTCCAATTGATCCCATATTAGGGGAACACGCAAGAGATAGTAAAGAACACCCTTGCGGCAAATTGGAAGCTTCTACATTTTTTCAAGTTGTTATCTTTATTAATTTTAAAGATATGCTTTAAGGTCTTCGGAAATGTGTGGCTGGTCCCCAACCCACTACTCCAATGGGACCCAAATTCACAAGACACTTAGGAAATAGGAAGGGACACCCTGATACTAAATTTGAAGGTTCTATCTTCATTGGTTTCGGAATTATGCTCGTTTGGCCTAAATTCGATCAAAAAGTTCTAGGTTCCGAACCCATGGTCCAATCCCATCCTTACGCAATTAACGAAGTAGTTTCATTACTAGTAACCTACAGCACAAATTTGATGAAGATAGCGTCATTAGTTGTTGAGTTATCGTGATTTTTTATATTTGTTCGTTAGCCCTGAAACAGATTAAAAGGTCCAGAATCCGAACCCATGGGCCGATTTCGCCCATATGCAATCCCCGCCGTACTTTCAGTCCTAGTAACCTACAGTTAAAATTTCATCAAGATAGCTCCATTATTTTTTGAGTTATCGTGCCTACGGACGGACGGACGGACGGACATGGCTATATCGACTAAGGCGGTCACGCTGATCACAAATATATATACTTTTCCATATCTAGCTCGCTTCCTTTAGGTGGTTACAAACACCATACCAAAGTTAATATACCCCTTTACCTATTCTATAGGTGTAGGGTATAACAAGTAAAGAAACAGTCAGTCGGTGTAACCGACTTAGAAATACCCTACACCTATTTGGTTCAAATTTAAGGGCATATCCATAAGTCATTTTAACACCACAAAAGCTGTTATTAATTTGATCGTAAGACATAGTTTACCAAATTAACTTTATAATACTAAAAATATTTTCTAATTACACTATCTATTAAAAAATACTACAAATTCTTACTAATTTATCTATTTAAAAATATTAAAAAACAAACAAACTTGAAATAAATGAAAATATATTTATTCCAATTCAATTACAAAATGAAAAAATTCTAATTATTAAATTTTGTGATAAAAAGATAATCAAAGCATAATATATTTAATAATCCAAATTTTTAAAAATTGCAATTATTTTAAATGGTTAATTTATATACCTAATACAAAAGCTTATAAACGCAAAATATGCAATAAATGTATTTCTAAAATACAATTAAAAATTTACACCTTTTCATATAATTCATTTAAATATAAAAATAAATTTTACATAAATGCAGCAAGTACCTTTGAACATAGCTGAACCACTACAATTAAGTCTAGATTTCGGAGACACATAGGACATAGGAAATATATTCTTTGGCTTCGAAATTAAACTCGACCACAACCAATTCCCATGGTACTTTCATTACTAGTAACCTACTGTTAAATTTCATCAAAATACCGGCATTATTTTTTGAGTTATGGTGTTTGTAAGACATATGTCTGTTAGTCCTTGAACTTTTCAAGGGTTCCAGGACCCGAAATTATGGTACGATTTCGCCCATATGCAGTCCCGTCATACTTTCAATACTAGTTAACCCTTGTACACAATTGGAACGCTCTATCTTAATTTTAAGTTACTAGTTTTATTATTTTCGATGATAAGCTTTTACACATTGGGGGGTCTAAGAGAGGTTCTGAACCACCACTCCAATTGATCCCAAATTAGGGGGGCACGCAAGAAATAGTAAAGAACACCCTTGTGGCAAATTGGAAGCTTCTACATTTGTTTAAAGTTACTATATTTATTAATTTCGAAAATATGCTTTAAGGGCCTAAGAACTGAGTGGCTGGTCCCCGATCCACTACTCCAATGGGGCCCAAATTTCAAAGACACTTACGAAATAGGAAGGGACACCCTGATACCAAATGTGAAGGTTCTATCTTTATTGGTTTCGGAATTATGCTCGTTTGGCCTAAATTCGATCAAAAAGTTCTAAGTTCCAAACCCATCGTCCAATCCTCACCGTACGTAATCACCGCCGTAGTTTCGCTGCCAATAACCTACAGCACAAATTTCATGAAGATAGCCTCATTAGTTGTTGAGTTATCGTGATTTTTTATATATGTTCCTTAGCCCTGACATCGATTAAAAGGTCCGGAATCCGAACCGTTGGGCTGATTTCGCCCTTATATAGTCCGCGCTGTACTTATAGTACTAGTTAACCCTTGTAGACAATTTGAACGGTCTATCCTAATTTTAAGTAACTATTTTTAGTAATTTCGATTATAAGCCTTTAAAACTTGGGAGGTCTGAGAGGGGTACAGAACCACCACTCCAATTGATCCCAAATTAGGGGAACACGCAAGAGATAGTAAAGAACACCCTTGTGGCAAATTGGAAGCTTCTACATTTTTTCAAGTTGTTATCTTTATTAATTTTAAAGATATGTTTTAAGGTCTTCGGAAATGTGTGGCTGGTTCCCGACCCACTACTCCAATGGGACCCAAATTCACAAGACACTTAGGAAATAGGAAGGGACACCCTGATACTAAATTTGGAGGTTCTATTTTCATTGGTTTCGGAATTATGCTCGTTTGGCCTAAATTCGATCAAAAAGTTCTAGGTTCCGAACCCATGGTCCAATCCCGACCTTACGCAATTCCCGAAGTAGTTTTATTACTAGTAACCTACAGCACAAATTTGATGAAGATAGCGTCATTAGTTGTTGAGTTATCGTGATTTTTTATATTTGTTCGTTAGTCCTGAAACCGATTAAAAGGTCCAGAATCCGAACCCATGGGCCGATTTCGCTCATATGCAATCCCCACCGTACTTTCAGTCCTAGTAACCTACAGTTAAAATTTCATCAAGATAGCTCCATTATTTTTTGAGTTATCGTGCCTACGGACGGACGGACGGACATGGCTATATCGACTAAGGCGGTCACGCTGATCACAAATATATATACTTTTCCATATCTAGCTCGCTTCCTTTAGGTGGTTACAAACACCATACCAAAGTTAATATACCCCTTTACCTATTCTATAGGTGTAGGGTATAAAAAAGAAGAAGAATATTTTTTATTGAAACCATGTTACTGCTGCAGAAAATAGTAAATTATTGAATTTATTGAAAATAGTATTAAAAGATATGAGGCTTATTTTGTATTTCCTGTGACGATATCTCTCTTTGTAAAGTTCCAACATCTCTATGTACAATATTTCAGTAAGCAAAACTTAAAAATGCTAAAATCCTCTCTTAAAATATCCATTACAGTTACAAATGGGATCTGAGAAATTATAAAAAAAGAATATTTAAGTAAAAATCATAGAGGTATAAAAGAAGTGTTTAATGAATTAAAAATATTTACTGATATACCAAAGCGTTTAAATTATATCGTTCACATTGATATATGGTATCCAGAAAGAAATAAACGCTATTTAACAATTATACTCGTAGACAAATTTCCAAAGTACGCTACTATTTAAAAACTATATGATCGTAATTGGATTTCAGTTTTGGAATGTATTAAAGAAAGAATCAAGTTCTTAGGCATAATGAATAAATTGATATAAGAAGTCGAAATATGTATAATTCATAGCACTGTCTAATTATTTTTGAAGAAAATAGTATCGCATTTCATCAATCAACAGAGCGGGATCAAACACCAACAATAGTGACATCGAGAAGCTTCATATTACTCTTAATGAAAATTTAACAAGCAATTGTCTCTTTAAAATAGTAAACTTCTATAATAATACAATTCACAGTTGCACAAAAGTGGAACCAATATATTTCTTAACCAAAAATCTCGACAAAAATGAAATTCATCATTTAAAATTAGAATTTGAATAAACAAAATTAACCCATTTGCAAAAAAATTAATAGAAATAGAAGTCGAAATTTTACCCTTACATAAAACATAATTAAAAATAGACAAATAACAAAAACAGCACAAAATACAAGGAACTTCAAAAGTTTTCAAAAGATAATGACTATACTCATGAAAAAAATCAGAAGTACCAAATACTATCAAACCCAATTAAAATGAAAATATAACCATATATGATAAATTATTTTCGCAGTATATTAAATTATTGTTATATGTCGTTAAATAAAATAAAATTCTTACGTTGATATATGCGTTAAAATTAATATAAAACACATTTTCAATTTTAATAACAATTTTAAACTTCTACTGAATTTGCAAGTAAACATAAACAATTTTTATTACTACATAATATCATTACCTTGCTCTTGAATTAATATATGGCTTAATTAGATTTTGGTTTTAGAAACACATAAATGGAAACAAAAAAACAAGTAAAAAATCAGTCAGTCGGAGCAACCAACTTAGAAATACCCTAGGTGTAGATATATATAGGTTTGGTATAAATTTAATTGAAGTCCGTAAGTCATTTTAAAACCATAAAACCTTTTATTAGTTTGATCATAATACATAGCTAACCAAATTAACGTTATAATACTAAAAACAATTTCTAATTATCTTATGAATTCAAAAATATTTAAAACACTTTTTAATTTATCTATTTAAAAAAACAAAAAAAGATCTTGAAATAATGTTTGAATACATTCAGTTACAAAATTGGAAAAACCTGAAGCACAAAAATTTAATAATTCAAATTTTTCAAAATTGATAAAATAAATTCTTAGTATGTGTATCTATTATTATTACCGAAAATAATAAAGATAGTAACTTAAAACAAATTTAGAAGCTTCCAATTTGGCAAAAGGGTATTCTTTATTATTTTCTACGTGTTCCTCTAATCTATGATCAATTGGAGTGGTGGTTCAGGTACCTATCTCAGACTTCCCAAGGCTTAAAAGCTTATCATCGAAATTAATTAAAATAGTAACTTAAAACTAAGATAGAGCGTTCCAATTGTATACGAGGGTTAACTAGTATTAAAAGTATGGCCGGAACTGCATAAAGGCCAAATCGAACAATGGTTCCGGGTCTGAAAGCTTTGAAAAGTTCAAGGGCTAACGAACATATATCTAAAAAACAACATAACTCAAAAACTAATGACACTATTTTGAGGAAATTTAAACTGTAGGTTACCAGTAATGAAAGTACCGCGGAGATTTTGGTCGTGACGTCAATCAGTTCGGATTCTAGAACTTTTTGATCGAATTTAGGCCAAACGAGCGTAATTCCGAAACCAAAAAAGATAGAACCAATAAAATTGGTACCAGGCTGTCTCTTCCTATTCCCTTGGTTTCCTCGAAATTTAACACAATTGGAGTAGTGGGTCGGGGACCATTCACACAATTCCGAAGACCTTAAAGCATATCATCGAAAATAATAAAAATAGGAACTTCAAACAAATGAAGAAGTTTCAAATTTAGCACAGGGGTGTTGTTTACTATTTCCTATCTAATTTATGATCAATGTGGTGGTTCAGACACCTTTCTTTCATCTCACAAGGTTTAAAAGCTTTTTATCGAAATAATAAAATTATTAACAAAAAATTAAGATAGAACGTCCCAATAGTGTACAAGGATTAACTGATATCGAAAGTATGAAGGGGTCTGCATATGGCAGAAATCGGATCATGGTTTCGCGTTCTGGAACCTTTGATCAGTGCAAGGGCTAACGAACATATTTTCAAAAACACGAAAACTCAAAATATAATGACGCTCTTTTGATGAAGTTAAAATCTAGGTTACTATATAGTAATGAAAGTACCCCGATGATTGCTTATGGTTGAGATCGAACAATGGCTTCGGATTCTAGAAGCTTCTTATCGAATGGAGGCTAAACGAGCATAATTTCGAAACTAAGGAAGATAGAACCGTAAAACTTGGGACTCAAGTGATTTTTCTTATTTGCTTTGTTTCCGTGAAATTTTGGATAAATTGTATTAGTGGTGTGCGCACCAACCCCACTTTTCCCAAGACCGTAAAGGATATATTCTAAATAAATGAAGGATAGTAACTTGAAATAAATAAAAAAGCGTCCAATTTCATAATAACGGTGTTTTTTCCTATTTCTTTTGTGTCCCCGAAATTTAGTCTTATTGTATTGGAGGTTTAGGTGCCACCTAAGATATCCCAAAAACAAGTAAAGAAACAGTCAGTCGTCATTTTATCCATAAGTCATTTTAACACCACAAAAGCTGTTATTAATTTGATCGTAAGACATAGTTTACCAAATTAACTTTATAATACTAAAAATATTTCCTAATTACACAATCTATTAAAAAATATTACAAATTATTACTAATTTATCTATTTAAAAATATTAAAAAACAAAAAAACTTGAAATAAATGAAAATATATTTATTCCAATTCAATTACAAAATAAAAAAATTCTAATTATTAAGTTTTGTGATAAAAAGATAATCAAAGCATAATATATTTAATAATCCAAATTTTTAGAAATTGCAATTATTTTAAATGGTTAGTTTATATACCTAATAGAAAAGCTTATAAACGCAAAATATGCAATAAATGTATTTCTAAAATACAATTACAAATTTAGACCTTTTCATATAATTTATTTAAATATAAAAATAAATTTTACATAAATGCAGCAAGTACCTTTGAACATAGCTGAACCACTACAATTAAGTCTAGATTTCGGAGACACATAGGACATAGGAAATATATTCTTTGGCTTCGAAATTAAACTCAACCACAACCAATTCGCATGGTACTTTTATTACTACTAACCTAGAGTTTAAATTTCATAAAAATACCGGCATTATTTTTTGAGTTATGGTGTTTTTAAGATATAAGTTATAAATATAAGTTTGTTAGTCCTTGAACTTTTCAAGGGTTCCAGAACCCGAAACCATGGTACGATTTCGCCCATATGCAGTCCCGTCACACTTTCAATACTAGTTAACCCTTGTACACAATTGGAATGTTCCATCTTAATTTTAAGTTACTAGTTTTATTAATTTCGATGATAAGCTTTTACACATTGGGGGGCCTAAGAGAGGTACTGAACCACCACTCCGTTTGACCCCAAATTAGGGGGCACGCTAGAAATAGTAAAGAAAACCCTGGGCCAAATTTGAAGCTTCTACATTTGTTTCAAGTTACTATCTTTATTAATTTCAAAAATATGCTTTAAGGTCCTCGGAACTGAGTGGCTGGTCCCCGACCCACTACTCCAATGGGGCCCAAATTCCCAAGACACTTACGAAATAGGAAGGGACACCCTGATACCAAACTTGGAGGTTCTATCTTCATTGGTTTCGTGATTATGCTAGTTTTGCCTAAATTCGATCAAAAAGTTCTAAGTTCCGAACCCATTGTCCAATCCTCACCGTACGCAATTTCCGCCGTAATTTCGTTACCAATAACCTACAGCACAAATTTCATGAAGATAGCGTCATTATTTGTTGAGTTATCGTGATTTTTTATATATGTTCGTTAGCCCTTCGATTGATTAAAAGGTCCAGAATCCGAACCCTTGGGATGATTTCGCCCTTATACAGTCCGCGCTGTACTTATAGTACTAGTTAACCCTTGTACACAATTTGAACGGTCTATCTTAATTTTAAGTAACTATTTTGAGTAATTTCGATGATAAGCCTTTAAAACTTGGGAAGTCTGAGAGGGGTACTTAACCACCACTCCAATTGATCCCATATTAGGGGAACACGCAAGAGATAGTAAAGAACACCCTTGTGGCAAACTGGAAGCTTCTACATTTTTTCAAGTTGTTATCTTTATTAATTTTAAAGATATGCTTTAAGGTCTACGGAAATGTGTGTCTGGTCCCCGACCCACTACTCCAATAGGGCCCAAATTCCCAATACACTTTGGAAATAGGAAGGGACATTCTGATACCAAATTTGGAGGTTCTATCTTCATTGGTTTCGGAATTATGCTCGTTTGGCCTAAATTCGATCAAAAAGTTCTAGGTTCCGAACCCATGGTCCAATCCCGACCTTACGCAATCTCCGAAATAGTTTCATTACTAGTAACCTACAGCACAAATTTGATGAAGATAGCGTCATTAGCTGTTGAGTTATCGTGATTTTTTATATATGTTCGTTAGCCCTTCGATCGATTGAAAGGTCCAGAATCCGAACCCATGGGCCGATTTCGCCCATATGCAATCCCCGCCGTACTTTCAGTCCTAGTAACCTACAGTTAAAATTTCATCAAGATAGCTCCATTATTTTTTGAGTTATCGTGCCTACGGACGGACGGACGGACATGGCTATATCGACTCAGGCGGTCACGCTGATCACAAATATATATAGTTTTCCATATCTAGCTCGCTTTCTTTAGGTGGTTACAAACACCATACCAAAGTTAATTTACCCCTTTACCTATTCTATAGGTGTAGGGTATAATAATAAGCTTAGCTTCGAAGTTAATAAAGATAGAAACTTGAAATTTGATACACTATTTCCTATTTCCGTTCTTATTTAACACTTTTATATTTTTAAAAGACTAAGAATTATACCATAAAGTCTATTATGTATTCTATAAAATCTGTTTTACAAATTAAAAACAAAATATTTTTTTAATAAACGATTAAATTTCTTAAATTTAATTTTTACAATATCATATATTTTATTAATTTATTACCATACGTAATATATAATTAAAACATTGTGTACGATACTTAAGTTGTATTCAAAGGTACTTGCTGCATGTATGTAAAATTTATTTTTATGTTTAAATGAATTTTATGAAAAGTTCTAAAATTGTCATTGAATTTTAGAAATATATTTATTGCATATTTTGCGTTTATAAGCTTTTCCAATAGGTACATACTAAGAATTTATTTTTACAATTTTGAAAAATTCGAATTATTGATTTTTGTGATAAAAAGCTAATCAAAGCATAAATGGTTTTAATTAACATTAAAAACCATCACATTATATAAACCTTTATATATATAAATATATATTATCTCAAAATAAATATTTCTTTTACATAACTTTGAGTTTAATGAAAATTAGTAACACAGATACCAGCATTGTGATTTTAATACTTATTTATTACAGAAGTGCTTAGAATTCCTTATCATAAATATAAATAATGAGAATTATACAATTCTATTCGAAATATTTCAATCTGCAATTAGTCTTTTCCATACTTATATCCTGGATCACGTCATATTTCTAAGAAAACTAAATAGAATTCCTATAAATCTATAAATTTAGTCTATAAAAGATTTCTATAAATATATAAATTAAATTAAAAGGATTAAAATATTAAAAATTGAATTATGTGTAACATTAAAAAAATAAGTGAGTTAAGAGAATAAATTTAAAAATTTGTTAAATTGAAATAATTAAACAAGGGTACTGAATCATTCAATAGTAAATGCAGTGTGTAAAATTTAGTTTGATTGATAAAAAGTTTTAAGTATGTAACTATTTAATTGCATACATTTATTTCAATTTTTTTTGTTTCTTAATATTTTTAAATAGATAAATTAGTAAAATTTTAGTATTTCAACTAGATAAAATAATTAGAAAATGTTTTTAGTATTATAAAGTTCATTTCGTTAGGTATGTCCTATAATCAAACTAATAAAAGCTTTTATGGTTTTAAAATGACTTATGAACTTCTCATTTCATTTGAACCAAACAGGTATAGATTTTCAAGTCGTTTGCACCGACTGACTGTTTCTTTACTTTTTTCAATATTAGTTAACCCTTATTCACAATTGGAAGTTCTATATTAATTTTAGGCTCCGTTTTTAATTAATTTCAATGATATGCTCTAAGATCTACGGAATTGTGTGGATGGTTCCCGACCCACTACTCCAATAGTTTCTAAATCTCAAGGACTTTAAGGGCATAGGAAGAGGCACACTGATACCAAATTTGGAGTTTCTATCTTTATTAGTTTCGGATTTATGCTTGTTTAGCCTAAATTTGAACAAAAATTTCTAGGATCCGAAACCTCAGCCTGATCTCGACCATTTCCGCCATAGTCCCATTACTAGTAACCTACAGCATAAATTTGATAAAGTTAATGAAGGTAGCGCGATTAGTTGTTGAGTTATCCTGATTTTTTTATATGTTCGTTAGCCCTTAGAACGGTCAAAAGGTCCAAAAACCGAACCCATGAACCGATTTTGCCCATATGCAATCCCTGCTGTTCTTTAGGTACTAGTAACCTATAGTTAAAATTTCATCAAGATAGCTCCATTAGTTTTTGAGTTATCTTGCCTACGGACGGACGGAAATGGCTATATCGACTCAGGAAGAATAGCTGAACACAAATATATATACTTTTCCATATCTAGCTCGGGGGTTACAAACACCATACCAAAGTTAATATAGCCTTTACCTATTTCATAGGTGTAGCTCGCTTCCTTTAGGGGGTTACAAACACAATACCAAAGTTAATATACCCTTTACCTATTTCATAGGTGTAAGGTATGAAAAAACCAAACGTTTATCATTAAGTCAAACTAAGTACATTAAACTCCTACACCTTCAGTGAAATTAGATTGAAAAAATTTTGTGGGAAATACTCTGAAATTTGTAGCAGGAATAAAGGATTCCAAAGACACGAAACAAATCTATTATCCATTAGACTATTAAGACACGCATATTAATTGCGCTCACTGTATTGCATTTGATAAATCACATTTTGTTTTCTCTTACATTAAAATAAATTTGATTATTTTTTACTGTAATTATCTCTATGATTTACATTATATAATTGTATCGTAATTATCTCTATGATTTACATTATATTAACTCACTATTTAATACACATGTATGCATGTATTTCAATTACATCTCATTAATTGTTATTCAGCAATACATCATATTATTGTTTTGATGTTTGTGGTATGTTGCAAGTATATGTAACATGTCAGAACGTACTTTTTTGAGTACATCACATTTTTTTATAGGTTTGATCTTTCTTCTGCTTTTGGACGTCTTAAGAATGAGATGTAATTGAATTAACACAAATTTATATTTTAAACAAATTGTATATCAAAACTAATAAAATTAAAGTTAGAACTTAAAACCAATAAAATAAAATTGTTTGAAAGTAAATCAAAAAATTGTTTCTATTATCTTATATCTACAATGGTTAATTGAACTAAAGTTATTATGTCACTAAAGGATACCGATTGATATATATGGTAAAAAAATTACAAATTTTAACCTATGGATACCTATGGATATATATGGCAATAAAATTCCAAATTTTAACCTATGGATACCTATGGATATATATATGGTAATAAAATTACAAATTTTAAAAAATTATTATTTAATAAAATTACAAAAAAAAATTAAAATATTACTTCATAATTTATAATTGGTATAACGGCATGAATCACATGTCACACTAAGTAAAACATAAATGATATTGTACCATAAGTACAGTCGACACCTCATATTTTGAACTGTTATGTTAATCCGTTAATTTACATTTATGTTGATTAAATTTTTTTTTATTCGTGCAAAATAATAAATAAAAAAAATAAAAAAATAGTAACCCAATCAATAATTCAAGAGAATTACAATAATACATAGATATAAGTGATTCATTTAAACAGTTGTCTTAACAGTTATAAATAAATTAAAGTATTGAAACCTAATTTTACAATAAGTTAACAAGATTTTAAGATTAAATATTTGAACACTATTAGTTTAAAATTAAATTATATCCCATATCATTATCTACTACAATTTCATGTGTATATACAAAGAATTGGTATTGAACTATAAAATTTATTTGTTAATAAAGATATTGAACTTTAAATTACAAAATAAATTTGAACATTGTTTTGAATTCATTGTTAACTAAAAGAAAACAAAAAAAAAAACAAAAAAAAAAATATATTTGGTTTTATTTTTTTTTTATTTTTTATCATTTATTAATAATTATAAACAACATTTAACAAAAGAATTTTAGCTGAAGGCATTCCTACATTGAAATTAAATTTATGACAATTACGTATACGTGTTGATTTGAAGCACACAAAAATTTTTGTAATTCCAAATGGAATATTCAATTCTTAAGATCCAACGTGGTCGTTTTAAGGGTACACTTACCCGTATGTCGGACTTCTGCGACAGCATCAATGCAACTACAATTGCATGCAAGCTATACAAATTCGCCTGGGCAAGGCCGCAGAGTGCTGGGACGGTTTTATGTCTGTCCAAGATCAGATTTGTCAATTCTCAGGTGAACCAGATTATACTGATGCTGAAGAAGAAACCGAATCTTTCGAAACAAAATATTTTTCCATCAAGGAAAAACTTCTCAAAGAAGTTGAGAATCGCCACACCTCTTCTCATGATCAACAAGAAGCTGTTGACCGGTTGGCAGATCAGCAAGCTAGTTTCCTGGAAAAGCTTTCAAGTACTTGTTTTCAGGGAAAACAAGATTTGCGAAGTGAAACGAGATTGCCCAAAACCAATATTCCAATATTTTCCGGCAATTACGCTGAATGGGTGTCCTTTGGAGACTTATTCACATCAACTTGACAAACACTCAAAAATTTCACTATTTGAAAGGTTGCTTGAAAAATGATGCAGCTGCACTTTTACGACACATTCCCATATCTGAGGAGAATTACACACAAGCGTGGGATCGTTTGGATAAACGATACAACAAAAGAGGCCAAATCACTAAAGTATTTATAAAAACATTCCTAGCCCTACCATCCATCTCTAATGTAAACGCTATCAACCTAAGACGCATAGTAGATGGAGCAGATGAAGTAATCAGAGGACTCAAAGCATTAGGCAACTGTGCAGAGGGCCGAGATCCTTGGTTAAATCACATACTTTTGCATAAGCTAGATCCCGTCACTCGACAAGATTGGGCTGAGGAATCAACAGAAAATGACTTTCCAACATTCGATCAATTACTTGAATTTCTCGAGAGGCGTTGTCAAGCACTTGAAGACAGTCAAGGCTCTGCAAAGAGTCATAACGCAGGTTCTATAAAACCAATTAGATGTAATCACATACTAAAAAATACGTCACCGACGATTCAATGTCCAAAATGTAATTCTACTCATTACTTGTTTCATTGTCCACATTTTCACTCATTAGATATTAGTTCACGTCGAAAATTCGTCAACGAAAAAAATCTATGCTTCAATTGTCTACGTACAGAACATCATTCATCAACGTGCAAATCTAAACATACTTGCCAACAGTGCTCACGTAAACACCATTCTCTCGTTCATCCACCTGTTCAAAACAATTCATAACATCCACAAGCAAAAAAAATGTCGTCTTCATCTTCAACCACAGCTGACTTCACTAATAACCAGCAGTCTTCTCCAGTCAGTCATAATATTGTGTTTGAGTCATCATCAAAATCCTAAGCAAGTCAAACAAAAACATTAGCGGTTCTTCCCACGGCAATTGGTACAGTAAGTGATTACCTGGGAATTCATCAAGATTGCAAAATTCTACTTGATACAGGTTCACATTCTTCGTTCATTTCCGAATCACTTGTTAACAAATTAAACTTACCTCGTAGTCATGCTAAAATTCCTGTAATTGGATTATCCGCTATTGCAGCTGGTACCACCAAAGGGGTGGTCCACATCAAACTTAATTCTAAAATCAACTTAAAATCCATTAGTGTAGACCTTTATATTGCAACGAATAACATCAACCTAACCAAACTATGAATATCCAAATCCAGTGACAACTATACAACTAGCTGATACCACGTTCAACATACCAGGGCCAATTGATATTTAGTTAGGCGCCGATGTAGTATTCAAAATTTTTGAAGAAGGACGCTTTGAGATCACAACCACACCCTTGACAGCACAATTGACAATTTTTGGTTGGGTTATTGCTGGTAAATTACCTGAACATCACCCCATAACGACGTCCTTTTGTACAGTATCATCCTTACATGCGAACTTCGATGTCGATCAAACTTTAAAAAAATTCTGGGAACTTGATTCAATTCAGACAACGCCAATTCTAACTGACGAAGAAGCACACGCTGAGGATAATTATATTAAGAACACATACCGTGATCACAATGGATGATATGTCGTTAGTCTTCCATTTAAAATGCCTTCAATTCCATTAGGTGATACATATCATTCAGCGTTTAATCGTTTACGTTCAATGGAAAGAAGATTCACTAAAAATCCGGACTTATTAACAAGCTACCAAAAATTCATGGAAGAATATATACAGTTAGGGCACATGGAAAGGATTCCAGAAGCTGAAATGCAAAATCACAGTTCCTATTACCTGCCACATCACGCAGTATTTAAACCGGAGATTACTACCACTAAGTTACGTGTGGTATTCGATGGGTCCGCCAAATCAACATCCGGGTTCTCATTGAATGATGCACTTTCGACTGGACCACCGATTCAGAAAGAGCTATTTACTGTTTGTTTACGATTTAGATGCCATCGTTATGTTTTCACTGCGGACATTGAAAAAATGTACCGCCAAATTCGAGTATCACCTAATCACACTGATTATCAACGTATTTTATGGCGGAAATCTTCAACAGACTCAGTTGAGCATTACCGGCTATTAACCGTTACATACGGAACGTCGTCAGCACCATTTCTGGCAATTCGCATACTGAAGCAACTAGGTTTAGATTCAGTAAATCAATTTCCGGTAGTGTCAAAAATTCTGCTAAACGATTATTACGTTGATGACGTCATAACTGCTCCCAAACTGCAGATGAGTTATTATCCTTAAAGTTAGCATTGAATGCAATGTTAGATGGTGCTGGATTTAAGTTACGAAAATGGAGCAGCAACTGTTGGCTATTATTACAAACATGTCCAGAACATGATTGCGAACTCTCAGCAGTCGATATTGACGATGAAACACAATGTATCAAAACTCTGGGAATGGTATGGTATCCATACGCGGATGAATTTTTTTCCAAATTACACTTCCAAAGGAAATACCAGCTACAAAACGAAGTTTTTTATAAGAAGCAGCCCGTATTTTTGATCCGTTAGGCTTTCTAACACCGATTACCGTTACAATCAAGATTTTATTTCAAAGTTTATGGTTACACGGATTATCTTGGAATGATCCAATACCAACAGATGTCGCACAGCATTGGACAACAATTAAAAATGAATTACCCTCTCTTTCTCAAGTTCGGGTTTCACGGTGGTTGCATAGCTCTGCCAATGATGTTGAACTTCATGGATTTGCAGATGCGTCGGAAAAGGCCTTTGCTGCTGTAGTTTATGATAGAGTGAGGCAATCCGACAATTTATACATTACACATTTAATTGCATCGAAAAGCAAGGTATTGACCAAGTTCACAACAAACATCTGCAACCTTTGACCCATCTACGCTTGAAGAAAGGAAATCATTCACTCAAGTTTTGACAGAGGAAATGGATAAAAACATTTTATATGATCTAAGTAGAAGGTTCTCAACCTGGTCTAAACTCTTTAGAACGGTAGCATTTTGCAATAGATTTTGTATTAATTTACTTAATATCATTCAAGGTAAACGTAATATAAATTTGACTGGCACGCTGTTGTCTGAAGAACTGCGGAAAGCTTAATGGATTTGTGTAAAATATGTCCAGCAACTAGAATTTAAATCTGACAACAGAATTCCTAAAAAAGAACCATCAACTAACTGCCTCAAACAAAATTATCAAACTGGCAATATTCCTTGATCAACAAGGCATACTTCGGGTCGGAGCAAGGTTACAGATTTCCGACTTACCATACAAAGCGAAGCATCCGATACTACTGCCAAGAAATCATCCAATGTGTGAACTCATCATCAAGCACTACCATGTCAAATACTTACATGTAGGAATGAACGCATTAATGTCATTAATTCGTCAAGAGTACTGGATTCTCGGTTGTCGAAACATGATTAAAAGCATCATCCATGTTTGCATACCCTGTTTTAGGCAAAAACAGGCAACCACTTATCAACTCATGAGCAATTTGCCTATTCATCGAGTAACATTTTCAAGACCGCTCCCTCATGTAGAGTGTGATTATGCTGGTCCAATCACTCGACGTCTAGCAAGAGGTCGGCGTCCTACATATGTCATGGCTTACATTGCACTCTTCGTATGCCTCACCAGTAAGGCTATTCATATTGAACTAGTGAGTGACTTAACCACTGAAGCATTCATTGCTGCTTTACGACGCTTTATAGCCAGAAGAGGCAAATGTTCACATCTATATTCAGACAATGGCACCAACTTTAAAGGTGGTCAACGAATGCTTGATGAAATGCAAAAACTCATACTATCAAAAGAATTCAATACAACCACTCAACGTTTCCTGGCAGAAGCCAATATTATTTGGACATTTAACCCTCCAGCTGCTCCCTATTTTGGTGGACTGTGGGAAGCTGAGGTTAAATCAGTAAAAACTCACCTGAAAATAGTAATCGGCAATCATATCCTAACATTTGAAGAGCTTAACACAATATTAACACAAATCGAAGCTGTTTTGAATTCGAGACCACTTTGCAGTCTTCCAAAAAACGATAACGAAGCCTTAACACCGTTTAATTTACTAACTGGACAATCGTAATCAACTGTACCTGACATTGATCTTAGTAATGAGCCACCATCACGCTTATCAAATTGGCAATTGCTGCAAAACCTTCTTAGAGGTTTTTGGAAAACCTGGCAACCAAATTATCTTACAACCCTCCAGCAACGACCGAAATGGAAAAGTGTGCAGCCGGCAATGAAAGAAAATGATGTTGTCGTATTAAAGGACATGAATATGCCTCCATCCAAATGGTTACTAGGTAGAGTAATTAAACAACATGCTGGGAAGGATGGTCTCACCAGAGTCGTGACAGTTAAAACCCAACATGGAGAATTTGTTCGTCCAATTGTCAAACTAGTTAAATTACCTGGATGCTCCAGCGCGGGCCAGAATGTTCGGAATTAATTACAATAATTTAAATTTTTTTCTTTTTATATGTTTTGAAAGAAATTGAATCAATCTTTCTTTCGGAATATTTACATTTTTCAAAAAAATATATCATTAATTTTTTGTACGCATATTAATTGCGCTCACTGTATTGCATTTGATAAATCACATTTTGTTTTCTCTTACATTAAAATAAATTTGTTTATTATACCCTACACCTATAGAATAGGTAAAGGGATATATTAACTTTGGTATGGTGTTTGTAACCACCTAAAGGAAGCGAGCTAGATATGGAAAAGTATATATATTTGTGATCAGCGTGACCGCCTGAGTCGATATAGCCATGTCCGTCCGTCCGTCCGTAGGCACGATAACTCAAAAAATAATGAAGCTATCTTGATGAAATTTTAACTGTAGGTTACTAGGACTGAAAGTACGGCGGGGATTGCATATGGGCGAAATCGGCCCATGGGTGCGGATTCTGGACCTTTTAATCGGTTTCAGGGCTAACGAACAAATGTAAAAAATCACGATAACTCAACAACTAATGACGCTATCTTCATCAAATTTGTGCTGTAGGTTACTAGTAATGAAACTACTTCGGGAATTGCGTTAGGTCGGGATTGGACCATGGGTTCGGAACCTAGAATTTTTTGTACGAATTTAGGCCAAACGAGCATAATTCCGAAACCAATGAAGATAGAACCTCCAAATTTAGTATCAGGGTGTCCCTTCCTATTTCCTAAGTGTCTTATGAATTTGGGTCCCATTAGAGTAGTGGGTCGGGGACCAGCCACACATTTCCGAAGACCTTAAAGCATATCTTTAAAATTAATAAAGATAACAACTTGAAAAAATGTAGAAGCTTCCAATTTGCCACAAGGGTGTTCTTACTATCTCTTACGTGTTCCCTAATTTGGGATCAATTGGAGTGGTGGTTCTGTACCCCTCTCAGACCTCCCAAGTTTTAAAGGCTTATAATCGAAATTACTAAAAATAGTTACTTAAAATTAGGATAGACCGTTCAAATTGTGTACAAGGATTAACTAGTACTATAAGTACAGCGCGGACTATATAAGGGCGAAATCAGCCCAACGGTTCGGATTCCGGACCTTTTAATCGATGTCAGGGCTAACGAACATATATAAAAAATCACGATAACTCAACAACTAATGGGGCTATCTTCATGAAATTTGTGCTGTAGGTTATTGGCAATGAAACTACGGCGGTGATTACGTACGGTGAGGATTGGACATTGGGTTCGGAACCCAATGTGTAAAAGTTTATCATCGAAATTAATAAAACTAGTAACTTAAAATTAAGATAAAGCGTTCCAATTGTGTACAAGGGTTAACTAGTATTGAAAGTATGACGGGACTGCATATGGGCGAAATCGTACCATTATTTCGGTTTCTGGAACTCTTGAAAAATTCAAGGACTAACAAACATATATTTTAAAAACACCATGACTCAAAAAATAATGCCGGTGTTTTGATGAAATTTAACACTAGGTTACTAGTAATGAAAATACCATGGGAATTGGTTGTGGTCGAGTTTAATTTCGAAGCCAAAGAATACATTTCCTATGTCCTATGTGTCTCCGAAATCTAGACTTAATTGTAGTGGTTCAGCTATGTTCAAAGTTACTTGATGCATTTATGTAAAATTTATTTTTATATTTAAATGAATTATATGAGTAGTTAACCTGGAACTCTGTCATGGGAATTCTGAGCCAGAAAGAGATAGCAATAGTTTGGCATATTGACCTACATTTTGATTAATTACCCCGGAAGTAGGTCAAGTTATGTTAAAAGTAGGTGATCTTGACGTCGGCGGTGCCGGTAATTAGGTCAGACAGGTTTAGAAGTAAGTTAAACAACTCTTGTTGTTTATATTGTAATAGGGAATCATGTAAAAGTAGTAAGTAAAAATATTTCAATACAATGTGCGTATGCAAATTAGCATGCAAAGAGAATATAAAGTCAAAAGAAAAGAAAAAAAATTTTTAGTCACAATCACAAATAGCAAGTTCATTAAAATGTAAAACATGTTTTCTGCCCAACATGTATATATATTATATGTATGTAATAAGTAGAAGAAAAAATTTAAAGTCACAAATAGCAAGTTCATTATAATGTAAAACATGTTTTCTGCCCAGCATGTATATATATTATATGTATGTAATAAGTAGAAGAAAAAAGTCATCGTTTTCTGTAAGGAATGAAAAAAAAAAAAAAAATCAAAACTATGGTTAATTGCTTTTGGTACCTATTCATAATCAACATACAAATAAAAATAAAACAAAGAAGTTACTGTGTTTAAATAATTTTTATTTAACTGAAAAAGCTTTAACAATTTTACGATGATCAGATGTTAAAATTCTAGAAATAGTGATACCAACATTTTCAATGCGTCTTTGAAATCTACTTCTATCACATGCGTATTGATGCCAATGACCTTTACGAGCAGCTCTGTAAGCATAGTCCCATACATACATGACTTGAATTTCGATATCTGTGCTGAAGTGAACTTTTGTAGTTTTATTATTTAAATTCATATTGTATATGTATGAAGGTCTTAATTTAGAATTTTTTCTTTTAAGAGATACATATATACATTAAAGCAATTTTTAACTGCACATCTGAAATTGTGGTTTGATAAATGTATAGGACATGATGTTTTAAAGTTATCAATCTTTTCTAATGGCGGCAAAACTCTGCTTAAATCTTCTATTTTGGCACTGTCAATGTACTTTTGAAGGAAAAGTTTCTTTTGCTCTCCTTTGACATAGATTTTTTCAGCTGGTTCTAAATAGTGTTTTAATATACATTTTACATCCAAATATTCAACTAAACCGCTACCCCATTTAAGTCCATTTATTTTATTTTCGCAATACTGATTGGTATATCTGACTTCTCGACTAAGTTCTTCTGCAGGGTATGGTGGTTTAAAATGATACACAGTCGGAATTAAACTTCCTTTTTCAAGTATGGCTAGTTCTTTTATGAAATTTTGTTTATCATTTCCTAATAAAAATTGAAGATCGACTACTAAAATTTGTTTAACCATCTTGAATGTTATCGGTGGAATAACCTTTTCATTATTCGAATTTCGGTTTATATTAATTTTTAAAAATAGTTTTTATATAAATATAGGTTAGTAATATTAGTTTCCGCTAATACAACTATGTTGTTTCACCCATTTACTATGATGGTGGCAGTACCATCCTGCTGTGGTAAAACCACTTTTATTCATAATTTAATTAAATATAAAAAAGAAAATATACAACCAGAAATTAATAGAATTGTTTGGTGTAATCCAGACAAAAATGCTGTTCCACAATACATGAAAGATGTTGAATATAGTAAAACTATACCAGATTTTAATGATAATCAAGAACCCTTGTTGATTGTAATCGATGATATGATGTTAAATTCTCATGATAAGTATGTGTGTGATTTATTTATTAGAGGTTCACATCATAGGAATTTGTCTGTAATATTTGTAACTCAAAATATATTTCATCAAGGTAAATTTTCAAGAGATATTTCACTTAACTTTAAATATCTAGTACTTTTTAAAAATCCAAGAGATAAATCACAGATATTACCTTTAGCTCGTCAGATTTATCCAAATCAAATCTAAGCATTTGAAAAAGTATATAATGAAGTGACGTCAGACCCATACGGCTATATATTAATAGATCTTACTCAAGACATTAATGATATATTTCGAATAAGAAGTGATATATTTGGAAAAAATTTCTGCTTTTGTACAAGAGATCAATTAGAAAAATTTGGGGGAGAATATGAAACGTTTGAAAACCAATCGACACATATTGCATCTATTAAAAAGTTCTAAACCAAAATTTCAAAAAGTAATAATAAAGCATTGTGACGCCGAAGTAATAAAAACTTTTAGTGAAATTGCTTTAAATATTTTAAAAGGTAATTGTAATCTGAGTAGAAAAGCAACAACTCAATTACGAAAGTATAAAAAGGAATTGAGATCACTCATATGCCGTAAAAAATCTATAAATAGCAAAAGAAAAATCATTATTCAACGAGGTGGATTTTTACCTACACTTCTTGGTGCACTCCTTTCAGGAATAATAGGAAATTTTATAAAATGAATAATACAACATTTAACAAAATGATTATACTAAAACCAGAGGTTTATGAGAAAATGAAACAAAATGCAGACGTAGAAGTGAATGAGTTGGATAAAGCTATGAAAAAAATTCTGTTAAATAAACACCTGACAGATACACAAAAATGGTATTTATACCGTCAAAATCTATTTAAAGTAAGAAACAAAAATAGAGTTCTTCCAACAAATAAAAGGGAGCAGGTAAAAATTACAGAAACAAAAGGTACTCAAACTCGTGCAAAACCTATGTATGTAGATGTAGAAACTCAATCAAATATTCCTGTATATAAGAATGCTGCAACACAAGCTTTTTCTCAAGAAGATATATATGCAAAAGAAGTTGAGGAAGTATTCGATGACGAAATGGAAGAAGAAGTTTTTAAAAAAGCATTGTCTGCTGCTTCAGCTGGAGAACGTCTAAGAAAAAGAAAATCAATTAGAAATCAAAATCTACAAATTTTTGAAACTGATACAGGAGACATAATATCAGTTCCTTTAGACAGCCCAAGCCCACCAACGAAGAAAGAAAAAACTATAAATAGCAAAGAGTTAAATAGTTCAACAAGGCGTGTTTTACGGTCAGCAGCAGGTAATACTCAAACAGAGCTTAATTTTCCAATTCGTAAAAATAAATCAACAAGCTCATGGACAGCATACAAGTAAATGATGAATTTTACGTCACTTTACTAAGCGATTCATCCATGAATTATTACCCTGAAAATACATTGTCGTCTTTTACAAATAAAATGGATAAATACATGATTGATTCAAATTGGAAAGTCGGTATTTCTGAAATATATGTTAATAATTTTATACCAAATGTTTACGGTGAAGAGTGGGATAAAGGTACACAAATTTTTATCTCAGGTATGAAAAACGATATGCTTGGTGTAGGAACTACATACATACCATACAATTCAAAACAAATGTTATGCGACTGGAAGATATTTTTAATACCAACATTAATTCAAAATGTACGACCATTTCCTGGTTATTCTAGGAAAGAAGTTGTGCGGCAGTTGATTTGGGGAATTTTTAACTTTTTGAATGATGATAAAAACTACACTGCATCAGATAAAAAGGATGAATTTCCTACAAATTTGACCTATACTACTATCTGTTTAAGTAAACCAAAGGTAGATATTAAGATCAGAACAGAATTCGCATATACTTTAGAGGAACTTTTAAAAACATGTTTTCAGCAAGTATTACTTAAGGTAAAGGAGCTTAAACAACATAAACCTCGAGTACTTGAAGCTTACATACTTTTAATTAATAGTTTAGGTTTATTTCCTGTAGGAAAACCTGATATGTTTTTTATATATACTGATATTATTAAACCACAGAATGTAGGTGGAAAAGATGTAAGATGTTTAAGAACTATCAACATAGAGAACACTTTTACAGACATAGTGAAGGAATATAACAATATTCAATATTGCAATGTGGAAAAATCATTTGATAGTATTTCGGTATTATTATGTGATAAATATGGTTATAAAATAAATTTTTGCACCAGCAGTATTCCTACAAAAGTTGTATTGCATTTCAAAAAAGTATAAATAAAAGGAATTTAAAAACATCATAATATTTAATCGGCTTATTTTTTCCCATACAAATATAAACATCCGTTTTTAGAGCAAACTATTTGACCAATTTTAATGAAACAAAAACCAAAATAAAGGTTTTTTTTGTTTTCATAGGACAATGATATTTTTTTTTAGAATATTGCGTTTTTTCAGGTGAAAATCCGTCTTTAATTTAACGTAAATTTGAATTTAACGGTCACGCTTTTAAAAGTTGAGGCTTATGACTCTAATATTATGCGCCGACTTTCTGGGTAAAAGTAATTCATTTTCGGTTGTAACTCGCAACTCAATCAAACTATTATATGCGCCGACTTATGTCTTTCTTTTTTTTGTTTAGTTCTTCAAATTCAAATGTTCAATGAACAAGGAGATTTAAATTTTTTTAAAATTTTTTTTTTGTTTTTTCTTTATCTTAAAAAGTGAACGAAAAAAATGAGTTCGAAATGAAAGCAATACATATTACTTTTGTTTTATACAGTAGTTTTCATTTATAACGAACTCGGTTCAATTTTAATTATAATAAACGTAACACTTTTTTCCAATGATTAAATTTTACCTAAAAATTTAAGTTGTTTATTACATTTATATTTCTTTTATTTAAACTTATTATATCTAATAATGTTGCTTGGTGATTATTTTAGAATTTTTATATGTATTTTTGAATATAATAAAAAATCATAATAACGCATCAAAAATACAAAAAAAATTTCATTACAAGAAAAAGCATATATACATCTATAAACATAGAGGTGAGGCTGACACATCAAATAAAAATCTAGCAAATGAGTTCAAAGTGCCCATTCTAGAATTAGCACAATCTACAATGTTCAATTCTTATACTAATTTTTCAAAATTCACAGCATTCTTTTAAAACGACATTTTTTTATTACGACGAATATTTTCTGTCTCTTCATGGTCGTTATAAGCGAGCTTTACTGTATTTTTTTTTTTTGCTATATGTTTGCAGAAACAAAAAAATTACATTTCTTAGGAAAAATTATGTGTTCTTTAGGAATCAACCAGAATAAATGCATACGGCATAATAAATGCAGTTTCTGTCAAAAAATTTTGAAATAAGTAGGTATGTTATGTACTGTACTTCGGAATTTAAATAATATGTTGTTTTATAATATGTTCGCAAAAAAAAACTAAAAAATAATCTTCAACTGAAATAAAAGTTGACGTATAATTTCTGTCAAAAAATTTACAAATAAATAGGTACATGAATTTACATGAGAGCTGTTCGAAATGAAAGCAATACATTTGGTTTATACAGTAGTTTTCATTTATAACGAACTCGGTTCAATTTTAATTATAATAAACTTTACACTTTTTGATAAAGAATTAAATTACCTAAAAATGTAAGTTTTTTATTACATTGATATTTCTTTTATTTAAAATTATTATATCTAATTATGTTGCTTGGTGATTAATTTAGTATTTTTTTATTTATTTTTGAATATAAAAAAAAATCATAACACATCAAAAATACAAAAAAAATTTCATTAGAAGAAAAAGCACTATACCTAGGCTTGAGGCTGACACATCAAATAAAATTCTAGCAAAAAAGTTCGAAGTGTCCATTCTAGAATCAGCATATTCTACAATGTTCAAGTCTTATACTAATTTTCCAAAATTCACAGCATTCTTTTAAAACGACATTCGTTTATTACGACGAATATTTTCCGTTCCATCATGGTCGTGATAACCGAAAAGTACTGTTTTTAGTTTTTGTTTGTAATTTATTATAATACAGTTATAAAAAAAAAAATTTTTTAAGAAAGATTATTTGTTATTTTTTTTTAAATTTTTTTGCAAATACATATATTTTTTAAATATCATTACTCTCAAACGTAATGGCAACTATATTTCAGAAGTCGGTTTTTTGTTAAATAAAGAACCGACTTCTGAGTTGCCATTACGTTTGTAAGTAGTGATACAAGTAATGATATTTAAAAAATATATGTATTTGCAAAAAAATTTAAAAAAAAATAACAAATAATCTTTCTTAAAAAAATAATTTGTAATTTAAATGATTTGTTAATTAGGACCTAACCAAAACCAACGCGTATGGTGCATAATTTCTGGAAATTTATAGAAAATTTTTAAATACATAGTTAGGTACGTGAATTTACATGTGAGCAACCGAAATACGCGACGTTCTGGTACCTCAGATTTAAAAATTGACAAAGCGAAAAATAGAAATAGAAAATTTAAAATAATACTTTTGTAAAAAATTTGTTTATTAAAAAATACCTATAATATGTTTGCAGAAACATAAAAAAGAAATAATATTTCGTAAGAAAAATGATTTGTTACTTATGGATAGGGCTTGCAATACCGGGATCCCGGAAACCGTGATCCCGGTATTGCCGACATTTTTAATACCGTTCAATACCGGTATTAATGACCACTTAATACCGGTATCCGGTATTAAATTTTTTTGCTGTAAGTTAACATTCATATCATTTTTATTTAACTATTTTATTTTTTATAAGTAATTAGCATATGTTTAGGTGTTGTCATGTTTAAAGATTAAATCTAATTTTGAAATTTACGTACAGGTGGCCCTACGGAAGTAATTTGTTTTTTTTACATTAAGAAAGAGCCTTTTTGTACGTTAATTTTCCTAATACTAAAAAAATACTAAACGAGGAAGATTATACTTGCCCTTGTCAACTTTTAGATACCCTTGCGTGTATTAAATATATAAGAAATTCTTATATTGCAAATGAACTGTTTGACAGAAAATTCAAAATATTTGTTTTTTTATATTTAATTATAAAAAAAATTAATAAAAAAAAAAAGAATTTCAAAAACGATGAATTCTAAAGTACTTTATAAAGTTATAAAACAGGAACTAGCATACTTCGAAGTAGAACATATTAGAGGAAAATATCTTCAACTAGTATATGACTGCCTTATGTCCATACCACCAACTAGCGTCGAGTCTGAAAGAGCCTTTTCAGCAGCAGGGCTGTTGTGCACAAAAATTCGATCCAGCTTAAGCGATAAAACTCTTGATAGTTTAACATTTTTGAGGGCATATTTTAAAGGCAAATCACAACAATAGGACATAGGACTTATTATTCTTATATATTATTAATTATTTTATTACTCTTTTTTTATTTTATATTTTTTTTGTCTTTTGTGGCACTTTAAAAAAAAAGTTTATTGTTTCGAATTATTCGTTATTGAATTAAATATTTTATTTTCTTTATAAATATTTTTTTTTCTATTTTTCAGTGTAGTTTTGCTTTTTTTTTGTTTTTTCTTAAATATCGGTATTAATACCGGGATCCCGGTATTAATATAATGAAATACCGAAATACCGGTTTTGAAAATTTGATCCGGTATTGCAAGCCCTACTTATGGATCAACCAAATTCAGCATGTTCGGCGTTCAGCTTCTGTCAAAAAATTTTGAAATAAGTTGTTATTGTAAATAAATTTATATGAAAGCATACGCGACGTACTGTACCTCGAAGTTTTAAAATTTTAAAATTGACAAAGCGTATAAAAATATTGTAATTGTATTTTCTTATGTTGGTACGATTAAATTTTAAAATAATATTTACAACGCGTACGGCGAAAAATTTCTGTCAAAAAATTTTGAAATAAGTAATTATGTAAATAAATTTACATGAAAGCAACCCAAATACGCGTAACGCGATATACTGTACCTCGGATTTTTAAATTTTAAAAATTGATAAATAGTATAAAAATATTGTCTTCGGTTTTTCTTATATTTTTAAATTGTACGTTGTATGTTTTGATTAAGGTTAAGCCCTGATAATTAAAAATTTTATTTTACATTTTAAACATCGAATAATGTTTTTACATGATAAAAACTTTTTTTAGTTTTACTTTGACATAACGAACAAATATTATATAAGGCGTTTTTTTTTAAATCACAGCAGAGATCTAGGCACGCTCTAAACAACATAAGCACGTTCTAATGAACAGAGCATGAACAGAGTACGCTCAGAGCGTTCAGATTTAATAAAAAAACACGAAAAATTAAATTGAATTAAAACATTTTGATTTTTATTTTACAAGTAAAATCTTAAACAAACGTCAAAATGTCTTTAAGAAAAAAAATGAATCACACGCTCTGAGCGCTCAGAGCTAAAAAAAAAACGATTTTTTATTTTGACAGTTCAGATTTAAAAAATGCCTTTAAAGGAACTGAAGCATGTATTCATCAATTTTTAATTAGGAAACAGAATACATACGGAACGGATACAAAAAAATTCAAATCGTACTAAAATGTTTAGTTTTCTATATGACGGACACCATTAACTCGAATTTTGGCTACTTGACTTCAGTAAATATATGTATATGTTTAGAAATTAAATCAAATTCTCAGAACATTGTATATTAGAACAATATTTATATTAAGAATTTAAATCGCTTTATTTTGTGTAATAACTGTACCACATTATACTTTCTTTAAAGCGACTTTAGCTATAGGAATAAAATTCAAAAATACAACAACGTTTTTATAACTGAAAAAATTATAAATTTTTTATTAGCAAATTTCAAGCGCAAAAATTGTTGACAACATTGTTGCAATATATTTTATTACGTAGGTATAGGAAAAAAAATATAATTTTTCGTGTTAAATTAGTCTATTATAAATTTCAAAAAACTAATTTTGTATGTAAATTTAAAAGCAAAAATAGCTCGAATCTCGAGCACAGGGCGATACTAGTTATATATTATTTTATTTAAACATTATGGAGAGAGCATACTATAAATATTATTTAGTTCAATCAGGAAAAGGACTTGACGATATTGGTCCCTTGTTACATTCAGTTGTACCTTACCAAAGGGGGCGAGGGTTAGGAAGCTTTTTCGGTGGACTTTTCAGATATTTAAAACCAGTATTTACGTCTGGAGCCAATATATTAAAAAAGGAGGTTATTAACTCTGGTATTAATGCATTGTCGGATATTGCAACAGGTGCAAATTTAAAAGAAGTTGTACAAGATCGAAGTAAAGAGATAATTAAAAATGTAAGACGAGGTGCAGTTCAAAAACTCAATGAAATGTATGGACAAGGGAAAAGAAGAAAACCTATAAAAAGACCACTCATTAATAATTTAAATTATTTTACGTCAAAGCGACGCAAAGTGAGTAACAAAAAGAAGCAAAACGATATTTTTGGTTAATTATGATTGAATGTATGAAGTCTGAGTTGGATATTTTTAGAACACAACCTATTCAGTCAAGTATATTACGATCTGAAGAAGTTTCCTACAACCCTATTGCTTCTTTAGATAATCCATCAGTCATATTTGTTTCATTAGGTCATGGGGATACATATAGGGATCTTTCTTCTGCATATCTTAAATTGAAAGTACAAATTTTAAAAAAAGATGGAACTCAATGGAATAATGATAAAAACACTGAAGGAAAATTAATTCAACAACCAAGTGTAGTCAATAATCTTTTACATTCATTATTAAAACAATGTAACGTTCAGCTAAATGGAAAGAATATATCTCCATCCGATGGAAATTATCATTATAGAGCTTATATTGAATCATTATTAAATTATGGTACAGATGCCGCTACTACTCATTTGGAATGTGCAGGATGGAATCTCGATAAACCAAATATAGGAAAACCTGATAATATTGGTTCAAAAGAACGTCAAAAATTATACCAAAATAGCAGTGTAGTAGAACTTATGGGAAAACTACATTTAGACATGTTTAATCAACCTACACTTCTCATAAACAATGTTGATATTCGAATTCTTTTAACACTTGAAAAACCAGACTTTTACTTTTTTGCAGATGATTCTGACGAATCTCAACTAAAAATTTTAGAAGCGACTTTATTTATGAGACATGTAACTATTAATCCTAGTGTACTATTAGCACATAATGCTGTATTGGAAAAAACTAATGCCAAATATAATTATAAACGTGTAGAGGTAAAAAGTTTTACCATTCCGCAGAATAGTTCATCAGTATTACTAGATAATGTTTTCATTGGTCAACTACCAAACACAATAATATTTTGTATGACAGAAAATGCAGGTTACTCTGGAAAAAGATCAAAAAACCCATAAAATTTTAAACATTTTGATATTTCACAATTTGTTTTAAACGTAAATGGAGTTCAAATACCTAATTCAGCAATTGAAACCAGTTTTTCGGATGAAAATAATTGCTACACAAGAGCATACAATACACTATTTTCAGGTACTGGAATTAACCATAATGATAAAGGTCATCAGATAACAAAGGCTATGTTTAGTAATGGATTTTTCATGTTAGCTTTTGATTTAACTCCAGATGCATCAGGAAATGAAGTGTGTCAAGGTTTATTAAATCAGGGTACAGTTAGAATTGAGGCAAGGCTATCAAAACCGCTTACATCTACACTAACTGGTATTGTTTATGGAGAATTTGATGCAAGCTTACAAATTGATAAAAACCGAAATATATTTACAAACCTATAAATACCACACATAAAAATGAATTTAAATAATTGACAAAATGTCGCTATCTTGTGCACTACTGGATGTAACGTTTTGTTGTGATGATAATAATACCTTATTTGCAAAAGATATTTGTATAGTTGGTATCAAAGAACCTTGCAAAAAGTTTGTGAAAGAGCTCAAGTATAAATTTCCAACTAGAGAATTTATAAATGATAATTTTGAAAATTATTCTTTTGGGACTGTGTATAACGATAAAATAAATAAAGAGCTCTGTCAAATACTAGAAAAATTTGATATTATTATAACAAATAAAAAATTTAAAAAAGAGTTTTTATCGAACTACATAAAAGAAGCAACCAAGGTATATGACTTGAGTCAATTTGATTAATGAACACACTGGAGATAAATAACGTGTTGAGATGTAACAAACAAACGAGTAAAATTTTTAAAGGAGTTTTTGCTTTAGATCAACTCCCCAAAACAATTAAAAAACAAACTTTTTTAATTGTAAACACAGATAAAGCAAAAGATCCAGGAACACATTGGTTGGTTATTTATATTCCTAAACGTGGTTGTATCGAATATTTTGATTCTTTTGGCAGAAAACCTGATAAATTAGAAATTTTAAGTTACTTAAGAAATCAATGTGTAGTTTTTAATGAAAAACAATTACAAAGCAATTATTCAGATGTCTGTGGACAGTATTGTTGTATTTATTCATGGTATAGATGTTGCGGTTATAGTATGAATACCTTTTTAAAAAAATTTAATAAAGGTAATCATGTAGAAAACGACAAATTAATTATAAATACCTTTCAAAAGCTTTTTGGAAAATACAAGTCGTTACAAGTTTGTGTTCCTAAAACGTATAAGTATTAAAACACTATAAATAAATGTTAGTAAAATTAAAGAAATGGAGGCATTAGGTCAGAGTTATAATTTATTGCTAAGTTATACATATTTCCTCAATAAAAGTCACACATTAAAAATTTCTGTTGGATTTGACTGTAAGACGTTTGAAGCTTCATGCATATTTCATCGTATTGGTAAAAGGGAGATTGTCTTAAAATATCACGAATGGATTAAATTTTATTATCAATTTAACGCAAAACTCGATATGCAGATGATAAAAGACATAAAAGAGAGCTTACATCATGGGTTAAGATCTGTGAATGGGCAAAGCATAAGTATTAACAGAGAAGAAGCAGAACTGTTTTACAATTTAACCGATTTTATTCAAGCAGTGATGACACAGTATAAATCTGCTGAGTTAAATGTAAAAGAATATGTTGCAGAATATCTGAAATTATGTGATGAACAAAAAGTATTAAGGTTACAGAAAGAAATTTATATACCAATGCAGCGTTTTAATGTACAATGTAATTATTCAAGATTATTTTTTGAAATCCCTGTAATGTTAAAACAAAAAATTTGTAACAATCTCCAGAAATAAATAAAATAAATCACAATGAATAATATAACAATTTTTTATTTTTATTTATATAGTTATTTAAATAGACTAAAAATTATTTCTAAAAATATCTGCAAAGTAGTCAGGATCTCCCTGCTGATTATTTATTCCCCAAATTTCGTTAAATGGAAGTCCTTCCTCATCTTCAGCAATTTCTTCTTCCACTTCTTCTTCCTCATCTTCCGATTCAACTATGTGAAAGGGAGGTATAAATTCCTCCGTTTCTGTTAATTCTTCATCGTCTATGATGGACGTAATTTCATTCTCTTGTATTTGGCTTTCTGTATTTACATAGTCCGTTTCATGAAATTCTTCATCGTCTATGGTGGACGTAATTTCATTCTCTTGTATTTGGCTTTCTGTATTTACATAGTCCGTTTCATGAAACGGATATGTTGTAGAATCAGGCTGCATTTTATTGAGTTGCTACTAATATTCAAAAGGGAAATGAAACAAAATTGAAAATAAAAGCCCAGTTATATACTCATGTAGAAAAGTATAAAAGCAAATTAAACTCAATCAGATGATTAGTTTAAACCATGCTTTGGTCTATCATTTTATGTATAATAATTATTATATCATTACCTTTAACATTTTTATAACAAAATGTCAAGAGCTCAAATAGTGGCTGAAATTCATAGACAGGCAAGACGTAAATTTCTTAGAAGAAAATTCAAACAAAAGGGTTTAAATGACACATGGCAAATTGATTTAGTAGAAATGTTACCATATGCAATTGTCATTGACACTTTTTCCAAATATGCCTATGCTGAACCTGTGAAAACAAAAAATGCTGAAAATGTTTTAAATGCCTTAAAATCGATTATTAGTAGAGCTAAAGTTATACCAAAAAACATTCACTCTGATCAGGGTAAGGAATTTTTTAATTCACAATTTCAAAATTATATGAAAGAAAAATCAATCAATCATTATCATACATTTAGTGAATTAAAAGCATCAATTGTTGAACGATTCAACCGCACATTAAAAAATTCGATGTGGAAAAAATTTAGTTTAAACGGGAATTATAATTGGTTACCTATTATGCAAACAATAATAAAAGAATATAATTCTACAAAACATAGTACAACAAAACTTCCTCCTGAAAAAATCACAAAGAAAAACGAAAAAAATATACTTAAAAATGTGTATACTGAACCTAAAATTATCCAGAAAAATAAATATAAGGTTGGAAATTTTGTAAGAATAAGTAAATATAAAGGTCATTTCGAAAAAGGTTATCAGCCAAATTGGTCATCTGAAATATTCAAAATTGCAAAGATCAATAATACTTACCCTGTTACATATCAGTTATCAGACTACACTGACACACCAATTTCTGGAGGCTTTTATCAAGCTGAGCTTACACCTGTAAAATACCCAGATACTTATCTTGTTGAGAAGATTATTAAAAAACAAGGAAATAAAGTATACGTAAAATGGCTTGGATTTGATAACAATCATAATACATGGATAAATAAAAAAGATATTGTTTAACTATTGAATATTTTATTATTTTTGTTTTAAATAAATATATATGTACAAACAAATACAAACTTATATTTTATTGTAACTTTTGTCTCTTATACCCATATGGTACAGAACTGTGATCTTCTAATATTCGGCGCTTTTCTGATCTTGGTTGATATCGCTTAGTTTCAGTTGTTGTAAACACCTCATGATTTTGGGTCCTTTTAATATTATCGGAAATTACGAATATATCTGTTGTGTCTTGAAAATTTAACACAGCATCTTTAATACTCTCAAAATTTACTTGTTTTGCAGTATTATAGTTTAGTGAAATACCTTTAACTTTACATACTACTTTTTCAGTATTATCTTTTGTACAATATACTTTATATGCATAATTTTTCGGTCCACCAGTAACAAATTCTGTAATATAACTACCAGCGCCATAACATTCTAATTCATCAGTCATATCACCAATGTATTCTCCTAATGCTGGATCTTTTTCTCCTGCTTTGCTTATGTATATGACAGAATCCGTGTCATAATACAATACTCTATCATTAAGCTCTTCTAAATAACTATATAGCTTAAGTCGTGCTTGTGTTGTTGTGTATGCTGCTATGCACACATTTATGGTAGGTAAAGAATTTGCTGCTTCATCTTTATATTGCCAACTAACTATTATGTTTTCTTCGTTTATTGGTAATATTAAACACACTTCTACAGAAGGATTTGTTAACAGCTCATACAATTGGAAAGGTTGATTTACAATCATTGTTTGTTGTTGGTTTTCTCGCTGCCCAAATTTACCCCAAAAGGAGTTCAAAATTAATTTAGCAAATGATCTTAATCCAGGGTTATTAAAAATTTTTTCATAATCTAACTTAATTTCCTCTAGGTTTAAAAAGTTTTCTATATAATTTTCTTTTTCTTTTTCAGTTTGGCAGATATTAGGCCAACCAGAAGCTTCTTGTTTAATTTTTATAAATTTATTCATCATTGATGTAAATAGACCGTCAATTGAATTAATTTTATCATATTTTACTGTTTTGTATTCCCAAACTTCGTAAGTGTTTATAAGTTTGTAACCCTTTTCAATAGCTTTTACGACTTCATCAATGACCCAAGTTCCTATTAATGATCTTTCTGTGTCAGTATGATAACAATATTCTCCTTGGTATTTTTCTTCACTACAACTTCTACAAAGTGAAAACATTAATTTATTATTTTGCTTTAGTGGAAGAACAGGGTGTAAAAGAAGTGGTGGGGGTAACATTTTACACTTAATTATTCCATCAATGGTTGATATATTTAATTTAGAAGTATTTTCTCCTATGTAAACTGTTGGATGCTTAATAGGAAATTTTCCTCGTTTGCAGACATATGGATATAGAGAGCATATATTTATATATTTAATTTTTTCTCCTGGTTTACATTTGTAGTATGTGTACATTTCCAGTCCTACCTCCGTAAAATGCATCTCTAGGATTTAATGGAGCTGTGTTCAATAGTTGATGATTTTTCAAGTATTTCATGTTTATGTTTTTGTTCAGTTCCTCGCGGAATTCACATTCCCACATCTCAACAACATTGTATCCAAGAAATTTTAAGTGTTCAGATTTTGATAGTGTTTTTTCATACCTCCGATTTAATGTGTCACTAGAATCTTTATGCAAAGGTGTATCCCTTTTAGTAGTCAGACATTTAGGATGTCCGTGGTAATAGCACCCATAAAATTCATATACCTCTTTAGTATCCTCGCAATACCCGTCAACTTTAACACCAGCAATTATTTTTTCTCTTCCGTTAATTCCACATTGTAATTTAATTTTACGAGAATCTTCTTCCCAAATAAGCCATTGCATAGCTATTTTTGATTGATTATCAATTAATCTATAACCTTTTTTCGGAATGATGCCTATTGTGTTTGGAATAAGAAAATTTCTTCTATATGCTAAGTTACATGCTGAAGCTATTGTTGTAGCTTCTAAAAATGGTTCAACATTGCACTCTTGTAAGAACATTTTTCTAAAAGTCATACAGGCTTCTGTCAAAATTTTTACATCGTTAATGCAATATTCTATCAATTCTTTCTGCATGTTGAAATTAGAGTTTTTGTTTTTTTCATACCACTGTAAAAATTCACTCCTTTCATCCTCCTTTTTTGTGTCAGGTGCATAATATTTCATTGAAGGTAAAGTTCCAATATAGTTTTGATTTTCCACTTTATTAAATAGATGAGGAAAGTATCCTTTTTTTAATTTGGTGGGTAAATTAAAAGCTTTCGGTAACTTACTAAGTGCCATTGAAAAATAATTAAGCGAGTCTATGAATTTTATATTATCCAGTAACATAAGAATGATTTTTGTTCCTCTCATAATTAATTTTGGTTGAAGAACAGTTTTAGTAAGAATATAATTTAAAACAAACTGATGATCAAACGCTTGTCCATTATGAGCAATCACAATAACCTTTTTATATTGGGTTCTTAATTTTATTATATGATCCATGAATTTTGATATTATATTTTCTTTTTCAAAGCATCTTTCTCTTAATCCACATTTTCTACAATAATATAATGTTACTTCATCTATACAATTATCACATCTTTGTTGTAAAATACATAAATTTGGGGTATGTTGTTTTGTTTTTGACAATGTATTATCCTCTTGTCTAGTTTCTAAATCATAAAATATGTAAATAAAGTCCTTTTTATAATTTTCTGAAAGGTTTTTGACTTTTTGAATAAAGCATTGATGATCTTGCATGACATGTTTGTTACAAATGCTACAATAAAATTCCCCACATTTATGACTTCTTTTTGATTTATAAACTTTGAAACAGCTTTTGCATTTTTGTATTTCCTCACACATACTTAATTTTGCTGATGTTGACGCCTTGTGATTGTCTAAACAGGTTTGACCTCGAAATGTGCGATTGCATTCTTTGCATAAAATATTTTTTATATTTTTAGGGCACTGAGGTGTTTTTTGGCAGCAAGGACAGTTCTTTGAACATCTATGTTCATTTTTGACATAATACGGAATATGACAATCTTCACAATAATAGCTACAACAAAAGAAAGCTGTAAGAGAAGTAATAACATTGTAATGATGATCGTGATAAAGTAAGTTGATGCTTTTTCCGTCATTATTTCCTTTAAAAATTACTTCTCTTCTCCTTGCTTCTCCATATTTGTACACAACAATTTTATGTTTATTTAAAAAACTTTGAAATTGCTGCAACTCTCGTATTCCACAACCTTCAGATGGAATTGAAACTCCAGAATTATTTACTAAGTATAATGCCGATAAAGTTTGAAGCTTTTCCGTATCATTTAATATTTTTCTATATTCGGCAAAGTTTTCAACTCTAGCTATAGCAACAACTAGTGCTCGCGGAAGACATAGGTTGTCTTTATTTTTTATGCGGATGATTGATGATTTTCGTAGGCATTCATCAGTATAGTTTATATATTTCGATGTGGATCTACCTAATCCAGCTGGTAATTTAACCTGTGTAGCTATAATGCAGGTATCTGTACTTAATCCTATAAATGGAAAATGAAAATATAATTAATAATAATAAAAAAGGAAAAACATGTTTATAATTTACCTTCGGAATTGCTTTGAAATACTTTAGATATAATATCCCAAACATCCAGAAATTTTAGTTCACTGGCTGTTTTGAAATTAATGAATGCAGGGCCACGTTCCTCAAAACTTTCTCCGCAGAAAGTTAATCCTATTTTGTCTGTATAATTTATATCACTAGTTATATGTTTTATAATGTGATATACTGCATCTTTGATCCAGCTGGTGGGTTCAACATTATCTGGTACCGGTCTTATAGTAAATTTAATTTTACGTCCACGTAAGTTAAATCTCTTAACGATTTCTGCGCGGTCGCTTTCAATTCTATAGTGCGTTACATTTTCTGATGAGTTCAAAAATTTTTGTAGAATAATTTTTTTAGACATTGTTTCTGCTTTAAAATGAAATCAGACACTGTTACATTAAAATAATAATTTTCTTTATTTAAACTTTCACTTAAAATAAAAAATTAATCGGAAAATACTCTACAACAATGTAATCAGAATTTAATCAATTATTATTTCCTTTTTATTTCTATAATCTTGTCTTAAATTAATGATAAAAATTTGTAAAGCATAGCTGTATGCAAAAGATATTTCAACAAAGTATGTCACGACTCGCGTTATTCTTAAAATAGAAATAGAGAATTAATCGAAAGAAATAAAAAAATTCTACAACAATGTAATCGCAATGCACTTTAGTCAATTATATATTTCCTCTAAGTAAAATTAAATTTTAAATTGAGCATAATAAAAAATTATAGTCTATGACAGGAATTATGACAGGAATTTAAATTAGTATTTTGCAATACTGCGTTTGATTGTCTATGTCATTTCAATAAATTATAGTAGTAAAAACGTGAAATCCTGTTTCTTAACTTCTATTCTTCTGTACGCTGTAAATTAGTATAAATATATTGAAATTTTGTATAACAGTTACACTTAAATTAAAAATTTTAATCATACAACATGGCTCAGGAATTCCTAAACCTATATATGAGCAACAGCGATGATGTCGCTGCATCTGTCCGTCTCCCCGCTAAAAGGAGAAAGACGAAAAATAGCGAAGTTGAAGAAACCCAAGAAGAGCAACAAGATCAACAACGGCAACGTCTCCAACAGCAACAGCAACAACAACAACAACATCAACTACTACTACTACAACAACAGCAACATCCAAAACAGCATCAACAACAACAACAACAACAGCCAAGTAAACGAAATTTTTTATTGGCCTTTAATGAAAAGGCTGAAACAAATACATGCTATAAAAAAACCTTTTTAAAAATTGAAGGAATGGAACCAAATACACTATATATATTAAAAAAATTAAAACAAATAAATACAAGATACGGTGAAAAATGGGTTTTCGAAACTCAAAATTTTATCATTTTTATTCCTCGTAAATATGAGGAAATTTGTAATAAAGAATTAGAGGAGGTATTAATACCTCCATAATTTATTTATATAAAAATGAAAAGGGGGATTTACTCCTCGAAGATTCAAATTTAACTTTTCCGTTTGCTGATAATCAGTAAACGGAAAAAGTAAATAAATAAAATTTTTAATTCTAGTTAAAAATTAAATAAAAATTGATAAAACAAAACAATACTGTTTTTATTTTTAAGTTTCAGGTACCCAGGAAAAATAAATAAATTTTTCTTTAAAGTTACAATCTACAGGTGAAACAACATAAAATAGATATGAAAGATACATTTTATTAACTTATATCTTCTGTTTCTTTTTAATTTAAAAGCACTTCTTTGATTTCAGGTTTATACATTTCATATTAAAGATGCAATGCACCTGCAAAATCTTACATAAGAGATGTACAAATAATCTAAACAAATTTTTATTTTATTTGTATGTTGATTATGAATAGGTACCAAAAGCAATTAACCATAGTTTTGATTTTTTTTTTTTTTTTTCATTCCTTACAGAAAACGATGACTTTTTCTTCTACTTATTACATACATATAATATATATACATGCTGGGCAGAAAACATGTTTTACATTATAATGAACTTGCTATTTGTGACTTTAAATTTTTTCTTCTACTTATTACATACATATAATATATATACATGTTGGGCAGAAAACATGTTTTACATTTTAATGAACTTGCTATTTGTGATTGTGACTTAAAATTTTTTTTCTTTTCTTTTGACTTTATATTCTCTTTGCATGCTAATTTGCATACGCACATTGTATTGAAATATTTTTACTTACAACTTTTACATGATTCCCTATTACAATATAAACAACAAGAGTTGTTTAACTTACTTCTAAACCTGTCTGACCAAATTACCGGCACCGCCGACGTCAAGATCACCTACTTTTAACATAACTTGACCTACTTCCGGGGTAATTAATCAAAATGTAGGTCAATATGCCAAACTATTGCTATCTCTTTCTGGCTCAGAATTCCCATGACAGAGTGCCAGGTTAACTACTTATATGAAAAGTTCTAAATTTGTAATTGTATTTTAGAAATACATTTATTGCATATTTTGCGTTTATAAGCTTTTCTATTAGGTATATAAACTAATCATTTAAAATAATTGCAATTTTTAAAAATTTGGATTATTAAATATATTATGCTTTGATTATCTTTTTATCACAAAATTTAATAATTAGAATTTTTTCATTTTGTAATTGAATTGGAATAAATATATTTTCATTTATTTCAAGTTTGTTTGTTTTTTAATATTTTTAAATAGATAAATTAGTAAGAATTTGTAGTATTTTTTAATAGATAGTGTAATTAGAAAATGTTTTTAGTATTATAAAGTTAATTTGGTTAGCTATGTCTTACGATAAAATTAATAACAGCTTTTATGGTGTTAAAATGACTTATGGATATGTCCTTAAATTTGAACCAAATAGGTGTAGGGTATTTCTAAGTCGGTTGCACCGACTGACTGTTGCTTTACTTGTTTTTTACTGTAATTATCTCAATGATTTACATTATATAATTGCATCGCTCACTATTTAATACACATGTATGCATGTATTTCAATTACATCTCATTAATTGTTATTCAGCAATACATCATATTATTGTTTTGATGTTTGTGGTATGTTGCAACTATATGTAACATGTCAGAACGTACTTTTTTGAGTACATCACATTTTTTTAATCGGTTTGATCTTTCTTCTGCTTTTGAACGTCTTAAGAATGAGATGTAATTGAATTAACACAAATTTATATTTTGAACAAATTGTATATCAAAACTAATAAAATTAAAGTTAGAACTTAAAACCAATAAAATAAAATAAAAAATAAAAGTAAAACAAAAAATTGTTTGTATTATCTTATATCTACAATGGTTAATTGAACTAAAGTTAACAAGTTAACAAGTTACAGTTAAAATTTCATCAAGATAGCTCCATTAATTTTTTAGTTATCTTGCCTACGGACGGACGGACATGGCTATATCGACTCAGGAAGAATCGCTGAACACAAATATATGTACTTTTCCATATCTAGCTCGCTTCCTTTAGGGGGTTACAAACACCATACCAAAGTTAATATATCCTTTACCTATTTCATAGATGTAAGGTATAAAAAACCAAACGTTTATCTTTAAGTCAAACTAATTACATGAACTCCTACACCTTCAGTGAAATTAGGTTGAAAAAATTTTGTGGGAAATACTCTGAAATTTGTAGCAGGAATAATGGATTCCAAAGACACGAAACAAATCTATTATCCATTAAACAATTAAGACATCCGTTCGCAAAATATAATTAACCAATCAAATAAACAAAAAATTATCATTGGTAAATGTCAAAAAGTTATAAAAAAAATAACATAACACTTAAAAACATAAAAAAATAGAAGAGTATCTAAGTATCTCAAAAAATAAAATGTAATTTCATGACGAATACATTAAACAGTTATAAATTCACATTGTATACATATATATATATACAGCTCATGTAAATTAATAAGTAGAAAAAATAGATAATATTATTCTTAGCCAACAGGGTATTCTAGTTTATGATATTTCTACAGCCTAAGCAAAAGAAAATTTAACATATCAATCAACGCATTAAAATTTATTGGAAGTACCGTGATTTTAAAAGGGGATGACACCATAATATTTGCTGTTTCAATTCCTTTACCCCGGAGTAGTAATAGAAATACTCTCAGTAAGAAATGCTTGTGGTACGAGTCCCCCAAAACTTAAATAAAAACCTAGAAGCGACTGTTCCAGAATGGAGGGCTACCTTGTCTGCGACTGATCCCAGAGAGGCGGCAGTAAGAAACCCTGCCTATAGGTATTAAAATCATTAAATAAATAAAAGATAATGTCATATAAAAATAAAAATTCGGTAGGAATATCTACCAAAGTGTCAGCAGAGACCACGGCTGTCGGCGAGGACTTGGCTGAACGTTCAAGGCGTTCAAGTCGTCAGTGGTTCATAATAATAAAATTAATAATATTAATAATCTGGATAAATTATTAAACCCCTTCGCTATGAGCTCGAAGGTTCAAAGAAGTCCGCCTAAAAAAGGTGAAAAAAATAAGTAAACCGTAGAGGGCATTAGTAATAATAGCACTTTGGCATGGGAATTCTGAACCAGAAAGAGATAGCAATACTTATGCAAATTAGGTGCATTGACTGGCGCTTGTATAATTCTATTCCGTAAAAGCTTTTTGTAAATAGTATAAGTCAGGTCAACTAGATTACGTATACAATAATTAAGTGGAATGATTTGTTTTATATTGATCTAAAATAGGTGGTGTTGTACTATAATTACACAGTCTATGTTAATAATATGCAAGAATGTAGTTTTTAAGAAAAAGCTTTTACGGTGTGTTTATAATTAATGGGGATGGAAATTCTGAGTCAGAAAATAGATAGCAATATTTATGCAAATTAGGTGCATTGACTGGTGGCGCTTGTATAATTTTGTTTCCTGAAAAAAGCTTTTTGTAAATAATATAGGTCAGGTCAACTAGATAATGTATAGAATAAGAAAGTGAAATGATTTGTTTTATATTGATCTAAAGCAGGTGGTGTTGTCCTATAATTACACACTCTCTGTTAATAATATGCAAGAATGTTGTTTTTTCATAAATAGATTTTACGGTGTGTTTAGAATAATATCAACTATAAGGTCAACTAGATAATATAATACAATGCATATCAAATAAATGCAATGAACTAAAACAGGTGTTATATAAACCTGGATAAACTAGATAATGTAGAACAAGTAAGTGCGGTGATCTTGTTGTGATAGTATATTAGCATAGATAATTGTAATAAGTAAATGTAAAAATGTAGTACAAAATTGTAACAATAAAAAACCTAAATTAAGTTTTATATAATATCGTTTTTATTTACCCAAGAATTGTGAACTTTATCAAAACCTAACCATTTAACAAAAACCTTATTTCCTTTTCTTTTAAATATTTTTTCAACAAGAAAAGTGTCAGGATCTTTGACATGAGTAAGTTCGGGCTCGTAAAAGGAACCTGAAATCGGTGTTTTTGTATAATCAAGTAAGTCAAACGTCGAATTTGTGCGTTTTACTTCTTTAATTGTGAATATTTCTGGTGACCAGTTTGGTTGATAACCTTTTGCAAAGTTTCCTTTGTATTTTCTTATGCGTACGTAATCTCCAACTTTATATTTTACTTTGAGATAAAATTTCGGTTGCGTGTAAATTGTTTTCAAAATATATTTTTCGTTTGCTTGTGTAACTTTTTTAGGTTGAAATTTAATTGTCCGATGATATTGGTTTAGTTGTATTTCTCAATAAGTGAAGGTAAAGAAGATATCCATTTATAATTACCTTGAAAACTAAACTGCTTCCACATTGAATTTTTTAAAGTACGGTTAAAACGTTGTACTATGCATGCTTTCATTTCAGAATATGTATGATAATGATAAATTTTTTTTAGCCATAAGTTTTCTAAATTCCTTGTTAAAAAACTCTTTACCTTAATCAGATTGAATATTTTTCGGGAGTATTCCAGCACGTTTAAAAATGTTTTGTATGCCAAGTAAAACTTTTTCTGAACTTTTACTCTTAACTCGTTCTGCGTATGCATATTTAGAAAATGTATCTATTACTGTTAATAGATACTTATATCCACTATTGAACTTTGCATATGGGATCATTTCCACCAAATCAGTTTGCCAAGTGTCTTTTAAGCCTTTCTGGATAAATTTTCGGCGAGGAAACTTTCGTCTAGCTGGTCTATGAATTTCCGAAACTAGTTGGGCTCAGGACATTATCTTTTTACCACTTTATTAATTGTTGTAATTCTAGCTTACAATATTTTTATATATAGTGACTACTAATTTATTTTCATTACTAAGAACGACTGTGTGAAAAGGAAAATTTTTCCTCTTTATGTATAAACAATTTACATACTTACTTACTTACTAGGCACTACAAATCATGAAGGTTCTGCGCCTGATGTAATATCCACTTCCACTCCTCTCGGTTTTCCGCAGATCTCTTCCAATTGGTGATGCGATATTTTTTTTAAATCTGCCGAAGTTTCATCTCCCCAACCGAGGTTTGGTCTCCCTCGGCGTCGGATCGGTTGACATTCGTTCGACGTGAACAAGCCAATGAAGACGTCTGATTTTGACTTTCGTGGCTACATCAACGTCATTATACAGTTCGTAGAGTTCGGCATTATATCTTCTCCGCCAGACCGCGCCATCGCTTACTGGACCATATATTCTGCGTAGAATTTTTCTTTCGAAAATACCTAGTGCTAGCTCACTTGCTTTTGGCAGTGTCCACGATTTTGAACCGTACAGCAGAACTGGGAGTATGAGCGTTTTGTACTGTTGCACTTTGGAATTCCGCGATAGGAGTGTTGAACCAAGCTGTTTTGACAAACCGAAGTAGCAACGGCTTGCCATGGTTTTTCTACGTCTTATTTCTACGTTTATACCGTTTTCGATGTTAATATTGGTCCCAAGGTAGATAAACTCCTTAACTACGTCAAAGTTATATGCACCGACAGTGATATTGCATCCAAGAGGATGTTGACTGGATTCCGAATTTGCCGATGGCATATACTTTGTTTTATTCTCGTTTACATGAAGACTCACTTTGTTTGCCTCTTTTTCAATTTGGGTGAAGGCTTCAGTGACTAGACGTAGTGTTCTTCCTACAATATCAATGTCGTCAGCAAAACCTAGTAGCTGAACTGATTTATAAAAAATTGTTCCTACCATATTAACACCAGAACGACGTAATATGTACTCCAGCACAAGATTGAAAAAGTTACAGGACAGTGCATCACCTTGTCTAAATCCAGAGTATGTTTGGAATTCATCAGACATATTACTTCCAACCGCTACCATACATTTTGTGTTTTCCAAAGTCTTTTTAGACAATCGTATGATTTTGGCTGGTACACTGAATTCGGATGTGGCGTCATATAATGTATTTCGGAATATACTGTCATAGGCGGCTTTAAAATCGATAAAGATATCGATTTGGTATTCGCGAGTCTTCTCCAGTATTTGGCGTAGTGCAAACATCTGGTCGGTGGTAGATTTACCAGGTCGGAAGCCGCACCCTATCGCAGTTACCTATCACAGCGTGCTCTAATTATATCCTCAGTCAAACATTCGTTCTTTTCTTCTAAAGGACTTCTTATCTTTAGATCTTTTGTCTTTATACTCTTCCAGTGCTGCTCTTGTTTTTTTGCTGCAGTGCTTTCCTATAAGCCTCGTTTTTCTTCTCCGTTACTGCCGACATTCGTCATCATACCGTTGTTTCAAAACCTATGATTTGCAAAGCCGCTTGCTTCATTGCGTCTGCGCAGTGTTTTCATTTCTCATTAACGGAGGGATGATGAAGAAGTTCGTCTGTGAGTATATTTTCAATACAATCTGCACATGCACTGGCAGTCTCTGGTGCTTCGAGGGCTTTAATATTAAATTTCCTTTTTTTACTTACGCAATTTGTTCTAACATTAGCTATTCGAGCTCTGAATCTCGCACCCACTAGGAAATGATCACAATCGACGTTAGCTCTTGGTATGTTCGCACATCTAATACACTTGTCGCGTGTCTTGAATCAATAACAAGATGGTCTATTTGATTCCTTGTACGCCCATCCGAAGATAACCAGGTTGAATGTTCTTGTGTGGGAAATTTGTGCTACTTATGACCATATTTTGAGCTGCCACAAAATCATTGATACGGTTTCCATTATCAGTTGTTTGTTCATGAATTCCGCCAAGGACGGTCCCAATCACAAATTTTTCCATTAGCTCGGCAGTTATATCTTGAAAATATAAAAGGTTTCCTAGGAGTATATAATGAATTGACCTCAAAACCATATGGTTATATTGTACTAGATTTAACGCAAGACATTAACGATTTATTTCGAATTAGAACCAATATATTCTTAGGGAAGTATTGTATTTGTTTTTGTGATCCAAAAGATTTAAATAACTGTATAAAATATGAAAAGATTGAGGAAAAACCAACATATATTACATGTACTAGGAAAGTGCAATAACAAGAAATTTCGTAAAAATATTCTTAAATATTGTGATGACGATATTATAAAAACTATTACTGAAATTGCAATCAATATATTAAATGGCAATAAAAAATATCACCAGCACAAAAAGCAAAATTAAAAAAACATAAAAAACAGTTAAGATTTGTGCTAAGAAAAGTATAAAAGCCAAAAGAAAAATATTAGTTCAACATAGTGGATTTTACCAACTTTAATTGGAACTATATTATCTGGTGTAATAGGGAAACTGCTCAGTAAGACATAATGCAGCGAATGATTGTTATGTCCAAGATGACAAAAACTTGGATTTATTTGATCAAAAAATGAAAAAGGTTTTGTACTATAGGAAATTAAAACCATTGCAAAAATGGTACTTATATCGTCAAAATCTCCTAAAATATGGAATTAACAAAAAACACGCTAAAAAAATTACCAGAAAATGCTAATAATCTAACATTTGATACAGGCGCTCAAACAAAATTCTTTTCTAAACGAAATGCATACACAGAAGCTGAATTACCTAAATACAAATCAACATCAGTACAAAATAATTTTGTACCATTAGTTACTGATGAAGTGTTTGAATACGATCCTAAAAAAGAGCATTCAGATATGGATATCGATTTAACACATTACGGTTTAAATGATAAAAATTCATTTAAAAAATTAGCTCAAACTGAAATGTTGAAAGACGAAAAACTAATACAAAGACCATCTCTAAGCTCTGATTATCGAATGTTTAAAACACCAAGTGACAAAGAGAATTGTGGTCTTATTAATATTGGGAAGTATAATGTTTATGTAAGAAACATTGAAAAACCTCTTAAAAAAATCAAAGTAACCAAATCTATAGGTTAAACATATTATTCATATGACGATTCTGAATTACATTTGGATGATTGGAAGTTTAATTTTTTGCCAACGTTTATTAAAAATATAATTCCTAATGATAGATTTACTCGAAACTAAGTTTTCAAAGAATTTTTTAATGAAATTTTGGCATATATCTCCAATACTAAAAATTACGATGATGTAACTTTTCGAAAAGTAGCAGATCAAAACGAAAGAGGTTTAATTCGAATATCACAGACATTTGATGAGACAGTTTCTTTACAAAAGTTAATCGCAGTTATAATATAAAAACATTGTTAAAAAAATTATTTCAACAGAAAAAAGGTATAAAAAATTTTAAAACAAAATTACCTGAACTATTTAAATTAGCTATTGCTAATAACAAAGACATTAAATGGAATGGTTATGATTTATTCAGATATAGTTCAATCATCTGTTTTTGGAAGTAGCAAATTACGTGCATTGAGAGCTATCAACGTAGAAAATTGCAGAATACCTACAAATATTGAAATTGAAAATTTCCAATACATACCAATATAAAAAAATTGTTTTGAAACGATAGCGATTAAAATTTGCAACTAATACGGTGATGGAATACATTTTGTTTCAATTTACTATCCAACAAAAATTGTATTACACTTTTAAAAGCATTGATTGCCCAAAAACAATATAAATACTACTACTCAAATATGATATAATATCAAACATGGAAAGAGCTTACGTGAGATATTATTCCTCCCAAGTAGGTGGAGGAATCAACGATATTGGACCTCTATTACAATTTTATCCAGCTTTTCAAAGTGATCGTGGTTTTGGAAATATATTCAAAGAACACAAGTAAAAATATTTTGAATGATATAGCATCTGGTGCAAACATAAAAGAATCTGTAATTGATCAAAGTAACGGTGGCATGAAAAATCTACGAAAATCAGTAGTTAACCAACTGCATTCGATGTATGGTGGAAGCCATAAAAAGACGAAGCGGTATAAAAAGATAAGCACTTTCTAAAAAGACACATTTAAAGTCGAAACGACGAAAACATCAAAGTAAAACCTCTGATATATTCAATTAAATATGGAGTGTATGAAATCTGAACTTGATTTTTTTGCATCATGACCAGTACAAACAAGTATATTGCATACATATTGTATACAATACTTTAGCTTCTTTAGAGGCGTCACCGTCAACTATTGATTTTGTTTCGCTTGGAAATGGAGATACATATCGAGATTTATCGTCAATCTACATCACATTTAAAATTCAAATATTGAAAAAAGATGGATCAGTTTGGAGTGCAAATGATAAAGTAGGAATTTAAAAATTTAAAAATTCTCGAAGCTACATTATACATGAAACATTTAACAATTAATCCAGCATATTAATAGCACATAATACTGTTTTGGAAAGGGCTAATGCAAAATATTTGTATACGAGAAGTGAAATTAAAACATTTACAATTCCAGCTAACACATCCAACATATCATTAGATAATATATTTATAGGGTAAATACCAGAAGCTCTTGTATTTTGTATGGTTAATAATGAAAATTTTAATGGTAAAAGATCAAAAAATCCATATAATTTCGATCATCAAAATCTCCCTCCATTTCAATTATAAGTGAATGGAGTGCTTACACTCTGCAATTGAAACAAGTTTTACATCGAATAAAAATTGCAATTCTCGTGCATATTTAACATTATTTAGCGGAACAGATATACATCATTCTGATGGAAGACATCAAATTTTAAAAGAACTATTTTAAAAAAGTTATACAATACTAGCTTTTGATTAATCACCAGATGGTTCTGGAACTGATACATGTCAGAGTTTATTAAACCAGGGAGTTGTAAAGATTGAAAGTCTTAACTTATTTGTTGACCTATACACTGCACGCGCTTTAATTAATTTTATTTTAACAGTTTATTACTTATTAATTATTAATTTCCGCAGTGCAATTATATTTTCGTTAATATAATAAATAAAATCACTAAAAAAAAAAAAAAAAATATAAATAAAAATTAAGTTAACTAATTCTTTCTTTTAAACAATGTCATTACATTATTGAATTTTTTTATTAAAAGTGATTTAATTTAATTTGCCTTGTAGTTTTTTTTTTTATATTGATAATATTTCCAAACTTTTTTTTTGTGCCAATTGTATCATATTACATCATTGAAATTATTTTTTTTATTAAGTGATACTTAATTTTAAAGGCATTTAATTTAATTTTTAAACATTTTTTTCGTTTATTTCTGCTGAATTCATAACTTTTTGGTTTTTTGTTAAGTTAAATTTAAAATAAACTTTATTATGGAATTCAAATGTAATCTTGCTAATTGTACAATTTCTGATAACAAATCTAATTTTGTGGTTTGTAAAGCGTTCTGCAAACGTAAGTTACATGGTGTTTGTATTGGAGCCAGTAGGGAGTGGTACCACCCTTCTTTACAAAATTGGTTTATATGTGATGACTGTCAGCATCATGAATCAGTTTTAAGACATATGTTCGACAACCTTAGTAAGTCCATAGTTGATATGAACGATAGGAATACCGGCTTATTAAATAAAGCTATTTTGGTAATTGATTCAAATCGCAATTCATTCAACGATATGGCTAAATCATTTGATTTATTATGTAACACAATGGCGGAGAAATCTACCGGTTCTAATCATACATCAAATAATGAGTTTAACGACTTAAAAACTGAGTTATTAACTGAAATTTCTGCTCAATTTACTAAAAATTTTGAGAATATTTCCAAGTCGTTAGAAGCTGGTTCTAGCAGTGCTTCATCAATTTTTGCAGTTCCTAAAAATTTTGAACGTATGGAAGCAGCTGTTATTAAGCATATTAATACGGTTCACCAGGACTATGCCAGCACTAATGTTGATATGTTACATAATTTTTGTACCGAACTGCATAAATCCAGATCACTAGCTCAAAATTCCGAATATAGCAGTAAAATACAAACTTTTGATAAGGCAATTCAAGTTGATACACTACTTGATTCTCCTACAAATTGCGTTAAAAGCGTGCAAACAGATTTTGCAATTTTACATAAATTTGGGACCCAATGGACTAATGATGAATGGAGTGGAAGAATCACCAAGCTTATGGATTGTAATAAATCATCAATCGTCAAAGATAGTAACTATTCGTCTACTTTTGTAAAGGGCGTTCCTTGCTCGTTTGATGAAAATAAGTTAACTCAATTTATAAAAGAAGAATTTAACATTGGTTCGGTAGTGTGTACTAATTTAACACCTAACCGTATAAAGAAGAACAAAAAGAAATATTTATGCTTTCTTATCTCTGGTTCTGTTTATTCTATGAGAATTTTACAACATCCAAGCAACGTCAATATATGGAATAAAATTGGTGCAGCTATTGAATTAAGTAAGCCTCAGGTCAAAGGTAACCTAAACAAAAATATGGAAACAGTTTTACAAGACACTAATACAGGTTATACAATAAGAAATTCTAAATTAAATTACAAATCCTCCTTAAACACTAAATCTAATTTAACAAATTTACTTGATTTATCTTTTCCTATACCTCCTACTAATTTTTCTAAATCAATTGATATTTCAAATACTAAAACACTAATTAATCCTAACAAATCTGATATTATTGCACAAACTGATACTAATACTATTCCTATTTCGAATATTAATATAAAATATAATTCTAAAAACATCATTTCTAGTAATTCAAATGATCTTACCAAATCAGGTATTAATATAAAAAATAATTCTAAAAACATCATTTCTAGTAATTCAAATGATCTTACCAAATCAGGTAATAACAAACAAATTAGCGATTCTTATCTAAAAAATAAATTTACAAAATTCAAAAAGTCTGTATCAAATAAATTTAATAAATACCAAAATTTTGTTCAAGGTGAAACTATCATGCCCCAAAGTAAACCTTCTAGCTTAACTTTAGCAAAATCTTCTAATAAAATTAATAGATCAACTTCTTTATCTTTACATCCTGAATCACAAGCTAATCCCTTATTAGCTAATTCTGAGGATATTTTATTATCTAACTCAAATACAACTCCACCAATTTTAGATCCTCTTTTACCGCCTGTTGTAAAACTTACTCAAAAAGCTCTTCATGAAAGTAAAAATAACAGTAGGTACGTTTTAGCTAGACTAAGGGACAGTAAAATTTATGATAATGTTAGACTTTACCTTGCATATCTTCACGATAAATCAAATGATGTTTGTATTGGTGGTAAAACAAACACATCGCTTAAAATAGCTATTCAACAGGAAGGACTTCCTACTGATATTAAGGACTTACGTAATATTTTTGTAAAATATCATGAAACATATAATATTTCAGCTGAAAATGCTCTAACTGACTTGAAATCTTTTGCCTCACATATCTCATCTAATAGAATTAACTATCTGCAACGTGTGAGAGAAAATTATGATAAGTACTTTCGTCCCCTTCCAAGCGAGAAAAAGTCTAGTTAATATTAGTCTTGCGGAACCCACTCATCCTAATAATAAATCTTTTAAATTAACTATTTATTATCAAAATGTAAGAGGTCTACGCACAAAAACTAAAAAAGTTTTCTTAAATTCTACTGCTTTAGATTTTGATCTATTCGTTTTAACAGAAACCTGGCTAACTTCTTCAATAAATAATCTTGAAATTTTCTCTTCTTCTTACACCATTTATAGGAAAGATAGATATGATTGTCGTTTATCTTATAATGTTCCTAAAGGTGGTGGTGTATTGATAGCTGTTAAAAATACTTTTTGTTCATCGCAATTGTTACTTTCTCAATGTGATCCTACCGATTTTATCGAAGTAATTGCTGTTAAAATTGAACTACAACTAAAAAATGTTATTATTATAAATTGTTATATTCCTCCAGGATCTAGTATCGAAGTTTATACTAAATATATTTTAGAAATTGATTCACTAGTCAGTAAACTTAATGTTAATGATGATGTAATTCTCTGTGGTGACTTTAATCTTCCTAACATTAAATGGGTTCCGCACGATGAGGATTCCTACTTCATTCCATACGAATTAGTTAGTAATACGGAGTGCTTTGTAATTGACTCTTTTAATTCTTTTAATTTTCAACAAGTATCTTCAATCTGTAATAATCGTGGTAGACAGTTAGATCTTTTATTTACGACAAATTGGATAAATTTTGCTATTATTAACTGTCCATTTGAACTAGTTGAAATTGATGAGCATCATCCTCTAATTTGTCCGTCTCTCTGTTTTCTCATACCTCCAATTATTGATTCTGAACTTTCTTATCGTTTTATCTTTCATAAAGCCAATTTTGATGCTATTAATAACTATTTAAGTTGTTATGATTTCTCATTTTTAACCTCTTTTAATTTAAATGATGGAGTTAATCATTTCTATAAAATTGTTCATTATATTATTTCACAATATGTTCCGTTAGTTGTAGACAATAGTTATAAATCCAGTCCGCCATGGTTTACTAAAAGTCTTAAAAAATTAAAAAATAGAAAAAATAAAGCCTGGCGAAAATTTATTAAAAGCAATAATAATTATGACTTTAATGTTTTCATAAATTTATTTAATGAATTTAAAACAATGTCTGATAATTTATATTCTAATTATGTGCAAAACATGTCTATAAATATTAAAAATAATCCAAAACTCTTTTGGAAATTTGTTAATTCCAAAAGAAAAAGTGATCAATATCCAATGTGTATGAATTATAAAAATTCTAATAGTATAGATTCTTCTCAAGTAGTGATTTCTTCTCAAGTAGTTATTCTTTGCCCGCTTTCTCGTTAAATGAAGATAATTTTTTGCATTTATCTAACTTTTCTAATACTACTCTGGGTAATATTCATATTGACTCTAATTTGGTATTTAACTATTTGACAAAACTTGATTTTAACACTAGTCCTGGGATTGACGGCATCCCTAACATATTTTTCAATAAATGCTCATCTTCATTATCTGGTCCTCTTTCTTCTTTATTTAATTCTTCTTTAGCTTCTGGTATCTTCCCTTCTATTTGGAAAACTGCCATAATTAAGCCAGTTCATAAAAAAAATCTTAAAAACGATGTTACTAACTATCGTCCAATTGCTAAACTTTCTTCTATACCTAAGCTTTTTGAACTAATTGTATTTGATTCTATTTATGATCATTGTACTTGTTTTTTATCGCCTTTCCAACATGGCTTTGTAAAGCTTAAATCAACCGTTACTAATCTTGTTGAATCTACATCTACATTTATTAATAATATGGAAGATGGCTTCCAAACAGATGTAATATATACAGATTTTAGCAAAGCCTTTGATCTTCTTCCACATAATGTTATTATTTTTAAGCTAAATAAATTAGGATTTCCGACTTATTTTATAGATTGGATTAATTCCTACCTCTCTGATCGTAGATATAGTGTTTCTTTTAGATCCTCGATATCTTCTGAGTTTGCAGCTCCCACAGGGGTGCCTCAAGGTAGCCATCTTGGACCTTTACTTTTCATTATTTCTATTAATGATGTTTCTTCTTTAATAATTAATAGTCACATTAAAATTTATGCCGATGATATGAAACTTTTCAAAAAAATTGTAAATTTGGAGGATGCATTAGCCCTACAAGCTGATCTTAATCGTTTTTACAATTGGTGTTCCAACAATAATCTCCAACTCAATGTTACCAAATGTGCTTCAATCAGTTTTACACGCCGCTTAAGTCCAATTTCTTATGTATATTCTTTTAATAATCAAATCATTTCAAAAGTCACTTCAATTAAAGATTTAGGGGTACTCTTTGATAGTAAACTTTCATTTCAACTTCATTATTCTGATATATTAAATAAAGCCAATTCTATGCTCGGTTTTATTAAACGTTGGGCAAGAGAATTTGAAGACCCTTATGTATTGAAATCTCTTTACACCTGCCTGGTTAGACTTAATTTAGAATATGCCAGTCAAGTTTGGTGTCCATTTTATGGTGTCCATATAAATAGAATTGAATCGGTTCAGAAAAAATTTCTCAGGTATGCTTTACGTTTCTTCCTTGGGAGGACCCTTTTAGATTACCTCCTTACGAACATAGAATAAATTTAATACATCTCAATACACTTGAAATGCGCCGTAAAGTTGCAGATATTGTATTTCTAATTGAATTAATTAAAGGCAACATTTCTTCTTCTCAACTACTCGCTAAACAATTTTTCTTCGCATTCTAGATTAAGATCTGCTAATTTGTTTAATTTACAGTTTCACCGAACTAACTATGGTAAATATGAACCAATTAATAGTCTCTCTGTAATATATATAAATCCCATATTAACTTTTCCCAAACTAAACAATCATTAAAAAATAACTTGTATTTGTGTTCTTGAAATTTTTGGACCTACATTCTTTGACCTTTGTCTTCTTAATTGAAGCTTTTTTGTTTTTTGTTTTTTTTTTAAATATAATTAGTATAATTTTTAACTTTTTTACACACTTTTTTTTTTCTTAAAAATTTTTTTTTATGTAAAATTAATTATTAAATTATTAATTTCTATAATCTTTACTTTCTTTTTTGTTTTTTTTTTAATGTTTTATTTTAGTTTATTAATTTAATGTAAATTTTGTAACTTGCTTGAATTAAGCTCGGAATAAATAAATAAATAAATAAATAAACTTCAACATTAACATGCATTGTGTTTGCGGAATTCGAGTCAAGTATCGAAATTGATAAAAATCGTAACGTCTACGTAAAAAAAAGTTCAGTCTACCATTTCTATTTATTTGAAAATGACTTTTGTTCTAGTAGATTTATCGTTCCGTACGGACGACAACAATACAATATTTGTAAAAAATTTTGCTGTAGCTGGAATAAAAGAAAAATGTAAAGCTATTATAAAGGAATTGAAGTATAAATTTACCACCAGAGATTTAAAAAAAACAGACATTGATAATTACTCTTTTGGTCATATCGATAACGAAATATAATAACGTTACTTGAAAAATTCGATATAGTCTTAACAAACGGAAAACTGAAAGCTAAATTCCTGACAACATATATCTAATCTGATTGATATTAATATTTATTTATATTGTCTAATTGATATTTCTCGTTTACAAAATAATGAATACACTTCAGATAACCAAAGCACTGAAATGTAATACTGGAACACGTAAACTATTTAAAGGTGTTTTTGCTCTCGATGAAATACCAAAAAATGTTCCCAAACCTGGTATTTTAGTAAAAAACATCGACATTTCTGCTAAAAAAGAACACATTGGTTAGCAATTTTTGTGGCACGTCAAGGGTGCGCAGAATATTTTGATTCATTTGGAAATCCACCATTCCGCAATGAGATTGTGAAATTTCTACAAAATCAATCAAAATGTGTTTTTATCAATCAATAAGCGTTTACAAAGTGACCTCACATCAGTTTGCGACAAATATTGTTGCGTATATTTATTAATGCGATGTAACTGCAAAAGTATGAAAAATTTTATTAATTTATTTAATACAATACCATCCCCGCTCAAAAATGATAAAAAATATAAAGAATGTTTCGAACAATTTTTTAAGAAAATGTGACTAAACACTATAAATACAAAATGTTTGATGAAAAACTATTCAGTTTAAAAAAAAATGGAGCAAGAATCAAAAACCAAAAAGTGAACCTCCGCAAAATCTTTTATTTGGATAAAAACCAAACAACAAAAATACAAATTGGATTTAACGTTGAAAACTTTACTGCATCAATAATTTTTTAACTTCATCACAAAGTTGATGACATTTGTGAGATGAATTATTTGACTTGGTATGGTTTTTATCAATATCTTACAATCAACCAACCCAAATTAATTTCAAAAGGATTTTTGCTAACTTTTAATCATAATGGCCAAACTAAAAAAATTAAATTGCAACTAGATAAGTACATACGCCTTTCTCTTATGTTAGACTTTATACAAGCAGTGATGTCATACAACAAAGAAACTGAATTGAATGTTCGGGAATATGCATTCAAATATTTTGATTCCGGATGTATTGAAAAGAAAAACTCAGACTGGAACAAGAAGATTTCTACATACCTATGAACTTACTTACAGCTCAGTGCAACTATTCCAGGCTATTTTATGAAATACCTATGTTTTTGTCAGAAAAAATATATTGATCAATAATAAATAAAAAAAACATTTTTTAAAACAAATTATAAATTATAATTATAATTTGTTTTAAATATAATAACATATATAAATTCATACAATTTTTTATAGCGCATTTTTATAAATCTTCCGTATTATGATGGTGAGGAAAAACGGTGATGAAATTCCTTAGTTTTTGTAGAGGTGGGATTTTTTTATCTAAATTGTTAACTTCTACTGAATTTGAAACAAATTTATCTAAAAATATCTTTTTCTTTCTTTCTTGTACCCTTTTACGTAAACCTTAAAAGCGTTGGTACCAGTGAACCTTCAGCTACCAAAGCAAATTCCTTCAAGAAATATTGCTTATTATTTCCACAAATAAATTGTAGATCAACTACTGCCTTTCTACTGCTCATTTTGTCTTCTACTATATTAATATAGACTATCAGTCCTTTATTTATACCTGATTCCAACAAGAACTTTGGTGGGGAAGTGCACATATTGTATATATTTTTTTTTTTTTAAATAAAAGAAAAATTAAATATTACAAATAGAAGGCTGACCGATGAACTTTCATTTTTTCTAAAATAATTAAATTTTGTAGGCTATGCAGATTCATTAATATCAATTTTTCACCTCTTTTCAAACCATTTCCTTTTTGAAAAGATTCATCTGATGTAAAAAAAAAACAAAACATCTTTAACAATTTTATTCTGTTATGCTTATTCATTTTAATAAATATTCAAATACTCTGTTAATATGTTGTATGCAAATACAAAATATAATTTTTCATATTCTCAAACAAAAAAAAAAAAAAATAATAAGAAAAAAGTGCAACAATTTTAAAAAGCTATTTTTAATGCAACATCAATTTAGTATAAAAATTAATCAATGTTCTCTAATAATTTCATTAAGAAATATTACGTCATGTCTAAACAGTTTTCAATTGAACCTTTTGAATGCTTAATTGGAAAATGTACAGTTTTCGAATTAGAGACAGAGTTGAAGCTATTTATACCAATTGACTTCGACAAGTTACCGTGCAACCAATCTGACAAGTCGAGTGCACAGCAGCCAGCAGAGCCAAAAGAAGTAGTCCCAGAAAGACCAGACCTACGCCACCAAAGCCAACAATATCGAGGATAGTAAAGAGCCCCAAACCTCTGTTGTCAGAGCCAACAATAATGGGGGTAGTAGAAATCCCTAGACCTCTGTTGCCAGAGTCAACAATACTGGGGGTAGTAAAAAGCTCCAGACCTCTGTCGCCAGAGCCCACAGGAGTGGTGACGGAAAGCCTTCTCTGCTATGAGAGAATGCCCATGTCCCCTATACCTAAATAATATCTGTAAAGTAAAAAAATTTAAAATAACAATATAAAAAATTTAAATAAAAAACAAAGTAGTTTAATTTCTAAAATTGTTTTATTTTAACTTTTTTTCTATTTATAATTCTATGTATTATCTATGTAAGGTAAAAGGTATATCTGTAAAGAAAAAAAAACAAATATTAAATAAAAAGCTAAAAATATTTTAAATAAAAACAAAAATGTTGAATTTTTAAATATTTTTATTTTAATTTTTTTTATTTACATAATTTTTATTTAAGATTCTTAACTCTTAATAGGAATTAGCTCGAACAGAGTCATATTCCATTTTTTTGGGTCGCGTCCCAAAAGCTTAAAATGAAATAAGCTGTTATTCAGCTCCTTTAACTCTTTTTCAGATTGTAATTTTTGTGGAGAATCGCTCCGGCATAAAAAATAAAAATTCCTTTTCTTTTATACTTTTTTAAAATAAATTTTCTACTAGGACAATTTAAAATAATTCTATTAACATTGTTTTCTAGAACACCCATATATTACATCTATTAAATAAAACATTGTAACAACAATAATTATTTTATCATTTCTTTACTTTAAAAATGAATTTCTTTGTCTAATAAGCTTTTATTGATATACAAATGCATGCTTGAAAATGTTGTAATTCAGAAGTAAAAAGCAACATGAAAAACACCAATGTTAAAATCAGTGGCATTAGCAGGCTGGGTAAACTCTTGGCAGTTTCGGTTCAATTATTATAAGTATTTATGTCGTCGAATACACATAGATAAAATAATTTTTTATTGTCCATGACCCATATTAACCGAGTGTGTCGAAAACGAAACATACAATATTTTTCATCATTGAGATCGTCTGGTTCGTATTTTTAGTTAAACCTAAGTTTCTTTCTACATTTCATAGAAATATCTAATTGACCGGTTTTTGGATTATTTTCAAAAACGACCGAGAACCGTTTTGCCTTAGACTTGAAAGCTTGTAATTTCAATTTTTTTTTTATTTTTGTTCTTTTGTTAACAAATTAATAAAAAAGGAACTTAAATCAAACAAAAATTTTTAAAAATAAGTAATATAAATCCCTAACAGCATTTTAGATGCGATATGAAATCTGTCGACTAAAATTTGTAGCTGTACTGGTGCGTTTTGGGAGCATGTTTCGAAAACGAAACATCAGGTTTAAACGATAAATCTAAATTTTTTCTCTATTTCAAATTTTGAAAAAAGTTTATCTTTGTTTCATTTACGTAGGCCATGCATTTGTTTGCAAATTCTTTTGCAATTTTAAAGCGTTAGTTTAGAAAGAACTAAGAAGTTGAAAAGGTGTTTATAACGTTTGTATTTGTGTAAAAAACTAATAAAGTGTTATTTTTAAAATTAGCAAAAATAAAGTACGAGAATAAAATTATTTAAAAATGTTCAGCAAAAAATATTTGAATTTGCGTGAAATAAAAGAATTATTCGATGAGTGTTCCGATAATGAAGACGCTGTGATTATAAAAACTGCAGACAAAGTCGATCTAATTGCTTTCCCACCAGATCGAGTTGACGAATTCAGTGATGAAGAAGAATTAGATGAAAACGATATGGTTAACAATGACAATTTTGTAAATGTGCAAAATGAAATTTTAGGAGAAATTGAACTTTTATGTGATTGTGTTGCAGATCACGAATCATCTATGGCACCTATTAGTAAAGAACCGTTATCAAAATCTGATGAAGGGGAAAAAGCACCAAAACCAAAATGGATTAAAACGAATTACAGCTTTTCAAAAACACCTGTTGATATTTCACATGAAAAATATCAAAATTTATATGAAAAATACGGTAATTTCTTAATTTTGTAATTTACTTTATTGGTTTAGAATTTTGAAGCTTTTTATTTAGGTGATCTCAATCCACTTCAGTTGTTCGAGTTATTTGTAGACGATGAAGTCATAAATTTAATTTTAAATAATACGAACAGATATGCCACAATTGCTAAAAATTATCAAACCTTCAAAACAAATGCTGATGAAATAAGAAAATTTATTGGAATTTTATTCGTTTCCGGTTACCATACTCTGCCAACAATAAGAAGTTATTGGTCACAAAGTCCATCTCTTGGCTGTCCAGTAATTAAATCATCCATGTCACGCGACCGTTTTATTCGGATTAAATCATATATTCATGTTTGTGATAACCAATCTCTTAATCGAAAGGATAAATTTTCAAAAGTAACACCATTCAATGAAATAATGAATAAACGTTTCATCCAATTTGGCATATTTGCTCATAATTAATCGATAGATGAGCAAATGATTCCATATTTTGGACACCATTCCTGCAAAATGTTCATTAAGAGTAAGCCTATTCGATTTGGTTTCAAATACTGGTGTTTGTGTTCTGCTGAAGGCTTTTTGTACTCATTTATACCTTATGGAGGAGCTTCAGAGCAAAATGATAGTTAAAATGGTCTAGCAGAAAACGTTGTTTTACGTTTACTAGCAAATGTACAAAATCGAAACCAACACACTGTTACATTTGATAACTTTTTCACATCTCACAAACTTTTGTGCCGTCTTTCTTTACTTGGTTATTTTGCAACAGGTAAAGTTTTTATTTTTATAAACACATTATAAATAAAAATTATAAATAACGTTTTTTTCCAAAATTACAAAAAGGAACTGTTTGAGATAACCGTACAAACAAACCAAATCTTGTTGATCTGCGTGAAATGAAGAAAAAGGAAAGAGGAAGCAGCGACATTTGTTTTGATTCATCTAATGAAATTCTTGCTGTGCGATGGAATGGCAATTCTGTCGTAACATTATTGACAAATTTTTTAAAACATGAACCAATACATTTGAGCACCTCATCAGTTTCAATCAGATATGATCGTGTGGATCACAACGTTATTCGTAGTGAAAGGCGAGCTCGATGTCGTTACTGCCAAAATCAAACAATTTTTGAATGCAGTAAATGTGGGATTAACATATTTCAGTACACAAACACAATAAACAGATAACAATCTAATTTTTATAACTAAAATGGTTTTTACTTTATTTTGTAAACATAATTAACTATTTTCAGATAATATTTCTTATTTTATAAAAGTAAATTTTTGAAAAATTTCTTGTGAGAAAATATTCCACATAATCCTAATGTTTCGTTTTCGAAACATGGAAAATATCCTTTCCAGGACACAATTTTGAAATTTTTTTTTTTTTTTTTTTTAATTAGGTTAAAAATAGAGTATGCAGAAAATTTTATTAATATAAGTTAACTGGATCATAGTGCCGGTTTAAATGGGTTAAAGAGGGATGTGACTATAGATAAATTTAGGAAAAATTGCAAAACGCAAAGGCGCTGATGGAAGGAACTAGTTTACGACTACATACATTTATCGTAAAATTCAGGCAAAATTTTGTTTTGCTTTTGTAAAATTAAAAAAAAATAATAAACATTTAATAAATTTCTTTTTAAAAAACTTTATTTTTTCTTTTTAAATCCAAACGGTACAGAACTATAATTTTCATAAAATTTACGTTTTTCTGCTTTCAGTCTGTATATTTTTGATTCAGGTACTGTAATTATTCTATGATCACTTGTTCTTCTAAAAATTTTGTATAAAATATTCACGCCTTCTTTATCGTTCAACAAAACCATTTCCTTAATTTTTTCAAAATTAATCAATTTTGAATTATTATACTCCAATTTAATTCCGTTTACTTTACAAACAACCAGATCACTTTGTTTGTCAGAAGAAAATGCCTTATATGCATAATTTTTTGGTCCACCGCTAACGAAATCTTTTATATAGCTTTCAGACCCATATGATTCTAGTTCATTAGTCATATCTCCGATAAAATTTCTTAAAGCAGGTTCGTATTCACCTTCTTTTGACACATATATGACCGAATCAGTGTCATAATATAAAATTCGTTCTTGTAAATTTTCCAAATATTCATACAATTTTAAACGAGCTTGTGCAGTTGTATAACTTGCAATACATACGTTAACTGTACGCAATGAATCTAACTCGTCATGTTTATATTTCCAGTTAACTAAAACTGCTTCAGAATTGATAATCATTATGTGCATTACATCTTTGCTTGAATTTGTCAAAATAGAATAAAAAGTAGCTGAATTTTTTATTATTTGCGTTTTTGTCTGGTTTTCTCGCTGTCCAAATTTTCCCCAAAAAGAATTCAATATAAGCTTTCTATATGATCTTTTTCCAGGATTTTTGCAAATGTTTTCTGTATCAAGCTTAATATTTTCTTGTTGGGAAAATTGATCTAAATACTTTTGTTTTAATTCTTCTGTGTTACAATCTTTAGGCAATCCTGAAGCTTCTTGTTTAGTTTTCAGAAATTTGTCCATCTTATCTATAAATAATCCAGGTTCGCAGTTGTTTTTGTTGTATTGTTGTACCTGATAACTCCAAATTTCTTGACTTTCGATTATACTATACCCTGTTTTTATAGCTTTTACAACTTCGTCTATAACCCAAGTTCCTGTAAGAGTTCTTTCTTTTTCAGAATGATGACATTCATCTTGATATGTTTGAAGGCTGCAAGTGAAACAAAGCGTTAACATTAATTTGTTATTTTGTTTTATTGAAAGAACAGGGTGAATCAAATCAGTTGGTGGGAGAATATCACATTTTATTAAACCATTAATATTTTCTAAATTAACTTTAGAACATATTTCATGACCTACTAAAACTTCAAGATGTCCTACTGGAAACTTCCCATATTTGCAGACATACGGATATAATGAACAAATATCTATGTATTTTATTTTCTCATTTTCTTTCGCTTTGTAATACATAAAAGTGTTCCCAGTTCTACCTCCATAAAAAGCATCTCGCGGTTAATCAATTGTTCTCTAAAATCACATTCCCACATTTCAATCACTTCATATCCAAATGATTTTAAACGTTCTGTTCCTGTTATGGTATTTTCAAATCTGATATCAAGAGTATCAAATTTGTTTCCTTGTATTGATTCATTCCTCGTATATGGAAAACATTTTGGATGACCATGAAAATAGCACCCGTGGAATTGAAAAACTTGTTTTGTTTGTGAACAAAAACCATCCACTTTTATATATTTTATAATTGTTCCTTTTTGTCTTGCTGCGTGTTGAATAGTAATCTTTCGTTGATCCTCTTCCCAAATTAACTATTGAAGTGCAATTTTAGATTGGATGTCTGCAAATCTGTAACCTTTTTTGGGTATCAATCCTATTGTTTCCGATTTCAAAAAGTTTGTTCGAAAAACTAAATTACATGCTGAAGCAATGGTTGTAGCCTCAGTAAAAAGGCACACATTATTTTCTTGTAATAGAAGTTTTCTAAATTTGATGCAGGCTTCCGTTAAAATGTGTACATCATTTTTGCAATACTGGATTAAATCACGTTTCATATTGAATTCGGTATTTTTATTTTGCTCATACCATTTAATAAACATTTTTTGATTTTCTTCTGTCATTGTATCAAACCTATAGTGGTGCATAGAGGGTATTGCTCCAACATAATTTATAGATAAATCAAATGTAAATATCTAATATTAAAAAAATTTAATACCAAACAAAATTTTTTACGTTTTTGTAAACTACTTTCTATTAAATCAAATTTTCAAAGTAATTTGCAAGAATGTAATACATAAATCTTTTTCTAATTCAAATTTTTTCAATTATATTTCAATTACATTAATTAATATGATATAAAAATTAAGTTAAGTTAATTTTACAATTAATTATTGTTTGTAGTTTTAAAATTCTTTATTAAATTGCTTACATTATACATAGCAGTTGACAATTACGTACTGCAAATTAAGATGTTACTAAGTAATTTGCAAGAATGTTATAAATCTTTTTCTAATTCAAATTTTTTCAATTATATTTCAATTACATTAGTTAATATGATATAAAAATTAAGTTAAGTTAATTTTACAATTAATTATTGTTTGTAGTTTTAAAATTTTTTATTAAATTGCTTACATTATACATAGTAGTTGACAATTACGTACTGCAAATTAAGATGTTACTAAGTAATTTTCAAGAATGTTATAAATCTTTTTCTAATTCAAATTTTTTCAATTATATTTCAACTACATTAGTTGATATGATATAACAATTAAGTTAAGTTAATTTTACAATTAATTTTAATCACAATTAATTATTGTTTTTAGTTTTAAAATTTTTTGTTAAATTGCTGACATTATACATAATAGTTAACAATAACATAACAAAAAATTTGTTTCATAGCAAGTAGTTTATAAAAAACCGTAAAAAATTTTGTTTTGTATTAAATTTTTTAATTATATTTGCATTTGATTTATCTCGTAAATGGCAACTGTAATTACACTAACGGATTAAAGTGAAAACCACTTTATTCTTATTTACAATTATCTAGTTTATCCAGGTTTTAGTTCATTGCACTTACTCGTTATACATTATATTATATTATCTAGTTGACCTTATAGTTGACATTATTTCTAAACCCACCGTAAAAGCTTTTTATTAAAAACTACATTCTTGCATATTATTAACATAGACTGTGTAATTATAGTACAACAACACCCATTTTAGAACAATATAAAACAAATCATTCCACTTAATTATTGTATACATTATCTAGTTGACCTGACCTATATTATTTACTAAAAGCTTTTACGGAATAGAATTATACAAGCGCCAGTCAATGCACCTCATTTGCATAAGTATTGCTATTTCTTTCTGGTTCAGAATTCCCATGCCAATAGCACTTTGGCATCAAGACTACTAAGGGCAATAAAGAAAAAAAAAAATGTAATTAAAATAATATGAAATAAAAATTTTTTTCTCTATATTAAATCGGTATTATTTATCCAGGAATTTTGATCAGATGAGAATCTAAGCCATTTTACAAAAATCTTATTATCTTTACTTTTAATAACTTTTTCAACTAGGTAAATATTATTATGTTTAGATTTTAACAATTCATATTCATAGAAGCTTCCTTGTATAGGTTGACCTTGATCATCTTCCAGTAAATATGTGACAGGTTAGTGATTTGAACTTTTCTTATCTTGGATATTTCAGTTGTTCAATTTGGTGTGTAACCTTTTTCTAAAACAAGTTTATACTTGCTTATTCGAACTAAATTACCAATTTTAAATTTGTATGGTGGTGAAATTTTAATATGATTATATATAGTTTTAAGTAAATTTTCAGCATTATCTTTACTGACATCAGATGGTCGTTTTTGAATTGTTCGATGTTTAGTGTTGTTATATTGTTTTGTTAATTCTTGAATTAGGTTAATCCATTTATAATTTCCGTTAAAATTAAATTCTTTCCACATCCTTTCTTTTAAAGTTCTATTAAAACGATCTACAATAGAGGCTTTTAATATGCTAAATGTTAAGTAATGATTTATTTGATATTTATTCATTAAATTTTTGAATATTTTATTGAAGAATTCTTTTCCATCATCAGTTTGCAAATTTTGTGGATGTCTTTTAGAAGTTAGTAAATATATTTTGCATTGCTTTTGTGACGTTCTCTGAAGTATTTGTTTTTATTGGGATTGCCCATGCAAACTTGGAAAAGGTATCAATTACAGTTAATAAAAACTTAAAACCTTTGTTCTCTTTAGCATATGAACACATTTCTACTAAATCAGCTTGCCAAAGATCATCAAATCCTTTAATTATAACTCTACGTCGTTTAAATTTCTTAGTGCAGGCTTATGCAACCACCTTACCTCTTCAACCACCTCTCTTTTACTCATTTGTAAATAAAATGCACTTATATAAAATTGTTATATATATATAATAAAAAGCAAAACAATAAAATGTGTTTAAAATTTATATTCTTTATTTATATAACATTATATTATAATTATTTATTTGTTATTCTTTTATATAAATCCATTAGTTTGGAACATTTTAACATATGATGTTCTGCTGAATGATAAGGACAAGTATCTGGAACAGTTGTCATGTTGTCTGATGTATAGGGACATATATCCCAATGATATCCATACTCTTTCGTTTTAATTAGGATAGAATTTTTAAATAATTTAAAAAAATGCAAGTGAGTTTTTAATTGTTCATAATGTTCCTACAATTAAATATCATCATATTTATCTAAAAAATTATTTAAAGAATATCCGATTTGATGTATATCCATTTCGAAAAGTAAATGAAAACTGATCCCGAATTATATTTTTATAAGTTCTAAACTGCTTAATAAATCCAATGCTGACTGATCTAGATCTTCAGCGTTTTGCAATCTCTCATTAATAAATTTAATTGGTTTTTTAATTTGAAATTCAATGACATCACTCATATTTGAAAATTTTTCATTTAACAATTGAGAGAACTTGATATGGATTTCCTCTAAGCTAAATTGCATTTGTTCTTCTATTATTTTGCATTTTTCTTCTGATAATTTAAGTTCTATAGATATTGTTGTTTCTAAATGATTAAGCATTTCCCGCATTTCGTTTTGTAATAGTTCTTTCTGAAAGAAAATATGTTTATTTACAGAATTTTCTGTTGCTACATCACTTCCATAAATAGGTTCTTGGACATTTGATAAAATTTGGTTTTCTATATCAAGAAGTTAATTTGAAAACTATCCCTGGAGGACCTTGAGTATTTAGTTTTCTAGAAGAAGCTATACTACGTCCAAATTTATTAAGGTACATTATGATTGCAACTGTTTGTTGATATAAAAGTTATTGAATTATATTTGCTTCTCTCAACTCTTCAATTATAGATATAATTTCATTGTGATAATTGTTGTTACCAGCTGTTTTTGATGCAATTAAAAGTCTTAATCTGTCAACTAATTCATTAGGATCATCCCAATAAACATACTGATTTGGTTTATTTGTATAATTTAAATAGGTTTCCGCCGGTGTAGAAGAAGATTTATTTAAATAATTAGTAAATTGTTTTTTTGAATAACCTGAACCAGTTTTTTTATGTCTAGTTTTATAATCATATTCATATAATTTTCTTAATATATTTTTGTATTTAAAACCTTTGTTTCCTTTTATTTGTTCTAAATGATCATAATTTCTTCTATGTGCATTCGTTTTGTTAAGTATTTGATGATATGTTTTTAAATCACTTTCAGTAAAGTTTATAGGTTTTCATACCCGTATGACTATATATTCAAAGGGTATAATAAATTTGCCATTACGTTTGTGACGCAGAGAAGGAGGGGAGGTAGATATAGACTCAAGTGTATGGATCGGATCAGAATCGAAAAATAAATCGATTTAGCTATGTATGTTCATCCGTCCGTCCATCCGTAATCACGATAACTCAAAAACTAAAGGAGCTAGGATATTGAAATTTTCGCAAATTCGTTTTTTTGCAATAGCCGTCATCCAGCCATTTTGGTCCACGGGTTCGGGTAGCTACCATACAACTTCTTTTTTTATATGAATATTACTCTGTACCTATAACAGCTGCGTGTCTGAAATTTTGCCAAAAGTAGTTTAGTTTCATGGCCAGAGTTTCTGCAAAATTTGGTTGGTCTACTGCAGTGGATTCGAGTAGCTGCCATACAACTTCTTATTTTATATCAGCACTACTCTACACCTAATGAAGCATGGGTGTCTGAAATTTTGCCAAAAATAGTTTAGTGTAATGGCCAAAGTTACTGCAAAATTTGGTTGGTATACTGCAGTGGGTTCGAGTAGCTGCCCTACAACTCCTTTTTTTATATGAGCATTATACTACACCTAATAAAGCTGGTATGTTTGAAAGTTTGCCAAAAGTAATTAATGTTTTAAAAATAATGATATAATGTTTATATAACGGTTATACGGGTATCCCAAAGTTGACACAGTCTACTCTAGTTTTTTTAAATATTAATTCATATAGACCATCCTTCAAAAACTTCATTATCAATCAAAATATTTTTAGTAATTTCATCTATTTCAAAATTAGCATTCCCAAGTTTTCGAACATTTAATGCTCATCAAAATATGGTCCATATGTCTTATCAAGTTCTGACTTGTTAAGAATAGGAAATTGTGAAATTAATGATTCATTAGTAATATTATCAGTTGTAGATGATGTTTAAAATTTTATAGTATTGGGTGTTGAAGTTATAAATTTACTATAAGTATAACTTTTGTTGCTGGGGGTTTTAACTTCCGGCTTATATGTTTTTTTTAACCTTAAATGGTCAGCAGATGATTTGATTTCCGGTTTGATAACATTATTCAAAAATTGTTGTTGTTGTTCTTGTTGATGTTTAGCAACATTTGTTAATTCTTTTAAAGGTTTTGTAATTGGAGTGAAAGTTTCTTCGCGATTGAGCTCTTCTGATAACCTCTGACTTTTAGAGATTGAAATTTCCTTTTTAAATTTTTACGAGTTTTAATTAAATCTTAAATAAGTTGTTCATCCATTTTTTTAAATGCGGATTAGTTCAATTATTAACTATAAATTATCGACTGAACTCTTTTCTTGCTAACTGCTAACTGATAATCGCTAACTGCTGACTGGTAACTGCTATCTGCTATCTGCTAACTGCTAACTGCAAACTACTATCTGCTATCTACTAACTGCAAACTACTAACTGATATCTATTAAATAACCTGCTCAGTTAGTAACTGTCAACTGTTAATAGATCTTAGGTTAACTAAAATTTAGCAAATGCATCAAAATTTTTTCTATAACGCCCATTATTTAAACCGCTATCTTTGTCAATTAATAGAAAACCATAATTATCATTCCAGCAGCATGCACTCAATTTTTTAAATTCATTAAATGTCATATCAGAATTTACATGATCATTATATATATGTTTTAAATTTAAATCATCTTGTTTAAATATAATTAAGAAATTTGCATTATCTCTAATTAAATGCTTTGGAATTCTTGTATATGTCTGACATAAATAAAAATTATCTACTTCTTGGTGACGTCCCATACAAAGGTAGGCTCATAAATTATCTTGTTTATCACAAGCTACACCATCAAAAATAAATATTGATAGCCGATATTTCAATTACATCAACATTATTTGAAAACTCATTATATTCCATTCCTTTGATTGGTTTTATTAATTTTTTAAATATACATATTTAGGTTGATGCAATGATTTCGAGTAAATATATATGTTTTTAAATTTCAACCCTTTAGGATCTAAGAGTATACTCAACATAACATTTGTTTTACCACAATTTGAAGGTCCAACTATTAGTACTCTTATACTATCTGGAAAGTTTTGACCATGTTTTTTTTTTTATTTTGTTTTTTGAGTTTCGATCAAAATTTTTTACTCTGACTGTGTTATCTACTTTTATAAATTTCATTTCTTAAAGGTGCTTAGTGTATCAGTGACTTTCCGAAACTAAACTATCTAATATGTCTCTTCAAAATAAATATTTGATTAGTAACAAAAAAACTGTTAATGGAAAAAGTATAGTTAATTCTCTAATTAATAAGTTACCATTTGAAGCACATTTACATGGATATAATTATTGCGGTCCTGGTACAAAATTAGCAAAACGATTAGCACGAGGTGATAAAGGAATTAATGGTTTTAGATGAAGCTTGCCGAGAGCATGATATAGCATATTCTATAGCTGATAATATTTTATAGCTGATAAAAGGTTGCAAATGTTTAAAGCTAAAGATTCAAGTTTTGGTGAACGGTTTAATTCATATATAGTTACAAACGCAATGAAAGCTAAAGTTAAGCTCGGTATGGGTTTAAAAAAGAAAACTCTGTTATAAAGAATCTAAAGAGGCTGTTAAAAGTATAAAAAAACCAATGATTCATAAGAATATTATAAAAGTTGCTTTACATGCTGCTAAAAATTTTTCAAAAGGGCAGAAAAAAAAAATATTAGTATTCCCAGAATAATTCCTGTACCAAAAGTTGGAGGAGTTTTACCGTTAATATCTGTTTTACCGTTAATTTTCAGGTCTATCAGCTTTCAGATTGTGCTGCAGGAATAGCTAAAGCTGTTAACGATGCTAAAAATGCACGCAAAGAGTTAAAAGAAAGTGAACGTCATAATAAAATGATGGAAGCAATAGCATTGAAGGGGGGTAATGGATTGCATTTAAAATCCTATAAAAAAGGATTAGGTCTTTATTTGAATTCAAAAAACAATTAACTAAGCTACCCAATAGAGCTCTAACAAATATTGATTTAGAAAACTTTGGTAAAAATAATTTAAAATATTTTCGAGGAGTTTTCATGAGAGATAATTTATCAATACAACCTTGGAAAGATGAATGCGGTATAATTAACTTAGATAATTCTATTGGAGATGGAACGCATTGGGTAGCTTATTTTAAAACAGATATTAAAACCATTATTTTGATAGTTTTGGAAATTTAAGACCACCATTAGAAGTAATAAAATATTTAGGAGATAAGCTTACATATAATTATAATAAATATCAAAATTTTAATTCTTACAATTGTGGACATTTATGTTTGAAAATTTTTATTTAATTTTTTAAGAAAAAAAATATTATCAGTAAATAAAACATAATAAAAAAAAATTTTTTGTTTTTATTTTTAGTCAAGCTTTATTAAAAACTGATCTACATTAATAATTTTGTACAAGTTCGAGGTTATATCTCTATATTTGAACAAAAAAAAGAAGGAAAAAACTAACTGATAAAGAATAATTAGAATTTATTTGAAACAAAAGAAATTTAAGTTGAATTTTTTTTTTATAGGTGTATATTGTTATTATGATTATGATTATTATTAATTACCCTTCAAAATCTATAAAACAGAATTACACTACTGAAATATCTCATTATATCAATTACAAACATGTCAATAACATTAACCTTCAACGGAAACTCTTCTATATTGACAACTAATTATTTTCCTCCTATAGATCTAAAGGAAAGAGAATATATCTGCGGTTTAGTGGATTTTCAAACATATAATTCAATACCTAATATAGATGAAGAGAATAATAGATTTGTTATTGGAGATAAGTCTTTTATAATTCCAACAGGTTCATATGAAATTGGAGATATTGAACGATTTCTTAAAAAAACGTTGGATATAACTAAAGCAGATAACGATAAATTAATTATAAGAGCAAATAATAATACATTAAAGTGTGAAATTTTTGCAATTGATTTTGAAAGAGAGATACACTTGGTGGGTTATTAGGTTTCAGTATGAAGAAATTATTAGCTAATAAATGGCAAATTTCAGATCTTTTTGTTGATATTAATAAAATAAATATAATAAGAGTTGAATTTAATATTATTTCTGGAACTTATATAAACAATCAAGAAGCTCACATTTTGCAAGAATTCTCTATTAACGTCAGTCCTGAATATAAAATAATTGAAGTCCCTAACAATGTAATTTATTTGCCGCTAACTATTAATCAAATAAGTTCCATTACTATAAAACTTCTTTATCAGAACGGTAACTTAATTAATTTTCGTGGAGAAACAATAACAATTAGATTGCACTTAAAGCTTCAGAATGATCGTATTTAATCAAAATTATCAACACCATATACATTCACAGAATGATAAACATAATTTTAATTCGTCAAAGGTAGTTAAAGGAGGAGGAACTCAACATTTAAAATACAAAAAACGATTATCATTTGAAAATAAAGAATATCTAAAATCTCTTGGATATCTACTAAAAGTAAATTAAAATGGATCTCTTTAATAATTCAACTTTTGATGAAAGTATAACTAGTGCTCAATGGCATTCATATTCTCCATTCTTAAACTGATTTGGATTAAGTGATATTATACGAATACAAATACAAAATCAGAACTTAAATATATTACCCTCAACAAGTCTAATCTACATTGAAAATTATGTATCAAAACATGATGGAACAGCTGTTACTCACACTAAACTAATTAATAATGCTATACCATTTCTCTTTAATGAAATTCGCTACGAACTTAATGGTAAGGAAATTGATCATAATCGTAATGTTCGAATAACTTTAACATTAAAAAACTATATCTAACTCAACCAGAATGAAAGTACGGCTTTATATAATGGAAGTTGGTCACCTAATGAATCAATTAAAAATAGTTTATATTTTAATTTTTGTATCTCCCTAAAAAGATTAGTAGGGTTTGCTGAAGATTACAAAAACATTATTCCAAATGCAAAACATGAATTAATATTAACTCGCTCTCGAACAAATGATAATTCATTATTATGTAGTAGTAATGCAATTGCAAGTGAAAAACCAAAACTTATTATTACTAATATATATTGAAAGGTTCAACATATGAACTTAGCTGATAATCTTAAATTAAAATTATACAAAAGTATTGGAAATGGTTCGGTTATGAAAATTCCTTTTAGAAATTGGGAATTACATGAATATCCAACATTACCATCAGGAACTACACATCATATTTGGAATATTAAAACAGCCTCACAACTTGAAAAGCCTCGTTTTATTGTTTTTGCTCTACAAACTGATAAACAAAATAAACTGGATGCAGATGCTTCAAATTTTAATAATTGTGATATTGAAAATTGTGACATTTAAATTCAGAATCATATCCATACGAAAAAATGAATTTAGATTTTGCAAAAAATCGTTACGCCTTAGCATATGAAGCATATCCGAATTTTAGAAGCTCTTATTATAATAACTCAATATCAGAACCTTTAGTTTCATGGGAAAACTTTAAAACTGATTCTCCAATCTTCATAATTGAAACTCGTTATCAAAATGATAATCTCAAAATAGGACCAGTTGATGTTAAAATCGAATTAAAGACTTTAAAAAAAATTCCAGACAATACTACAGCTTATTGTCTCATTTTGCATGATCGTTTATTTAAATTTAAACCGCTAACAGGAGAAGTTAATAAAATTATTTAGATGCGTATTAATAAATAATATGAGAGAAAATTGTACGGAATCATCATCATCATCTTCAGATTCTTGTTGCATTTTTGAAATACCACCATTTATTGCGGGGATATTTTTTATGATTGGATTACATTGTATAAGTTTTTTAATTTACGAACTATTAATCAATTAAATTCTTCTGAAACGTAAAAATGGAGTATGAAATAATTGATGTACAAGGTTTTCGAGATAATAATAATAAATTAATTTTAAAAGAAATTGCTATTCTAAGTTCAAATAATGAAATTCAACATTTTATAATTAAATCTCCATATGGATATCAAATTTTAGATAAAAAAACAAACAATTGGTTAACAAAAAATCATCATAGATTTAAATGGTGTGATGGTAAAACAAATTTTTGTGATGTAATCAATTTTTTGAAAACATTTACAGATTATAAAACTACATTTTATGTTAAAGGAAGTTAAAAACAAGAAATAATTTAAAAACTGTTCAAAAAAATAAAATTGTAAACTTAGATGAACAAGAGTATCAACAAGTTTACAAAAATTAAAAAAACTTTATCAAAATCAATACAAAAAATGCACATTCAATCATAATGGATATTGTGCTATTCAGAATGTTTATTTAATAAAAAAACTGATATAAGCAGTTTATTCATATATATATATATATACACGTTACGAAATTTTAAAATCGAAATTAGTCGAAAAAGTTTATTCCGATAGTGAGTAACTAAATATAAAACTAAAAAAGAAAAAACATGGAAAAGAAAGAATCGAGTAAAAGTGAATCATATAAAAGTCCATCCAAATCAACTACATCTGCGTCATGCACCATATCATGTGTAAAATCATCATCATCTACAAGTATTTTCCAAAAAGGAAATGATGGAAAAAGGAATTGCTGTCCACTGCATAGTGGGATTACTTTTTAATTGAATATAATATATTTCTTTTAAAATTAAATCTTTATTGTAGTAAATAAAATAAAATAAAAAAATGTTCCTATAAATTTATTCAGGTTATTTTTAAAATATAAATGTTAAATAAAAACAAGTGAGTAAAAAAACCAAGGGTTTTTAAAAAGTACATTTTCAAAATTATATACAGTTTCATACTGAGTATTTTATCATTTATTTTTATAAAAATATATATTATGATAATTATTATTAGTTATTTCATTAATTTATTAATTATAGGACTAATAGTGAAATACTTAGAATATAACCCCAATGCAGTCAAGAAAACCTGTTAATAAGTGCGAAATAAAATATAATGTAAAAAAAAATTTGAACAGGTGTTAAAATTACAGGTGGTTGAAAATAGCAAAATTTCAATTTTCGAGCCCTTATAGCTCCTAAACAGAAGGTTTGACAAAAAAAATTTGTTAACCAACTCCTACTAATTTCGGAGGATCTAACTTCTCCTAAAATTTCAAGACCCTAGCTTGAACCGTTTAGAAGATATATGGGGCCAAAAATTTTGCAAAAGTTGAGTTTAGCTTAATGCTAAATTTTAGTAACGTATGGCAATCCTATACATTTTAGCCTTATAGTTTTGTAAAGCCTATAAAACCAGCTATCTTCTACCGTTTTCAGATTGAAAATACACTTAACAAAACTCTTGTTATAACAATTTAAAAATAAAACTTTTTCAAACTTTGGGGGCCTGTAGCTCCGTAACGGGTGGAGCTACAGAAAAAAATTCTTCTACGAAATTAATTTTTTTGTAATATCTATTCGTGGTTAAAATTTCTTTACTCTATTTCAAACGGTGTAAAAGTTTTTGTAAACATACGGACGGACAAAGTCAAAATTAAGCAAAAACCTTTGACACTTATTGAAACTTTCGTTTTGGAGCTTTCAATTTTGTACACAAATAAAAAAAAAATTTGACAGGTATTCAAGTTATAGGTGTTTAAAAGCTAAATTTTTAGCAAAATTTCAATTTTCGACCCCTTACAGCTCCTAAATAGGGGGCGTGACAAAAATATTTTGTTAACTGACTCTTACTAATTTCTAAGGATCTAACTTCTCCCAAAATTTCAAGTTTCTGGATTTAGCTGTTCCGAAGTTATGAGGTACCAAAAATTTGTCAAAACTTAGTTTTGAATAACGGTAAATTTTAGTAACGTATGGTAACCTTATACAATTGGTGTTTAAAAATTTGTAAAGCTTATAAAAACAGCTGTCTGTAACCGTTTTCAGGTTGGAAATATACCTGATAGAACTTTTTCTGAATTTGCGGGGCTGTAGCTCCGTAACGGTAAGGGCTACAAAAAAAAGTTTTAACATTAAATTATTTTTATTGCAATACCTACCCATTTCTGATATTTTTTAGTCAGCCGTAGGTAAAAAGGGACGGACGGACGGACGGACAGAGTGAAGCTATATAGGCACATTTTTACAAAATTTTTTGAAAATGTGCTAAAAATATTACCCAGATTCCATAAGAAATTATGTTAATGTTATCAGTTTAATTATTAGCAAAGAAAGAAAAATGGTATAATTTTAGACATGCTAATATTAAAATCCTAATTATTAGAAAGAAAAACCTGGGTACCTGAACATTTAGAAATTCCCCTCTTCCTCTATATTTCTGAAATTAGTAAAAATCTAAGTTTCTAATTTAAGGAAATCTGAAAAAAAAACTTTAGAAAAACTAAAAAAAGAATTAAAATTTGGTTTCTTTTTTATTATTATTTATTATTATTTTTGTTTACAAATAAAATCTATTGTAATAATAGAGTGGTTTTTTTTAATGATCTTAAACCCATACTCTATTTTATTTAAATTAATTTTTTTATTTATTATTTGAATAATTTCTTTACTATGCTGTTTAGTATAGTATGTAGGTAAATATGTAAAAAAGTTATCACTACATGCGATGACACATTTACCTGGTTCTTTTTCTACTTCTCCATCCTCCTCCGGTTTTTTTTTGTTTTTTTGGTTTAAATTTAGATACAGCCTCCTTTAGCTGTATAATATTATACACGATCCCGATTTTTAAATCACTCATTGATTGAAACTCCTTTCGATTGTTGATTTTTTTGATAAATTCACCCACCCACCCAATTTAGTGTAATATTTTGCAATTGTATTTTATTAGATCGTATATCCTCAATCCTATATGTCTGTGTTCGGTACCAGTCTACCAGAACCGCTGTACAGGCCTGATATTATACTCCATTTAAAACAATTTTCATCATTATTCATTACGTTAATACAAGCCTTTTTAGTCTTCAAAAATTTTGGTAACGGAAGATATTGTGATCTTCTTAATGGTTTATATTGATTAATGTTGACTTCTAAATGTATTACTCGAAGTAAAGACCAACCACTATCCCTTTCTTGAAATTCTTCACTTTTAACAACAATAGACTGGAATAATTTATCTAACTTTTCTAATATTTCGGTTAATTGTAATATAATTTCTATTTTAGTATTAAAAGATTTTATTGATAAACTAAAATCATCGAAGTCCTCCAAAATATTTCTATCCGTTTTCGAATACTTTATATATTCAGCAAATAGTTCAACGTTAAATTTGAAAGAATTATGTTTTTTCAAAGAATAATTTAATAATTTAACTATTTCATTCTTCGAATTATGTAAAATTTGTTCTGGTAGCAAAACACTTTCATCATTATTTTCCAATATAAACGTTTTTATTCGTTCATTGAAACAACTTTTAATACTTTTTAAATTTTTTCCAATATAATCACCACTATTTGTTTTATGTAAAAATGTCCTTATGATATAACCATTCTTTCAAAGGTATATCTCTTTTACAGCTTTCACAGAACTTAATATCTGAGTAACCAAAGGATTTATCACTAGACCGTTTCATTTTTCTCTCTTTTTTTATTTTTTTTTTTTATTTATTGATTTAATATTGAACAATTACTAATAAGTTTTTACAAACTGCAACTTTTTATATACAAATTTGTTAAGATATATATATATATTAAATAAAAAATTTTTTTTATTTTTGTAGGAATTCTCCCTTACATAATTATAGATTTTTTTTTTATTTTTTAACTGGTAAGGAACTTTAAAATTAAAACCACGAGTTTTTTATTTTTCAATTTTGAAATCGTAAAATTTTATATGGAAATATACACACAAGCACTCATTATTCATCCATTTAAACTATAAAATAATCAAAACAGCAAAACAAAATTCTAAATTTTAAAATTTTATTCTCTTATAAGTGAAATAAATTCATTTCCTAAATACTATAGGATATCTAAAAATTTTCGGCTTTCAACTTTGACATGGTTCCAAAGAATTTGCTTTCTAAAGAACTTCAACATAATTCTAAAGGTACAAAGAACTTCGATATTATTCTAAAGAACAGATTACTACCTAAATTATCTATATATGCCGAAGTACATTTCCATTTTCCTAATTCCTTCCTCAATTTCAACTAACAATTCAACTTCATCCCCTCCACTAATTTACAACTCCATCTACTACCCCCCACACTCAATATCTAACTACTAATTCCACACCTACAATCTGCAACTCAACACACCTCATAATCTTCAATTTCATAACACACCTCAATCATTTCAATTCAATAACATACGACACATTATTCAAAAATAACGATTAATTTGTTCAAATTAACGGCTGTCAAATGCTGTGACGTCATTTGACTGTCCCAGAACGTACACATTATATCTACTCATAATATAAGAAATATAAGAAAAACCACTAATAATATTTCTATACATTTTGTCAATTTGTAAATCATAAAAATCCGACGTACAACATCGCGTCACGCGTATTTTGGCTGCTCTCATGTAAATTCAAGAACAGAAGAACAAACAGAAATTATACGTCGTACACTCTTATTTAGGTTGGGACTAATGAGCTAATGAATAAATAATTTTTTTCAAGGAATGTTTTTTTTTGGTTTTGCAAACATATTATAGGAATTTTTAATTGTTTTGAATATACTGTATGTTTTGATATATTTATATATATAATATTTTATTTTTCATACTTAATTGTAGCAACAAAAGAAAAAACAATTACAATATTTTTATACACTTTGTCACTTTTTAAATTTCAAAACTCCGAGGTACAAATTTACATAACTATTTATTTCAAAAATTTTCTATAAATTAAACACCGTACGCGTTGATTTTAGTTAAGCCCTAAGTAACAAATCATATAAATTACAAATTTTTTTTTTTTTTTTTTAATATTATGCATATAAATTTTTTAATATCATATCTTTCAAACGTAATGGCAACTACAGAATATATTTCAAAAGTCGGTTTTTTCATTTTACAAAAAAACTTAACAAAAAGCAACAACAATATACGATTAACAAAATATTTTGTTTTAGCAAAACAAAAACAAAAAAGAGTACTTTTCGCTTATAACAACCATGAAGGGATGGAAAATACTCGTCGTAATAAACGAATGTCGTTTTAAAAGATTGCTGTGAATTTTGAAAAATTAGTAGAAGACATGAATATTGTAGAATGTACTAATTCTAGAATGGACAATTCGAACTCATTTGCTAGAATTTTATTTAATGTGTCAACTTCAAGCCTATATATAATGCATTTTCTTCTAATGAAATATTTTTTTGTATTTTTGATGCTTTGATTTTGATGATTTTTTTTATATTTAAAACTAAATAAAAAATACTAAATTAATCACCAAGCAACATTATTAGACATAATAAGTTTAAATAAAAGATATATGAATGTAATAAACAACTTACATTTTTAGGTAAAATTTAATTATTGTATTGTTAATTTAATATTCCGAGTTCGTAATGAATGAAAACTACTTTATAAACAAAATGCATTGCTTTCATTTCGAACAGAACTCATTTTTTTTCACCAGAATTTAAATCCTCGTTCACTTTCTATGATGAAAAAAATTTAATTAAATTTATTTAAATTTAAAAAGATTTCATTCTCCTTGTTCATTGAACATTTTAAACTAAACAAAAACAAGTGATGAAAAAAAACCTAGGGTTTTTAAAAAAGCACATTTTCAAAATAATATAGTGTTTCATACTAAGTATTTTATCGGAATAAAATGTTGAAGCTTCAATATTAAGGTTTAATTTAGGAAATATATACGTTGGTGACTAAGTTACTGCTTACCTATAATAACAGTAAATTTTTAAGTCCTAGTAGCACCTGTATAGGGAAGGTTGCCAAATTTCTCAAGGATATAATGCTCACTACTCCCCTTCCCCCAAACTTTTTTAGGTTCTAGGAATTAAATTGTGAATTCCACCAAAGTTTGGAATTTTTCTTAGAATTTTACTATTTAGGCAAAAATGGTTAAAACTGAGAGACACTTTCTTCAATTTAAAGAACCCCTTTTAAATTAACGAAAAACCTTTAACATATGTTAAAATATAATGTTAGACATTTAAATTTTGTATATTAAGGAAAAAATATTTATACAGGTAATCAAGTTACAGGTGTTTAAAAATAGAAAACTTTCAGTTTTCGAGCCCTTATAGCTCCTGAACATGGGGCTTGACAAAAAAATTTTGTTAACCGACTCCTACTAATTTCTTAGGATCTAACTTCTCCCAAAATTTCAAGACCCTAGCTTGAACCATTTAAAAGATATGTGGGGCCAAAAATTTTGCAAAAATTTAGTTTTGCACAGTGGTTAATTTTAGTATCGTATGGCAACCCTAAACATTTAAGCGAAGTATTTTTGTAAAGTCTATAAAATCAGCTCGCTTCAACCGTTTTTCAATTGAAAATAAACTTATCAGAACTCTTGTTATATCAATTTAAATATAGGGCTTTTTCGGAATTTGCGGGGGCTGTAGCTTCGTCACCCTTCAAAATTAAGAAAAACCTTTGACACATGTTGAAATATAATTATAGTACTTTGAATTTTGTATATTACTAAAAAAAAATTTGGACAGGTATTCAAGTTACAGGTGTTTAAAAATAGCAAAATTTCAATTTTCGAGCCCTTATAGCTGCAAAACAGGGGACATGACAAAAAAAATAATTTGTTAACCGACTTCTACTTATTTCAGAGGATCTAACTTCTCCCAAAATTTCAAGACCCTAGCTTGAACCGTTTAGAAGATATGTGTGGCCAAAAATTTTGCAAAAATTGAGTTTAGCATAATGGTAAATTTTAGTACCGTATGGCAACCCTAAACATTTATTTCTTAAAAATTTATAAAGTTTATAAAACCAGCTATCTTTTGCCGTTTTCAGATTGAAAATATCCTTAATAGAACTCTTGTTATAACAATTTGAATATAGGGATTTTCCCAACTTTGGGGGGCTGCAGCTTCCTAACAGGTGGGGCTACAGAAAAAAATTCTTCTACGAAATTATTTTTTTTGTAATACTTACTCGTGGTTAAAATTTTTTTTCTATATTTCAAACGATGTAAAAGTTTTTGTAAACATACGGACGGACAGACGGACAGACGGACAGACGGACAGACAGACAGACGGACGGACAGAGTGAAACTATATAGGCACATTTTTACAAAATTTTTTGAAAATGTGCTAAAAAGGAAGATACACATAAGTCAGCGCCTATAATAGTTTGATTGAGCTGCGAGTTACAACCGAAATTGAATTACATTTACACAGAAATTCGCGCATATTATTAGAGTCATAAGCCAAGCCACAACTTTAAACCGCGTGGCCGTTAAATTCAAATTTACGTTAAATTTAAGACGGTTTTCACCTGAAAAAACGCAATATTATAAAAAAAAAATATCATTGTAATATGAAAACAAAAAAACTTTTTTTTGGTTGTTGTTTCATTAAAATTGGTCAAATAGTTTCCCCTAAAAAGGGACGTTTATATTTATATGGGAAAAAATAACCCGTTTAAATATTATGATATAGAGTAATCACGTAGAACAAAAATTTTGTTTTCTCTAAATTCTAAATTACTTACACAGTCACACAAATTAATACAAAATATGTGTATGCACAAATGATTTTTATTTCTTATTTCTTCCGTCTACATCTATATATATAAAAGCGAAAGTTTGTTTATTTGTTTGTTTGTTTGTTTGTATGTAGCGAGTTGGCTCCTAAACTGCCCAGCCGATTTTCATGAAAATTTGTATATAGAGGTTTTTGGGTACGGAAGGAAATCGTGGCCCAAAAATTTTGCTCTAACGGACCTGCCAAGTTGGGGCTGTGGTGCAGCAAGTATATTCAAAAACGTCAAAATGACAAGAAGTAACAATACTATTTGTAATCAGTGCAAAAGAATAATTAATTTAAAAAATAATATAGGGCTACAATGTGATGGCGACTGTAAAAAATGGTACTGTAGTATCTGCACAGGTTTGGAAAATGATGAAATCCAGAAATATAGACAGGATCCAGTTGAAATCTGGTTTTGCTCTCATTGCAAAATTAAGAGTCAAAAAAGAAAATCAATGAATGTAAACCCGTCGAATAGCACTGCTAAGGATAATTGGAACAAATTATCTGGACCCTCATCTGATGCTGAGGCAATACACACCAAATTGGATACAATAATGGCCAACCAAGCTTCGCAAGTCACCAAAATTGATACCCTGGATAATGGTTAAGCAACTAAAGGAATATATAGACACCCTTATTGATGAAAATTTAAATTTAAGAAATGAAAATACAAAATTAAAAGATGAAATTAAGTACAACAGCATTGAATTTCAGAAAATTAAGCAAAACCAACTAGATAACCAGATCGAAATTTTTGGAGCGTTACCTGACCAACTTAGTGAAGTTGATCCAACCGCCATAGTGAACAAATTAGCTCAGATTTGTGACGTACAAATAAATTCTAGTGATATTAAAGATGCCTATGTGGGAAAATCATCATCAGATAAATCCGGAGAGACAGGTAAAATTATAGTTCATTTTAATAATATACGCAAAAAATCTGAATGTATTAGTGCTCTTAAAAAAAGTAAACCAACAATGCAAAGTCTCAGTTATAATGAAGATGACAAAAACAAAATTATCTTTGTTAATGAAAAACTGACGACATATTTCAGTTTACTATATAAAAAAGCAAGAGACCTAAAACGAAAAAAAATAATCGAATTTGCATGGGTTAAGAATGGCAGACTACTTATTCGTAAAACTGCAAAAAGTAAAATCATAAGAAACTTACACGAATCACACTTAGATGTTGAATAATTTAACATATGAACTGCCACTCAACACTCATGTAACTACAAATATCTTGAACACTAATGATATTCTAATAAGAGAAAAAAATTCTTTAAAAATTCTTTATATAAATGCTAGAAGTTTAAAATACAAAATTGACGAAATTACGCACTTATTAGATTCACTAAAATATGTCATTCACTTAATACGTATAACTGAAACTTGGATATTAGATACAGCTGTCCATGGGATAAATATCACGGATTATTATATGATTGTATCAGGAAGAACAACTAGACGTGGTGGTGGTGCTGCTATATTTGTTCATAAAAGCCTAAATTACAAAACACTAAAAAATTTTTCCGATGATTATAATAGTTTTATTACTATTCATTTAATTTACAGACCCCAAGCAATTCAACTAGTCTTATGGATAATTTCCTTGTTTATCTGGACAATTACCTTGCAAATCTACAAGCAAAAAACTCATTTGTTATGGGCGACTTTAACTTTGATATCAGAAATAATATTGATAATAAAGTACAATCTTACCAAAATGTAGTCAGTTCCAATGGTTATTTCTTTTGTCATCACGAAATTACACGTCCAGAATCTGGTACTTGCTTAGATCATATACTCAGCAGCAATCCTAATTCCGATATGAACATTACTCTTTTCCACACGGATATATCTGATCATTTAGCAAAAATAATTGAAATACGAGATGCTCGAATAGAAATAAAAAAAAAAATAACACATAACCTTAGCAAAAACATTAACTATAAAAAAATTGCTGAGGAATTAAATACATTAACTATCAATACAACAGATGTTAACGAAATGGCTAATAAACTGACACTTGAAATAAAAAATGCAATCAATAGAGCTACCAGGGTCTCTAAAAAGAAAAAGAGAAATAAAAAATTTGAGGCACCTTGGATAGATAGTGAATGCATAAAATTGGTTGAACGAAAAAATTATTGGTATAAGAAATACGTAAATAATAAAAATAATGAGTACATCAAAACTAAATACTGTTATTGGCTAAATAGATTAACAACATTAAAGAGAAAAAAGAGAGAAGAATATGATAATTTACAATTTGAAAGAGCTGCTGGTGATCCGGCAAAAAATTGGCAGTATATAAAAAAATTAATAAATGGTTCAAATATAAAAAAAAACGAATTTTTCTCTGATGAGCTAAGTGAACTTGAAAAAGAAGAGAAAATTGAACAATTCAATCAACTCTACTGCAGTGTGGGTGAAAGTATGGCAAAAAAATTTAACTCCATTTATGTTCCTATATCAAGAACTAACACGGTATTCAAGTTTAAAACCAATGATGAATACAAAACTATTAAACTGATTGACAAACTTGCTAACTCAAATTCTACTGGTGCTGATGAAATTTCGACAAAAATTATTAAATTCTGTAAAAATGAATTAAATAAGAATATTACTAAGCTTATTAATACATCTTTAACACAAGGTACAATGTGTGCAATGATGAAAATAAACAAAGTTATTCCGATCTACAAAAGCGGTGAAACAAAAGATCTTAACAACTTTAGGCCAATTTCAATCTCAGTAGTCATCAGCAAAATAATAGAAACATTTGTAAATGAGCAGTTAACTGAATACTTAAATTCAACTAACTTAATTAGTAAAAATCAGTATGGTTTCAAAAGAAAATCAAATAACCAGGCGGCGCTCTTCGATTTGCTTTCTGAAGTGCAAGGCAGGCTAGACAATAACAAAAAAGTCATAGTAATATTCTTTGATCTCAAAAAGGCTTTTGATTCAATTGACCGAAAAATATTACTAAGAATACTTTATGAGCAAGGGGTCACAGGTAATGAATTTAAGTGGTTCCAAAGTTATCTTGAGGATAGGTCACAATATACAGAATGTGATAATATAAAAAGTGGCATATCCAGTATAAGCTATGGTGTCGTCCAAGGAAGTTGCCTAGGGCCTACACTATTTTCGTGTTATATTAGTAGTTTGCCCGATGTTATACGTCATGGTAAACCATTTTTATATGCTGATGACCTGGCCATTGTAATTTCAGAAGATACACTAGATAAACTACAAGTCATCATTGATCAAATTATGGTGAATATAAAAAGCTGAATGAACAAACATAAGCTAACTATTAACACAAACAAAACAAAATATATGCTATTTAAAAATAAAACAACAAATACTATTAACAAAAAATATGATAATTGCAACATTGAAATTGTTAATCAATATAAGTATCTAGGTGTAATAATCGATAGTAATTTAAGATGGGATGCACAAATTTCTGAACAAATCAAGAAAGGGAGACGAATTGCTGGGATTTATAAGTTAATAAGTAGAAGAGTTCCCCATAAGCAGAAAAGAGCAATATATTTCAGTTTATTTCACAGCACTATTACTTACGCTATCCAAATTTGGGGAAACACATATCTTAAAGATTTAAATACTTTACAAATAATTCAAAACAAGGCGATAAAAAATCTATTTGGGCACAATATAAGAACTTCTACTAAACTAATTCACAGAGATCACGGAATTCTAACATTAAAACTTTTAATAAAATGTAAGCTGGCAACTCAAGCACACATGATGATTAATAATAACATCAATACCATCATAAAACCATCACTGATTAATAGTCATCATAATTATAGTACCAGAACAGCTGATAATATTCGAATAATTTCGTCTGCAATAAGATTTAATAATCATGACACTATTTATAACTTAGCATATAAGTACTACAATGAACTTCCTAGTAATTTAAAATAAACAAATGAATTACATACTTTTAAACATATGGTAAATTAATTTTATTTGTCATTCATTTAATTTTTTTTAGATTTTAATTTTATTTTGAACTTTTTTAATTTTTATTTTTGTTTTGGATTTTTTTGCTTTTATTTTGAACTTTTTGGATTTTTTATACCTGCTTTGAATTTTGTATTTTTGAACTATTTTAGTTTTTATGGTTTTTGTATAATTATTATCATAATGTAACTAATCCTTAATATTTACTTTTAAACTCTTCTATTTTTTGCACTGTTTTTTCAATGTTTATTGTTATTTGTTGTAATTTTTATATTTATAATTATGTATATACTCTTTTACGAGCGATTGGGCTCATTTTGAGATAATAAATGAATAAATAAATAAAAATAAAAATTTAAACTTCTTTGTTCTAAAATGAAAACGGTTAGACCGATTGACTTCAAATTTTGTATACGTGATGCTCTTTGAGAATTGAGTAGACACTATTAAGAATTTTTGAATTGTTAACCCATGTCGGGCCGACGGGTGGTCAAAAAAAATGTTGGGTCCAAATTTTGCCCGATTTTACGAAATTGTGTTTTGGCTTAAAAGAAAGCCTCAAAAAAATTTTGTTGAGTTCCATTAACCCATTGCGGCCCAACAGCTTTTTATAGGTTTTTTCAATACTTTACTCTAAATTCGAAACAGTTTTACCAATTGACTTCAAATTTTGTATACGTGATGCTCCTTGGGAATTGAGTTGACACTATTAACAGTTTTGGAATTTGTTAACCCATGTCGGGCCGACGGGTGGTCAAAAAAAATGTTGGGTCCAAATTTTGTCCGATTTTACGAAATTCTGCTTTGGCTAAAAAGAAAGCCCACACAAAAATTTTATTGAGTTGCATTAACCCATTGGGGCCCAACAGCTTTTTTTGGTTTTTTCAATACTTAATTCTAAATTAATAACCGTTTGACCGATTTTCTTCAAATTTTGTATACGTGCTCTCCTGTGAATATTGAGTTGACACTATTAACAGATTTGGAATTTGTTAACCCATGTCGGGCCGACGGGTGTTCAAAAAAAATTTTGGGTCCAAATTTTGTCCGATTTTACGAAATTCTGCTTTGGCTAAAAACAAAGCCCACTCAAAAATTTTATTGAGTTGCATTAACCCATTGCGACTCAACAGCTTTTTATAAAGTTTTTGGTTACTTTACTCTAAATTAGAAACGATTTAACCGATTTTCTTCAAATTTTGTATATGTGTTCCGTTTTGAGAATGAAATTAGCTCTTTTTACAGACTTGCAATTGGTTAATTCATGCCGGCCCAACGATTGACAAAAAAAAGATTTGGAAGAAAATTACGTCCAATTTAGCGCAATATTGCTTTGTCCAAAGAGAAAGTGTAGTTCCGTTAACCCAATGGGGCACAGTGGCTTTTATAGATTTTTCCGTTACTTAACTATAAATTAGAAACGATTTGACCGGTTGACCTCAAATTTTATATGTGTGAAGCAACTTGAAAATGGAGTTGATTATGTTAACAGTCGGTCCTACGATTGGTCAAAAAATTTTTTTGGAAGTAAATTACGTCAAACTGTGGAAAGTAGTTTGTACTATTTTGAATTACAAAAAGTTTCAAAAATTACTAGAATAATCCTAGAAAAATCGTTTTAAAAAGATTGCTTTCATACATTTTAAAATTTACATGTGTAAACCGTGTGTAATTTTTGTGTTAACTTTTTGCAGTAACATCAACTTCAATTAAACCTCCATTGAGAGGCGCAGCAACGCGCACCGGATATTAGCAAGTATTCTATAAAAACCTATACTTCAGTAATTATGTTGTTGCACAATTAAAGATTGTATGGAACTACAATACGAATATATATATCTTACTCCATATATTATAAAGGTACTATTTTTTTCTTTTTCATATATTTATGATTGTCTAATTTTTATACCCGTATGACTATTAGTCAAAAGCGTTTACTAAGTTTTCCATTACGATTGTGATGCAGAGAAGGACGGAGGGTAGATAAAGACTCAAGTGTATGGATCAGATCAGAATCGAAAAATAAATCGATTTAGCTATGTGTCCGTCCTTCCGCAAGATAACTCAAAAATAAGAGCTAGGATTTTGAAATTTTCACATAATAGTTTTTATGCAATAGCCGTCATCGCTATTTAAATCCAGTCATTTTGGTCCACGGGTTCGAAGACCTGCGGTACAACTTCTTGTTTATATAAGTTGTATGGCAGCTACTCGAGCCCTTTGCAGTAGACGAACCAAATTTTACAGTAACTTTGGCCATAAAACTAAACTACTTTTGCCAAAATTTCAGACACGCAGCTGTAATAGGTACAGAATAATACTTATATAGAGTTGAGGATGGTGGGCCTTCGGTGAATAATATTAACTGAATTAAAATTTTAATTTTTATTATTATTTAATAATTATGAAAAGTTTTAAGTGAAATTTGATAAATGTGTTGAAAACTTGCAAGACTAATTCTGAAAAAAGCGTTTTAAAAAAATATCTTTATTACATTTTAAAATAAACATCTACATCATCTGTAATTTTTGTGTTAACTTTTTTCAATAACATCAGCTTAAATTAAAACTCCATTGAGTGGCGGGAAAATGTGCGACGGTAATAGCTAGTTAAAATATAAGTATTATTATAACCGTTTTACTATAGGTCAAAAGGGTATACTAAATTTGCCATTATGTCATTATACTAGGTCAATAGTAGTTTTCTTGAATTGCCAACGTTTGAATAAAATATGGTCGATGGTTTAGAAAAGGTTTAAAAATCTGCTTTTTAACTTATATTTTGTTTTGTACTTAGTTGCAAGTTCTACTACGCTCTTCCTCGTCTTTTTATGATTTTATGAGAGAAATGTACGCTTCTTTTTGGGAAAAACTGTTTTAAAATACTATGTATTTAAGCATAATATATACGAAACTGAATTTTTGGATTTTTAGATTTTATTTGAAAAAAACTGCAATTTTACACTGAAATCTGTTTTAAAAAACAAGAACTGCAAAGTGGATAAAAAACAAAGACTTACGAAAAAATTTAGAGAAGGAAAATGTTATGTTATTTAAAGTTAAAGATATTTATATTCGGATTCTTTATTAGCTTTATTTTTATTTTTATTAATATTATCTCATTTAGCTTTTGCACTATTTGAGACCATTTAGGTGAGCAAAAAAATTAGTCTTATTAATTAAGTGAGCTTTTGGAATAAAGGTTAACTTGCATTAATACCAAAATTTTGAAAATTTCATTGAATCTTTAAACAGGAATCGCGTAAACAGGTCAAAACCAAATTAACCCTGTGAATTTTTATAATTAAAATGCTGATATAAAATTTTCAATAAAATTCTTTTAATAGTTTAAGCAAATAAAATTTATAGAAAACTTAATCGAACCTAACTATGGTACCATGGGAATTGGTTCTGGTCGAGTTGGGATAATGAATTCGGATTCTAGAAGTTTTTGATCAATTTGAGGCCAAACAAGTATAATTTCGAAGACAAAGAATATATTTCATATTTCTTAGGTGTCCCCGAAATTTAGACATAATTGTAGTGGTGGTTCAGGTGCCTCCTAAGAAATCCCAAAACTAAAAAGCTTATCTTCGAAACTTATGAAGATAGAAACTTTAAATTTGATACACGAAGGTTCTTTCCTATTTCCGTTTTTATTTAACACTTTTATAGTTTTAAAAGGCTAAGAATTTTACCATAAAACATATTTTGTATAATATTTTATATATTAAAAACAAAATATTTTTTTAATAAACGGTTAAATTCCTTTTTTTTAATTTTTATTATGTTATATATTTTATTGAATTATTACCAAAGGTGATATATAATTAAGACATTGTGTACAATACTAAGCTGTATTCAAAGGTACTTGGTGCATTTATGTAAATTTTATTTTTATATATAAATGAATTAGATGAATCCAAATTTTTCAAAATTGCAATTATTTTAAATGGTTAGTTTATATACCTAATAGAAAAGCTTCTAAACGCAAAATATGCAATAAATGTATTTCTAAAATACCATTATAAATTTAGACCTTTTCATATAATGCATTTAAATATAAATATAAATTTTACATAAATGCAGCAAGTACCTTTGAACATAACTGAACCACTACAATTAAGTCTAAATTTCGGGGACACATAGGACATATTATATTCTTTGGCTTCGACCACAACTAATTCCCATGGTACTTTCATTACTAGTAACCTAGAGTTTAAATTTCATCAAAATAGCGGCATTATTGTTTGAGTTATGTGTTATGGAATAATATTATAATAATAATATATAATAAATTATAACTCTTTATTAGATTTTTGTTATTTTATATAACTTCTTTATTGTTATTTTATATAACTTCTTTATTGTTATTTTATATAACTTCTTTATTGTTATTTTATATAACTTCTTTATTGTTATGAATCTGTTAATATATATTTTAGTACATTCAGTCTTAACTGAATGACTATTAAACTCTGACTGACTAGTGAATTTCTTTTAACATTGTTAGGTAGTTTTTTAAAATAAGGAAAAGAAAATAAAAGAATTCCAAGCGTTCCAGTTTTAAGTGGTACGCTTGGGTCAAAAGATATCATTTTTACATTTTGTCAATGTGCATTGCACATGTTAAATGTTATCTTTTGTACCTTCTATTTTTATATTGAAAAATGAATAAACTGACCTGTTCCAATTTTGAACATAATAAATTTATTTGTTACTCTAATATGCTTAACATTACTGAGTCATAATATTGATTTTAGTATGTTATATTTAACTGTGTTAGTTAGGATCATATTTCAATAACAAACAAAGTGAATAAATGAATTAAGGTTATTGAAATATGATTTGTTTTAATTACTTATTATATTTTAACATTAATAAGGAAGAGTATCATAAACCTCAAATTCGGTTCATAACATATGGTGTTTTTAAGATATATGTTTGTTAGCCCTTGAACTTTTCAAGGGTTCCAGAACCCGAAACCATGGTACGATTTCGCCCATATGCAGTCCCCGTCATACTTTCAATACTAGTTAACCCTTGTACACAATTGGAACGTTCCATCTTAATTTTAAGTTACTAGTTTTATTAATTTCGATGATAAGCTTTTACACATTGGGGGTCTAAGAGAGGTACTGAATCACCACTCCACTTGATCCAAAATTAGAGGGACCCGCGGGAAATAGTAAAAAACACCCATGTACCAAATTTTAAGCTTCTACATTTGTTTCAAGTTACTATCTTTATTAATTTCGAAAATATGCTTTAAAGTCCACGGAACTGAGTGGCTGGTCCCCACCCACTACTCCAATTGGGCTCAAATTTCAAGGAGACTAAGGAAATCAAAAGCGACACCGTGATACCAAATTTGGAGGTTCTATCTTCATTGGTTTCGGAATTATACTAGTTTGGCCTAAATTCGATCAAAAAGTTCTAAGTTCCGAACCCATGGTCTAATCCCGACCTTACGCAATCCCCACAGTAGTTTCTTTACTAATAACCTACAGCACAAATTTGATGAAGATAGCGTCATTAGTTGTTGAGTTATCGTGATTTTTTATATATGTTCGTTAGCCCTTCGATCGATTAAAAGGTCCAGAATCCGAAACCATGGGCCGATTCCGCCCATATGCAATCCCCGCCGTACTTTCAGTCCTAGTAACCTACAGTTGAAATTTCATCAAGATAGCTCCATTATTTTTTGAGTTATCGTGCCTACGAACGGAGGGACATGGCTATATCGACTCAGGAGGTCTCGCTGATCACAAATAAATATACTTTTCCATATCTAGCTCGCCTCCTTTAGGTGGTTACAAACAGCATACCAAAGTTAATATACCCCTTTACCTATTCTATAGGTGTAGGGTATAAAAAGTCATTTTATTACCAATATATTAAACAATCGTTCAAACTGTTTTGCAAATTGTTTTTTAAAGTTTCTGTTTCACAATCGGTCAAAAGAACATGACAAAATTTGTTTTTACACATTCCGCTAGTTCAAAGAAGCCCTACCTACTTTAAAAAATTGGACGTTATTTACTTATAAAATTTTTTTTTTACCAATCGTAGGAATGACAAGTATATAAATGTACGCATACAAAATTTAAAGTCGATTTGACAAACCGTTTCTGCTCAAGAGTAAAGTAACGAAAAAATATGTACAACGAAAAAAGCTGCTGTGCTGCAGTGAGTTAATGGAACTCAACAAACCCTATTTTTGAGACTTTGAACAATCAATATTTAAAAAAAAAATTTTTTGTGTAATTATCGGGCGGCAAAAGGCCTACAAAAAGCTGTTGGGCCGCAATGGGTTAACGGAACTCCACAAATATTTTTTTTAGGCTTTCTTTCACCAAAACTAGCTTTTTTACAATTTGCAACCTCCCGGGCAACGCCGGTTAAATCTGCTAGTTTATTATAAAAATAAAAATTATTAATTACATGCTTATTGGATCCTGGAACCCCTGGTTGGGCATAGGACGCCAACCATTTTTCATGATCCTTATCAATTCCTTTTATTTATAACCATGTTCTGCGTTGCGCTTCTTAGTCGTCTGCTAAATGGATTCCACTCAAAACGTTGTTTTTATCCATCGCCATTTTATCTTTCGGATTTCGACTTCAATCATCTTTTGGTTCGGTTTTTACCACGGGTGTGTGATGGTGTTGATTTACGAACTGTTAAGATGCGGCGTAGACAACGGTTTATATACGTCTGCAACTTTTTGATGATATAGTCGGTTACCTCCCATGTTTCACAGCCATATAGAAGGACTGATTTTACGGTGGTTTCAAATATTTTTAACTTTGTAGGCAGGGCGATATTATTTGACTGCCAAATGTTTGAGAGTGTTCCAAAAGCAGTCCTAGCTTTACTAATTATGCTGTCAACATCAACTTCCGTTCCCCCATTTGTTGTTACCATGCTTCCTTAATAATTGAACTGCTCTACTTTTTCCATTTGGCTTTCTTTTAGTAGAATTTGCTAATGTGTTGAGTGTTGTGTACGCGTGCTTTTAGTATAAGCTGCGTTTATTTGTTTATTTTTGACCAGCTCATTTGTCATATGTGTTCAGGTTTTGGCACATTTCGTTCAGACCACTTCTTGAATATTCTCCGTGATACCCCACCTACTAAGAGCTCTCTATATATACTCGTGGTTTGCCCGGTCAAAAGCTTTCTCGAAGTCTACGAACATGAGATGTGAACTCTGTTGATTGGTCGAGTATTATTCGCAACCTGTTGATATCGCCAACACAAGAGTATAATATTTGGCATTATTTTCAAGAAGTCAGATAACAGCGTTATACCACGTCAGCTATTGCAATGCTTCAGGTTATCTTTTTTCGATAGCTTAACAATAACTCCTTTTCCTGGGTACTTCTTCCCGTATAGCTTGAGTCAATGGGAGAGGTATATCTATCTATCTACATTGAAATTTTTTTATATTAGAATTAGATTAGAAATTTGGCTGATTAGAGATCAACGTTACTCAGGTTCTTCAGAGATATCTGATGCAGGTTACTGTATCAGAACTGTTCGTTACTGTTCGTTGTTCAGTTACTGTTCGTTTAGCAAACGGCAAAAGTATTCTTTCTACCTCCGCAATTGATCATCAATCGAAACCAGAAGCCTTTCATCTTCGTCTAAGAAAACATCTAACTGCTTCATTGAATGAAACTGAAAGAATTTTTGTTATCTTGTATAAGGCTTTGCCATCACATCTTCCTGCTTCTATCTCTGCTTTCGTGGCAAGGTTTTCTATTTGTTTCCTTCTGCCTCGTCTTACATTTCTCTGCGCCATCCTATGTGCTCTGTTAAACTCGATGCGAAGCACACGCAATAGCCGTAGAATTTCACAAAATTTGTGAGATCCAGGCTTTTTGCTGCGGTATTGGGGTATTTTTTCTCATACAATTTCTATAACTGATTATTTTACTTTATCCCACTTTTCATCTATAGAAGCTGCTCCGTCCGCTCTTTCATTAGCATTATTCAATGTTGATGCCCTTTCTCGGAATTTTTGTTCAAAATTTCCACATGTTTCGGGATTTTTTAACGCTTCAACATCGAAAAGTGCTCTTCTGACAGGTACTTGATTTCGTCTTTGGACAGCTGCTGTTCTTAACTGCATTTGCGTAACAGCTAAATGGTGATTGCTTCCAAAGTCAGCGCTCCTCATATTTCGAGCGTCGTAAAGAGATTTCCTCCACTTCTGATGGACAATAAAATGGTCTATTTGGTTTCAGTTTGACCATTTGGGGACACCCATGTTATCTTATAACATGACTTATATGCAAACAGCGCACCGCCAATGACTAGCTGGTGGATGTTGCAAAAATCCATGAGCCTTTCGTCCAATGCCATGTAATCCCATAACCCTTCCTAAACCAGAATTTTCCGTTCCGACTTTCCCCTTTAAATCATCTAATATAATCTTTATGTGCGTTATAATATGTTGTCCCAAGTAGAGTGTAAAAATTGGGCTTTTCTTCATCTTCTACTTCTCGGTTGGAGCGAAACATTAAATTACGGCTATATTTCGGACCACGGATTTGAATCTGGCTGTTATCAATTTGCATGATATTGGTTTCAAAGAGATAAGGTCTTGCTCGGATTGGCGTCCGCTTTTTGTAGCCAAAAGTTTTCACTATTTCACGTGACCGGTTCCTTGAACTTGTGTTTGATTATTTTATCCTACCTGTATTTAAGCATGAATTAGTCTGCACCGCCAAATCCGATGTGCAGTTTACATTGACTGCAGTAGTCAAAGGAGGATTCACCATATTACTATGGTTACCCCTTGGGGAAATATATCCATTCGCATTTTAATTCATGTTTACATATTTTATACTATTAGTGTTTTATGAGATATGGTTGATAACCCTATAAGCTCATGTCTGCAGACATAGTTGCCCTTTGGATGGACAGACACATCTCTTACACGTTTGTATAGCTTTCGCTTCTTTCAAGGCAGACACCCACTCGGACTCGCCAATTTTTGGTACAGACGGTCCTAAATCAAGCGTATGTTTTGAATACATAAGACTCGACCCGCTAAATTCACATTGGTTTTTCGATCCCAATTGCTCCACCTGGGTTGGGTACCAGATCTTCCGGCAGGATTGCTCGACGTAACAGGCCAAGGTGAAGGTGAATTTTGAATTGGTGTAGCAGAGGCTAAGCCAACGTAGCAGGATACTCGTCAGCTGTAATCGCATACTACTCCCATTGATCCTATAGAACTACCCAAAAGAGACATTCCATAGAACCCCTCCAAAAAAAAATTATTACGCAAAGAATTTGAACATTTCATATTTTTTTTAGGATGTTAAGTTAATTAAAATTTATATAATAACTTTTATTAAGTAGTAACTAAGAATTAACATGCAAGAATTTTATACATTCCAAGACTTTTTTTATTCTAATTAAATAATTAATGAAAAGCTTTAGTTTAAGGTAAATTCGAAACGATCATAAAACTATAAGTAAGTATAGCAAAGGGTTCTAAAATTTGTATGGCACCTATCCGAGCATTTAGTTAGATTTTAACCAAAAATAATAGGAAAGTTGTGGTACCTACGTATATAATCAAATGATGTATTTATTTAAAAAAAATATTTCCGCATATTTTAAAGTTTTATGTTTTCCATACTTATTTAAATATTTTAAAGAATATCGATGGCTTTAAACTATAGCGATGTATTTCTACTATGATGTTTTGAGAAAAATAAGTTTAAAAACTTTGGAGATATTATTTACAGTTTTTTCTTTTTTGAGTCCTAGTTGAATATGAATACAATATACAATTTAAAATTCACGATTTTAAATACAAAACCGAAAAAATAAAGTTTTTGATCGAATTGAGGCCAAACGAGCATAATTCTGAAACCGATGTAGATAGAACCATTAAGTTAATTACAAGGGCGTTTCTTCCTATTTTCTATATGTCCTTGAAATTTGGAATAGGGGTTCGGGTCCACACAACTCCCAAGATCTTAAAGAACATCTTTGAAATTAATAAAATTAGTAACTTGAAATAACTGTAGAGGCTTCAAATTTGATATAAAGATATCTATTTTCTTTTTGTCCCTGAAATTTAGACTTTATTGGAGCGGTATTACGAAAATGAGATGAAAAAAAATTAAATGAAATAAGAAAATTCTTCAATTCTTCAAGAATCATTGTCATATGAGAATTTTTATTTGTTAATCGAAAATCAAAGATTGCTTATATTTTTTAAACTTGAAAGCAGTGTACAAATTTATTTTTGTACTCGTAGATACCAAAATATATTAAATTTTAAAAAGCATTTTATCAGTGGTAAGGTGTTTTTTTTATGAATTTTTCTTTATGAATGTTAAGTTTTTTTGATTTTTGAATTTTATTCCTACAACTTAAACCGCTTTAAAAGAACGAGAATTTGTTTCTTTTGTATGTATATACATATAAATAAATTTTTACCACCAGCCTGAAGGTAAAGATTTACTGGTAATGCTTGGTATTCTTATTATTATAAGATTTTTTATCCTTAAGAAATTCTTATTTTTCTTATCATTATTCTTATCTTATATTATTATTAATATAGGATTGTTTAATGCAAATCTAAATAAGAATATGTATGATGATACCTACATCAAAGCAAGACTGTCTCTTCCTATTTCCTTCATGCTCTTGAAACTGCGAACCAAATGCAATATCTGAACTACTGTACCACCCCCAATACTCCGAATATCTTAAAGCATATCTTCGAAATTAATACAAAAAGTAACTTGAAACAAATGAAGAAGCTTCAAATTTGATATAATGGTATACTTAACTTATTTCCTGCATGTACCCGAAATTTGAGCTCAGTTGGAGTGTTGGTTTAGATACCTTTCTTAGGCCTCCCAAAGTTTAAAAGCTTAACATCGAAATTAATAAAAGGTAAAGAAATTAGAATTACTAAATATTCTGATAAAAAGCTAATCATAGTATTAAAATTTTAGTTGCTTTTAGTTTATCATTGAAACCCATCAAATTACATAAACTATCAAAAATTACTATTTCTATCGAACAACTTTGAGTTTTAATTAAAATTAGAACCACAGATAACAGGACAATTTGGATTGGAATATTAATTTTTAACAGAAGTGCTCAAAATTTCAATATGGACTTCTAATTAAATTTGAACCAAATACTGCAATAGGTATAGAGTAATGCGCATATAAAATAGTAATTGTGTGGTCGGTACTCAAACCTGTGGGCCATGATTTCCATAGCGAATAGCGAATTTATCGTGCGGACGGACAAACATAGCTAAATCGATTTATTTTTTTGATTCTGATCCGATCCATACCTTTGAGTCTACATCTACCCTCCCACTCCCCCCCCCCCCCCCCCCTTTCTGCGGCACAAGCGTTATAGTAAATTTAGTATGCCCTTTTGACAAATAGTCATACGGATATAAAAATTCTGACATTGGGTCTACGTTAATTTATATTTTTAAGTTTACAAAATATTTAATAAAGATAAATGAAATTTTTAATTTTATGTTTTTAACTTATAATAGGTTTGTATGTACTGTTAGTGTACGTAACTCCTCCCTCCTTAAAACTCAGATGAACCGTGGTTACTCGGTGCTGATATTTGGATTATTTCAATTTGGAATGTTAACTGCTGTGCTGCGTTTCTTGTATTTTATATATTTTTTTTTTAGGAGATTTATATTTTAAAAGTATAAAATATATAAATATATTATACCCCTTTCTTCTCTACGTCACAAATGTAATGGCAAATTTATTATACCTTTAAAACTATGTTCGTACGGGTATAATAATAGGTGACGTTCATACAAAATAGATTAAGTTAGAAAAATTTATGTTTTATAGCCTATATTGCTATACATACTTAAAGAAGAGAATACATACATTCATTCATTATTTTTTTATTTTTGCGTTGTAATTTTTGGAATACATAATCGAATATTAAAACAAAAATAGGTTTGATACAACATAAAATGCTTAGATTCAACTCATTACTTTTATTTATTTGGTTTTGTAAAAAACGAACGTAAAAACACCCTTGATACAACACAGAATGCAAACATCTAAGGGTGCGTTTATGTTGGAGTTTATGTTGGAGCATCGATAAGAGCATAGCGTAGAAACTATATACATGTTTTAAATAGAAGTGTTTATGTTGGAGCATCGCTTTGATCATCGATAAGCGAAGCATAGAAATTCTTTATTCAGTTTCCTACGCTATTATCGATGATCAAAATTTTTAAATAAATGCTTTGCTCTCTTTTGTTATTGTAATTTTTTAAATAAATGTTTTGTTATTTTTGTTTGTTATTTCTTTTTTATACCCTACACCTATAGAATAGGTAAAGGGGTATATTAACTTTGGTATGGTGTTTGTAACCACCTAAAGGAAGCGAGCTAGATATGGAAAAGTATATATATTTGTGATCAGCGTGACCGCCTTAGTCGATATAGCCATGTCCGTCCGTCCGTCCGTCCGTCCGTCCGTCCGTCCGTAGGCACGATAACTAAAAAATAATGGAGCTATCTTGATGAAATTTGAACTGTAGGTTACTAGGACTGAAAGTACGGCGGGGATTGCATATGAGCGAAATCGGCCCATGGGTTCGGATTCTGGACCTTTTAATCGGTTTCAGGGCTAACGAACAAATATAAAAAATCACGATAACTCAACAACTAATGACGCTATCTTCATCAAATTTGTGCTGTAGGTTACTAGTAATGAAACTACTTCGGGAATTGCGTAAGGTCGGGATTGGACCATGGGTTCGGAAACTAGAACTTTTTGATCGAATTTAGGCCAAACTAGCATAATTTCGAAACCAATGAAGATAGAAACTCCAAATTTAGTATCAGGGTCTCCCTTCCCATTTCCTAAGTATCTTGTGAATTTGGGTCCCATTGGAGTAGTGGGTCGGGGACCAGCCACACAGTTCCGAAGACCTTAAAGCATATCTTTAAAATTAATAAAGATAACAACTTGAAAAAATGTAGAAGCTTCCAATTTGCCACAAGGGTGTTCTTTACTATCTCTTGTGTGTTCCCCTAATTTAGGATCAATTGGAGTGGTGGTTCTGTACCCCTCTCCGACCTCCCAAGTTTAAAAGACTTATAATTGAAATTACTAAAAATAGTTACTTAAAATTAGGATAGACCGTTGATATTGTGTACAAGGGTTAACTAGTACTATAAGTACAGCGCGGACTATATAAGGGCGAAATCAGCCCAACGGTTTGGATTCCGGACCTTTTAATCGATGTCAGGGCTAACGAACATATATAAAAAATCACGATAACTCAACAACTAATGAGGCTATCTTTATGAAATTTGTCCTGTAGGTTATTGGTAATGAAACTACGGCGGTGATTACGTACGGTGAGGATTGGACAATGGGTTCGGAACTTAGAACTTTTTGATCGAATTTAGGCCAAACAAGCATAATTCCGAAACCAATGAAGATATAACCTCCAAATTTGGTATCAGGGTGTCCCTTTCGATTTCCTTAGTGTCCTTGAAATTTGAGCCCAATTGGAGTGCTCGGTGTGGACCAGCCACTCAGTTCCAAGGACCTTAAAGCATATTTTCGAAATTAATAAAGATAGTAACTTGAAGCAAATGTAGAAGCTTCGAATTTGGCACATGGGTGTTCTTTACTATTTCCTGCGTGTCCCTCTAATTTTGTACCTTTCTTAGACCCCTTAATGTGTAAAAGTTTATCATCGTAGTAACTTAAAATTAAGATAGAACGTTCCAATTGTGTACAAGGGTTAACTAGTATTTAAAGTATGACGGGGACTGCATATGGGCGAAATCGTACCATGGTTTCAGCTTCTGCAACCTTTGAAAAGTTCAAGGGCTAACAAACATATATCTTAAAAACATCATAACTCAAAAAATAATGCCGCTTTTTTGATGAAATTTAAACTCTAGGTTACTAGTAATGAAAGTACCATTGGAATTGGTTCTGGTCGAGTTTGGTCAATGAGTTCGGGTTCTAGAAGCTTTTAATCGATTTGAGGCCGAACGAGTACAATTTCGAAGCCAAAGAATAGAAATCATATCATATGTGTTCCCGAAATTTAGACTTAATTGTAGTGGTTCAGCTTTCTTCAAAGGAACTTGCTGCATTTATGTAAAATTTATTTTTATATTTAAGTGAATTTAAGTGAATGACACAATCGCCGCCGTAGTTTCATTACCAATAACCTACAGCACAAATTTCATGAAGATAGCGTCATTAGTTGTTGAGTTATCGTGATTATTTATATATGTTCGTTAGCCCTGAAACCGATTAAAAGGTCCAGAATCCGAATCCTTGGCCTGATTTCGCCCTTATGCAGTCCACGCTTAACTTTAAGCACTAGTTAACCCTTGTACACAATTTGAACGTTCTATCTTAATTTTAAGTTACTATTTTTAATAATTTCAATTATAAGCTCTTAATACTTAAGAGGGTCTAAGAGGGATACTGAACCACCACTTCAATTGATCCCAAATTAGGGGGACACGCAAGGGATAGTAAAGAACATCCTTGTGCCAAATTTGAAGCTTCTACATTTTTTTAAGTTGTTATCTTTATTAATTTTATAGATATGCTTTAAGGTCTTCGGAAATGTGTGGCTGGTCCCCGACCCACTACTCCAATGGGGCCCAAATTTCAAAGACATTAGGAAAATAGGAAGGGACACCCTGATACAAAATTTGGAGGTTCTATCTTCTTTGGTTTCGGAATTATGCTCGTTTGGCCTAAATTCTAACAAAAAGTTCTAGGTCCCGAACCCTTGGTCGAATTCCGAACTGACGCAATCCCCGAAGTAGTTTTATTACTAGTAACCTACAGCACAAATTTGATGAAGAAAGCATCATTAGTTGTTGAGTTATAGTGATTTTTTATATATGATTGTTAGCCCTTCAATCGATTAAAAGGTCCAGAATCCGAACCAATGGGCCGATTTCGCCCATGTGCAATCCCCGCCGTACTTTCAGTCCTATTAACCTGCAGATAGCTCTATTATTTTTTGAGTTATCGTGCCTACGGACGGACGGACATGGCTATATCGACTCAGAAGGTCACGCTGATCACAAATATACATACTTTTCTTTATCTAGCTCGCTTCCTTTAGGTGGTTATAAACACCATACCAAAGTTAATATACCCTTTTACCTATTCTATAGGTGTAGGGTTATAAAAAGGGTACAAAAATAAAATTTGGACTGATTAAAATTATAACGGTATACGTTTTACGAAACGAGTGCAGGTATATATAAACATTTCGTCCCTCTAGGTCTTAAGTGTCGTATACGCATATTTGTCATTTTTGGCAAATTAAGTTTAAATTAAAAATACATAGTGTACCGTCAATGTTATTAATATTTTAATCTAACTTTTTTTAAACAATGCTGTGTCGGCAACACTTTTACTTACATTATTGTCGGTTTCCTATTTTTCATAGGATAACATAGTTGAATATTTTTAAATTTGTCGTATATGCAAAAATAATTAATGATCGTTAAATAATAGTCATATACGACAAACAGGCATTAAAATTTGTATAAGCTCAATTTCTTATCATACGTCAAAGAAACTGCAAAAATTTAAATGAAAAACCAATATTTTTTTTTTGTAAAAACTAATGTAGTCTTTACGTACGTAACAGTTTTATTTAAAAGTTTAAAATTAAAAAAGTATATAAATAAATATTAGTTACAGTTATTAATAAAAAACAAAAAAGATAATTTTAATTCTTCTAATAACATAAGGATAAATTCTTTAATTCTTCTAATAACAAAACATAATTATAACCTAACAAAAAATAATTATATCATAAAAACATATTTTCATTCATAGAATAATTATAAAAAACAAAAATACTTCATCTTATAAAACTTATAGGGTAAAAGAAAAATTATATTTTAAAATAACTTAATAACTCTTAAATATATTTAATTATGGCAGTAGTTTTAGGTTTTAAGTTTTTTTTAATTTTTTGTTTCTTTTCGGCGTAATGTCGATTACTTTGCTGGAGTTTAAAGCAGCTTTATAATAGCTTGTTCATCCATGTATTTATACATTGATTCAATGTCCTTAATTTTTTCTTTTGAAACTTGTATTCCACAGATTTTTACATTATTAATTTTAGGTAACGTTACGGATCCAATTTGTTTAAAAATTCTGCTGCTTTTAATATTAAATGTTTGAAAATGTGTATCAGCAAAAGATGTTTTATATTGTAAATTAAATAAATTTTCTCTGTCATATAATATACATTTTATTTTATTAAATGGTAACCAGTTATAGTTTGTCGAAGCAATATTATAATTTAAAAAATCTCTACTTTGCATTTGCATTATTACCAAACTAACTTTTCGTTAGTTCATTTTTAGCATTTGCTTTATTAAGGAAACGGGACTATATATTGATATGCCTTTTAAATGACGTTCTATTGTACTACGCACAGAATCGACTTCTTGAATAAGCGAATGTCCTTTTTCTAAGTATTTGTGTTGAATAGAGTCAATGTTTACATTTTCTTCTAAAAATTTCAAAATCATCATGGAGCTCATTCTATTTTTATTTTGTGCCACACATGAATCAGACCAGAGAACAAAATTCTTGATATTAGGATTATTTTCTAATACTTTTTTAAAATTTTTTTTAAAGCACTGGCTATGTCGTTCCCTGATCTGCCACTTTGTGCTTCAGTCCATATACTGCAGTATGTTTTCTTATCGAGGTTACAATGCCCAGTAAGATTGTAAACTGAAAATTTACGTTTGTAAAAGAAATTCGAAACTTGTGCTCTGGGTAAGGAAAATACATTTTCTAAATCATAACAAATAATTGCAGTTGTTTCGTCATCACTTTTCCTATCAGTATCCTTAGTTTTTTGCCTATTTCTTTATTAACCTTATGTGTTTCAATCATAACTTTTTCTTCATTTGTTAAATTAGTTTTTTTTTCATATTCAGAACACATATCGCACTAATCTTTTTTAGGGATTAAAAATGATAAATTTAATTCTTCATTGAATACTTTCCTGTAAATATTTTCTTTTAGAGGCGAAAGAATACATTTTTCTTTATACAACTCGTACATCTTACGTATACTTAATGTAGGATCTAAATAATATTTCGCAGTATTTTGAAGGCAATAATGAGATTCTACCTTTGGAAAACTTTGAATGTAGTTTCGTATTTCATTTAAAGAAGAATCAGAAGTAGCTTTTTTCACATGTTTACCTTTCATTGGAGATTTTCCTGTCCCAGTTTTATCAATTTTATTTTTGAAAAAGTAGTAAATTCTTCTCTCACTAATATCCAAAGTTTTTAAGAAAAACTCTTTGCAGGCTCGTATCAAGTTATCAGCATCACTAATTTAAAAAAAAATACTGATATGAAAATTTTCGACATTTTTTTTGTCCTTGCTTCATTCTTTTAGCACAAAGTTTCCTAACAAATTTGGCGTAGTAATGGTTTTTGGACTTGTCGTCTAATCTCCAAAAACTCTTATGAATTTCTTGACGTTGATTTATATCAAAGTTTTCACCACATTTAAAAGTACAACCTAGCCTGCAAAGCATTCCCTGTTTAACAGATTTAGAATTCATAATCTTTCCATTATACGAGACATATTCTTTCCCAGTTTCTCGTAATTTTTTGGCAACATTTTTTTTCCAAGTGTGTTGCTTTACTAATTTCTTTCTTGAAAGTGGTGTCGAGTTATTAGAAACTTGTTGACCAGCTGATGATTTTGAAGTTGGACAGAAATTCAACAGATACGAAGATAAAGTAATTTGATTGGCGCTCTGACTACCAGTTTTTTTAACAGGAGTCATTTCACTAGCTGATGAAGAGACAGGTTTAACTGGGACAAAATTAGGATCAGTGATAGAATTGTCTGGAGAAAATTCTTCTACATTTTCATTGTCGCTGTTGTCGAAAGAAAAAATAATAAATTTTTATGCACATTACATGTTTTTTTACCAGTATTATCATCCATTAAGTAGCTCATGCTAATACTTATGTACGGGGCGGGTGATGAACTTCTAAACATAAAATAAATTTACTTTAAGAACTGACACTTTAGGGCACGTCATATTATATGATTTATACATTTACCTTTCTTCGTTTATTTCCATATTTAATAATTTTTTACCACCGTACATGTATTTTCACAAAACATGCGCAAACGCGAATAATTTCTTGTAATATTTATTATTTACTACTAGAAAAATAAACAATGATTCTTTTTTTACTATATGAAATATTCTTTTTATGTGTGGTATACAACAAACAAGCACTCAACAGAGACTTTGCGTATACAAATACAAATTCTCTTTTGTATGGTATACAACAAACAAGTACTCAAGAGAGCTCTTGCGTATACGACTTCAAACTCTCTTTATGTATGCTATACGACAAACAAGAAATTAATTTGTTTTGATATTAATTAACATGCGAATTTGTCGTTAATGGAACAAAAACACATGTTATGGAATATACGACAAATAAGGTTTAAACAAATAGTTTAAATTTTGAATATACGACCAACTCGCTACTGGTATCTTTAGAATGTAGATAGGTAGCTAAATTCTGACCAGACCATTCGAAAGATCTTGTTTTTTCTAGTAAGGATCTAGTCTTAAGTTTAAATATGCAAAAAAACGTATACGACACTCAAGAACTAAGCTAAGACGATTTTTGTTATTTTAATTTTTATTTTATTCTTATCTATTAACTTTTTTTTAATTTTTTAAAGTTTGTGATATTACTTTGGATTTCGTTTATTATGTTGTGTTTTAATATATGGTTCTATGGTTTTAATTTTATTTTTAGCATGTTATATAATGTTTAAACTTTACGAATTTAGTAGCATGGACTACTGAAAAGATCTTATATTATGTTTTGGACCAAAATTTTTTATGTTAAATTTTGAGAACATATAATGTTATTTTATAAAAGAAAACATGTAATATTATTTTATTTTCAAATTAAAATTTTATTGAATTCCAAACTAAAATTAAACTGTTAATATTAAATTATAAACAAAAGTATAAAATTATATTTTACATAAATAATTAATTTAAATCAAAATAGGGTGTCTGCAAAGATATGTTTTAAAGAGATCACGAACATTGATCTTTGATTTGGTCTTCCAGTGGCTAATTCAGTTGTAGCTGTATTCGGGGGTAGTGTTAATTTGTTCATTTGTAGATTATGCTGAATACCTTCTCTATCAATTATAATATTATGCAATAAGCAAATAACCTTAACAATATCGTCAGCAATATCTACAGCAAGCTGGGTGGCACAGTGGTTAGAGTGCCGACTTTCATGCGAGAGGCCCCGGATTCGAATCCCAGTAAAAGTGAAAAAACTTTTATCTGGTTTTCAACTCCACTCAGCTACCATTCGCCTTTGGGTTCAAATTAATGGCTTAATTAATAACTAATAATTATATATTTTTAATAATAAATAAATATAACAATATACACAAACACAAAATATAAACAAATATTTTAATTAAATAATATAACTCACTGATATAGAATACCATATAACTCAAGTACAAAATTATTACAATATAAACAAAAATAGAACTGTATTTATTGAAAATCTAAGACATTTATACATGTTATAAGGCGTAGTACTATCTCATGTTTAAAATGTATGTGGAATTCATTTGATCAGTTCTAATATATGAATATATCTCCCCTATTCCGACAAGCACATATATAGTCAGGCTGTTTAGCTTATCACAGTGAACACTTAGCACGTAGAGGTGCCGGCAAAAAAAAAACAAAAAGACGTTTGTATTGCCGTACCCAATATTCTCCATTTCGAATAAATTATACCAAATGCACATTCAACAGTTCTTCGTGCTCTTGATAACCTAGCATTGAAATATTCTCTATCAGCATCTAATTGCTGTCGTGCGTAGGTTTTAACAAATTAGGTAAAAGTGGATATGCTTCATCAGCTACTATGACATAAGACTGTAATGTCAGAATTAGGCAAATTACAGTTTCCAGGAATGTTGAGTTTTCCGTCTGACAAATGTAAAAATAAACTTGATGATCTAAACGTTCCACCATCACTCTGCTTTCCGTATCCACCAACATCTATGTTAATGAACTTATAATTAGCGTCAACCAAGCCTTGTAAAACTATAGAAAAATAGTTTTTATAATTATAGAATATGGTTCCAGAATGTGCAGGACAAATTATTCTAATATGCTTTCCGTCTATGCTTCCTATACAATTTGGAAAATTCCAAATGTTGTAGTAGTCCTTTGATATATTTCTAAAATCATCTGCATTTGGGATTTCATGTTAAGTGGTTGAAGTTCTTCCCATAATAGTTTAACTTCATTTCTTATAATTTTTGAAACTGTTGCAACTCCCATACGAAAAGAAAATACAAGGCTTCTAAATGACTGGCCAGTAGATAAATTTTAAAATAAGATGTTAATTTTTTATAAAATTTTTTGATTATATATTATTTTATTATTTTTTAGCAAATACTGTTCGTAACAAATGGAAGGGTTTGCGTGACAAATTTCGAACTACCCTTTAATTCATTCCCAAGCCAAAATCTGGTGATGCACAAAAAGTTGACTATAAAGGTCATATATTTTAAAAGTCTTTTATTTTTAAAAGATCAATTTACTCCTAGAAAATCTGGGGGAAATTTTGATACCATTGATGAGGCAATTTTTTGCAATTTACTGAATGAAGATGATAATGCAAATAGTATTCAGGAGTCTATAAATGAAACACCCGCTCTGCAATGATTATTATGATAATTTTACTTCTAGATCTCCCAATGACGAATTACCAGAAACCATACCTTCAACATCAAAATCTACAAGTTATGGTAAAACAAAATCTAGGGATGCTAGTAAAGCAAATATCGGAGAGCATTATTGGAAGTTGAACGAGAAAAGTTACGATATTTGCAAGAAAAGAAAGGCAAAAAAGGATGATGATGATGAAGATTTAAACTTTTTTAAAAGTTTACTGCCCCACGTGAGAACACTTTCGGCCTATGATAAGTTAGCGTATCGTATGAAAGTTATGAAAATAACTCAAGATTTTATTAAACCGCCAGCTTCAAGAATTAATACTGATAATGAGGAAAAGTTAAGATGTCATACTTTTCATATTGAAAAAAATTTAAATTTTACAGAAAATTAAATTTTTTATAAAACTTACATTAAGAATTTAACCTGTTTTAATTATTTTAATTTCATTCTTATAGGACCCATACATAAAAATTATGCCAACTTACCTGAATGTTAACATTAACATCTCTTCTTGGTAGAATTGGTGGAGAATCTTAATTTGAAGTCTTTTCTTCATTTTAAATAAAATGTAATCATATGTTTCCGTTTGCATCCTCATATATTCTGCAAACTTAATTGAATGTTTTCTCAGGTCTTGGTAGATGGGAAAATTCCCCAAACGTGTATCCTTCCCCATTAATAGGATGCATAGCAAGCTTGCGCCTCCTCCGTTGTTTTTCAGTAATGTACAATTTCGTGGCACTTGAAACGAAAATCATGTCTTCATCTTCGCTGTCACTCATTTTGTATTGGCTTTTTTTTTACAATAATTCTTTTTTAAATTTTTTATAATTATCAAATAACTTTTTAAAAAATATTATTTTATTTTCTTTGAATTGAATATTCTTTTATTATTACGTTCACCTTCCAATAAATAAACAATTATAATTATGTTTTATTATTTTATTTAAATCTTTTTTTTATTTATTTTTTTTTTTTTACGAGGGAATGGAAAGCTCGAAAGCCACCCATTGAAACTATGCGGTGTTTCTTTGGGTAGTGTATGATTTTAACACACCAAAACCACACCCTTTTTGAACCAAACTTTAGGAGGGAACCTGTAATACAAAAGTACAGAATATGGAAGGACTTAGGATTATGGTGGAAGTTATTTGGAATATTTGGATTATGGGGGATGGGGAAAGTTGGTTGGGATAATTAGAAGAAAGATGTTAATGTTCTTCTTAAATTTTGTTAAATCGTACATATATACATTATCAACTTTGGGGAACACATTTGATGGAATATGGTTCCATAATCGAGATGAGCGCATGATAAACGAATTTCCATAAGTCGTGTTACGCCATCTAGCTAGTTCAACTGTGTAGGAATGAGCATCTGTTGCCCTCCTTGTTTCCCTTTGGAAAATCTTGAATGGAGGCATAAGTTGTTTGATTTCTTTAGAACAGGTGTTAGTCCCTACAAGATATCTATAAAACAAGGTCAGTGACCCAACAGTGTGACGATGGCTGAGTGGAGTGAGCGTTGAGGTAACACTGGAATCATTTATAAGACGGATAGCTTTGTTTTGCTCTTTATCGAGATATCCAAGCGCCGTAATGGGAGCACCAGCCCAAATATGTGCATTATACTCCATTTTTGACCTAATATAAGTTTTATAGATATTGATGAGATCAGAAGATGAGAAGTAAGTTTTGCAGCGATACAAGAAACCCAAATATTTAGCAGCGTCCTTAGCTACTCCAAAAATATGATTTGACCAAGTCAAGTTTTGGTTTAGCTCAATCATATCATCATTGATTGTATCAAGATTCTTCAAGATTTTCATCACTGCTCGCGTCCTAAAGTATATTCTACCAAAGGAGCAGCCAACTTCTGGAATAGATGGAGGTCTTTGAGTTGACTGAGGCAGTGATGAGTTAGAAGCGAACTGTTTGCCAAACAAATTAGCTTTTTCATTTGAATCTGATACGATGTGGTTGTTTATATCAACAAGTGGAGGAAAAGAAGACCCGCTATTGTCCTCTTTTAGATTTTTTGCAAAAGTCCAAAAGGACATGCTATTCTTGGACATGTGTATTAGTTTTCGTTTCAACTTTTGGTTGAGCAAGAATTTTTGCTTGTTGAGAACTCTCTTACATCTGTTCCGAATCACTATATAATTGGTCCTGTGAGCCTCCAAACCACTGTCCCAGTACTTTTTGAAGGCTTCCTCTTTTTTGAGAATAGCTTCTTTACAAATGCGATTAAACCAAGTTTTGCGTTTCCGTTTAATAGATTTCATGGAGTGAGGTATAAATAATCTCATTCCAAGTAGAATAGTTTCACTAATCGCATTTGCAGCAAAGTCAACATTCCTACCTCGGCAGCACCGTGACTAATCAAAGGTTTTGTAAAAATTTTTCAGACCTTCCCAGTTAGCATGGTTATAATGCCATACCAATTTTTTGGGAAGGGACCTTTGGTTGGACACCGAGCCTGCCCGGAAGCTTGTATTGACCAAACAGTGATCAGAGCCCCCCAGGGGGCAACCAACTGAAACCACATACTTTTCAGGGTGTGTGGTTAGAAACAGATCCAAGAGGTGACCTTCTTGATCAGCACGGTCTGGGATTCTAGTGGGATTGTTAACAAGTTGAGAAAGGTGAAATAGAGTAGAAAATAATTCAACTTGTTTCCCAATCGAACAAGAAAACAGAAATGTATGCTTTTCAACATGGATTTTAAGCCAAATGTAATTGAATGTTGGGCTTGAAGATTTATATTTGTCAAGAGTGTTAAAAGCAATGTCTTTTTTTATGTAGATGGAGATGCCTCTTTTGGGAACGAAGTGTGACACGAGTAAGTAGCCGTTAATATCGAAGTTAGCATTGTGACTACTAACCTGCGTTTCACATAGAGCAAGGATTGCCGGTTTAATTGAATTAAAATGACCTTCAACGGCATGGAAGTTCGTTTGCAAACCCCGCATATTAATTAAGTTTAAAGTTGATAATGTTGTTAGAAATTAGGAAGAAAAAAAAAAAAAAAACAAAAAAAATGCTTATTGAAGTACGATTTTATCAACCTATCGACAACACCTTTTGAAAAAAAGAAAATAAAATTTACAAAAAAATTTAAAAGTCTTAGTCCGAGTGAGAAAATGGTTTATAACTACGTCCAACAGTTTTTAACTTGCACGATATAGAGTCTATATAGAAACTATATGTGCCCTTATTGTAGTAGGTACAACCAAAAACTCAATCAAAATAAAACAAATACACAATTACATCGAATTAAAAATAAAGCATTTGTAATTGTGGTAATATAACTAATTAAATACAAAAACAAAATAAGAATTTAAAAAATTATTGGACATATACCATCAGAATTTATTAAATAAGTTACGCTGTTTTTATGATGGTATATTGAGAGTGAAGAGAGTTATTAGAAACATTAACATCTATCCATGGGAAGGATATATTGTTTTGTTTAATGATTATTTCCAAAAAAAAATTGTTTTAATTTAAAGTAAACAAAACAATCCGGCGTGTGATATTTAAAAATTAATAAAGAATTAAAAAAATTGAAGTAGAATAGAATAAAAAACACCACAAATTTTAAAGACTTTGAAAGAAAAATTAAAGAGAAAAATAAAAACAAATTTTATTTTATAACTTTATAATTTTAAATAAAATGAAAAAAACAAAAAACAAAAATTAAGTTTATTATTAAATTTAAAATAAGTAAAATTCTTATTAAACCGAAACTAGTGTTGTTTTAAAGAAGGTCGAAGACCGATTTCTTAAAAGCTTTTTAATTTCATTTTGTTTTTTTTTTATTTTCAAACTATAACCAGATATGTAATACAACCATAAATAATATTATTTGTTTATTTTACATCGCTTATCGCTTATCGAAGCTCGAATTTAAACACTGCGTAAGAGCATAGCTTTTTCTATGCTCTTAGCGATACTCTTATCGATGCTCTCATCACTTATCGCAGCTCCAACATAAACGCACCCTAATACTAAAAACATTTTCTAATTTGACTATCTATAAAAAAATATTAAAAATTCTTACTAATTTATCGAATTAAAAATATTAAAAAACTTGAAAACTTGAAAAACTTGAAAACTTTTATCACTTTTTGTGATAAAAATTTAAGATAGGTATTTAATAATTAAAATTTTTCAAAATTGCAATTATTTTCAATTGCTAGTTTTTGTACCTATCGAAAAGCTTATAAACGCAAAATATGCAATAAATGTATTTCTAAAATATCATTACAACTTTTAGAACTTTTCATATAATTTATTTAAATATAACAATAAATTTTACCTTTGAATATAGCTTAAGTATTGTACACAATGTCTTAATTATATATCACCTATGGTAATAATTCAATAACATATATGATATAATAAAAATTAAAAAAAAGGAATTTAATCGTTTATTAAACAAATATTTTGTTTTTAATTTATAAAATATTATACAAAATATGTTTTATGGTAAAATTCTTAGCCTTTTAAAAATATAAAAGTGTTAAATAAAAACGGAAAATTTAAAGTTTTTATTTTCATGAATCTCGAAAATAAGCTTTCGCCCATTTGTAACTTAAAATTAATATATAACTTTCCACTTGTGTAAAAGGGTTAACTGGTATTTAAAGTACAGCGCGAACTGCATATGGGCGAAATCACCACAATGGTTCGGATTCTGGACCTTTTGATCGGTCTAAGGGCTAACGAACATATATAAAAAATTACGATAACTCAACAACTAATGACGCTATCTTCATAAAATTTGTGTTGTAGGGTTATGGTAATGAAACTACGGCGGTGATTGCGTACGGTGGGTATTGTACAACGGGTGCGGAACTTATAACTTTTTGATCGAATTTAGGCCAAACGAGCATAATTCCGAAACCAATGAAGATAGCACCTCCAAATTTGGTATAAGGGTGTTTCTTTCTATTTCCTTAGTGTTCTTGAAATTTGGGACCAATTGGAGTGGTAGACCAGCCACACAGTTCCGAAGACCTTAAAGCATATTTTCGAAACTAATAAAGATAGTAACTTCAAAGAAATTTAGAAGTTTCAAATTTGGTACATGGGTGCTCTTTACTATTTCCTGCGCGTTCCCTTAATTTTGGATCAATTATAGTGGTATTTCAGTATCCCTCTTAGACCCCCCAAGTTTAACAAACTTATTATTAATAAAAATAGTAACATAAAATTAAGATAGAACGTTCCAATTGTGTACAAGAGTTAGTTAGTATTGAAAGTATGACTGGGAATGCAAATGGGCGAAATCGTACCATGGTTTCGGGTCCTGGAACCTTTGAAAAAAGTTAAGATTATAACCTTGCAGTTTTCAATGTTTAGTTCTAACTTATAAGAGAAGCACCAATCTCGCAGACTATTTAGATTTGTCTGAAGTAGTTCAACATCGGAATGAAATTATAATTGAATCATCCTCATTCATATTTGATATAACATGCTGGTATATCTCGAAAAATTTAGAATATGTGGAATTGTCAGAATTAGGAGGAAAGTAAACAATACCAAGGTATAAAAAATTGTTACCTAAGTTAACTTTAATAAATTGGTGATCGAAAGGGGGGTAAGTCATAGTGATTAATGCCACACTAGATAAGGTTTTGTTTACTGGAAGTAGTACTCCACCACCACGGGAAAAATTTGTAGCAAGATAATCCCGATCTTTTCTATATATCGACCAAGGACTGTCCAAAATTTCTTCATTTACGAAGGAATCGTTTAATCAATTTTCAGTGATAGCCAGAATATTAAATTCACATGACTTAGCGTCAATATATAATTTCTTAAGCTTTCCCCTCATACCACGGCAATTGTGGTAGAATAATTTTAGTTTATTAAACGAACTAACGGTATTTTTATTTTTCATACTATGGTTAGACAGTGTAACTAACTTGGAATTAGTGTAAGAATCGATACAGAATTTTAAATTTAAATGGTTACTTGCTGTAATATTATAATTATTATTATTGTTATTAGTATTAGTAATATCATTATTAACATGATCATTATAATTATTATTCTTATTATTGTCATTATTATTATTAGTATTATTAATAGTATTAGTATTATCATTATTAACATTAATATTATTATTATTTTTATTATTATTATTATTACTATTATTATTATTATTATTATTGTTATTATTATTAGTATTATTATTATTTTTATTATTGTTATTATTATTAGTATTTTTATTATTAGCATTATTAATAATATTAAAAAAAGCTGGCTTTAAAGTTTCTCCTCTAGTAAAATTTTTGTATTTAGAACTATTGTGTTTTGACTAGGAAATGTTATTTTCGTATGATTATTAAAAGGAACGGCAAACGGATTTAAAAGAACTGTTATCCGTTGAGTGGAAAGTTTATTATTATGTTTTAAAATTGTGTTGGAAGTGTTTTTATTGTCTATGAATTTTTTTATTATAGTGCCTTTTTTCCGTCTTTTGTAATTCATTATTTCACAAATTTTGGATTCGGGTACCATAACTTTAAAAGAGCTATATTAAGGTTTAATCAAAGATTTTTAGAAGTAATATTAGTTATTAATAATATTAGTTATTGTTAATATTAGTGTTTCATTATTGTTTACCTTAAATGTATTTTTTATAAATTTATTGAGGTAACTAGGAGTTTTTGATGCAGTCAATTTTGTAAAGTACAATGAATGCAAACCCATTTTGCATTCGTTTATAACCTTAATAATAGATTTTAAATCTATAACATCATGCATCAATTTACTTGAATATTCAACCATTTTTGAATTAATTGGGTTGAAAATGAAAGCATTTTGAAAATTACTGTATTGAACTGGTTCATCCGTTTGAGTCCATTCATCTTTTGAATTTTGACATAGATACATTTGGTTGTATCTAAAAGTATCAAAAGATCTATCCAAACTAGCATCTACTTTGACACCCATATTAATAATTTCTTTTTTTAGTGATCCAATTTCTCCATTTAAATTTTTTGTCTGGCTTTTGTTTTGAAATTTCTTTTGTCCGGCTGAACTTTGAAGCGAAGAGTTCTTGAAGTTGTAAATTAATTGAAGATTTAAGCTGACTCGTCAAAGTTTTTATTGATTCACTAGTATTATTTAATATGGTAAGAATCTCATCTATTTTTGGAATTGATTGCTGCGACAAAGAAGCTTTCTGTTTGTCAGACGTTCTGCTCAAAGATGCATTAAGTGACTAGTAGCCCTTTGCCATCTCTTTAAATAACGACGAATTACATTTTATTGTGTCATTACATTTTGATGCGAGTCCTGCATATTCATCTTTAATATTCTTAAATGACGCTTTAACATCATCTAAAATAATCTTGACGCTGAAATGAAAATCCAAGCATGACTCACATACAACATATTGAGCGAGAAATGCCGAGTACCAGCCCCCTAATATTAATATTTTTTTAACGAGATCGGACCATGGGTTCGGATCCTAGAAGTTATTGATCGAAGTTAGGCCAAACAAGCATAATTCCGAAATCAATGAAGATAAAACATTCAAATTTGGTATAAGTGTGCCTCTTCCTATGGACTTAGGGTCCTGGAAATTTAGGACAAATTGGAGGAGTGGATCGGGGACCATCCACACAGTTCTGAAGACCTTAAAACATATCATTGAAATTATTAAAATAAATAGCTTAAAATTAAGATAGATCGTTCCAATTGTGTACAAGGGATCAATAGTATTGAAAGAACGGCGCGTATTGCATATAGGCATTGCATATAGGGCGAAATCCGACCATGGGTTCGGATCCTGGAATTTTTTCATAGAATTTAGGCCAAAAGTGCATGATTCCGAATTCAAAGATGTTAAAACCTCCAAATTCGGTATCAGGGTGTCCATTTCTATTCCCATAGTGTCTTTGAAAATTGGAACCAATTGAAATAGTGGGTCGGGGACCATCCATATAGTTTCGAAGGCCTTAAAGCATATTTTCGAAAATAATTAAGATAGTAACTTCAAAAAAATGTAGAAGCTTCAAATTTGGCACAAGACTGTTCTTTAATATTTCCTACGTGTTCCCTTAATGTATGATCAATTAGATTGGTGGTTCAGGTTAGACCTCTAAAGGTTGAAAGGCTTGTCTTCGAAATTAATAGAAATAGTAACTTAAAACTAATATAGAATGTTTCAATTGTGTACAAGGGTTAATTAGTATTGAAAGCATGACTGGAAATGCAAATGGGCGAAACCGTACCATTGTTTCGGGTTCTGGAACCTTTGAAAAGTTAAAAAGCTAACAATTGTATATCATAAAAACACCAAAACTCAGAAACTATTTTGATGAAATTTATATACCTCCTTCTCGGGATATACTCCCAAGACCTTAAAGCATAATATATTCGAAATTAATAAAGATAAAAAACTCAAATTTGATATATATACTATTTCCTATTTCTGTTCCTATTTAACACTTTTATATTTTTAAAAGGCTAAGAATTTTACTATTAAACATATTATGTATTATGTTTTATAAATTAAAAACTAAATATTTTTTTAATTTTTATTATATCATATCTTTATTTTATTGAAATATTACCATAGGTAATATATAATTAAGACATTTTGTACGATACTTAAGTTGTAAAATTTATTATACCCGTATGACTATATAGTCAAAGGGTATAATAAATTTGCCATTACGTTTGTGACGCAGAGAAAGAGTGGCGGTAGATATAGACTTAAGTGTATGGATCGGATCAGAATCGAAAAATAAATCGATTTAGCTATGTATGTCCGTCCGTCCGCAAGATATCTCAAAAACTAAAGGAGCTAGGATTCTTGAGGATCTTTCGCAAACTCGTTTTTTGCAATAGCCGTCATCGCTATTTAAATCCAGCCCTTTTTGGTCCATGGGTTCGGATAGCTGCCATACAACTTCTTTTTTTATATGAGTATTACTCTCTACCTATTACAGCTGCGTGTCTGAAATTTTGCCAAAAGCAGTTTAGTTTTATGGCCAAAAATTTTGCAAAATTTGATTGGGCTACTGCAATGGGTTCGAGTAGCTGCAATACAACTTCTTATTTTATATGAGCATTACACTTCACCTAATAAAGCTGGGTGTCTGAAATTTTGCCAAAAATAGTTTAGTGTAATGTAAAAAGTTACAGCAGAATTTGGTTGGTCTACTGCAGAGGGTTCGAGTAGCTTCAATACAATCCCTTCTTTTATTTGAGCATCACACTACACTTAATAGAGCTGTATGTTTGAAATTTTGCCAAAAGTAATTAACCAGATGATATAATGCATATGTTACGGTCATACGGGTATCCCAGAGTTGACAAAGTCTACTCTATTACACTTTTCCTCGATTTTGTATTAAAATTAATTAAATGAAACTGTTCAAAATTTATCATTGTATTTTAGAAATATATTTATTGCATATTTTGATTATTAAATTTTGTAATAACAAGCTAATGAAAGCATTAATGGTTTTAACTAACATTAAAAACCATGAAATTATATAAAATTTTATATTTATATTATTATACCCTACACCTATAGAATAGGTAAAAGGGTATATATTAACTTTGGTATGGTGTTTGTAACCACCTAAAGGAAGCGAGCCAGATATGGAAAAGTATATATATTTGTGATCAGCGTGACCACCTGAGTCGATATAGCCATGTCCGTCCGTCCGTCTGTAGGCACGATAACTCAAAAAATAATGGAGCTATCTTGATGAAATTTTAACTGTAGGTTACTAGAAATGAAAGTACGCCGGGGATTGCATATGGGCGAAATCGGCTCATTGGTTCGGATTCTGGACCTTTTAATCGATGGAAGGGCTAACGATCATATATAAAACATCACAATAACTCAACAACTAATGACGCTTTCTTCATCACATTTGTGCTGTAGGTTACTAGTAAAAAAACTACTTCGGGGATTGCGTAAGTTCGGGATTAGACCATGGGTTCAGAACCTAGAACTTTTTGATCGAATTTAGGCCAAACGAGCATAATTCCGAAACCAAGGAAGATAGAACCTCAAAATTTTGAATCAGGGTGTCCCTTCCTATTTCCTTAATGTCTTTAAAATTTGGGCTCGTTTGGAGTAGTGGGTAGAGGACCAGCCATACATTTCCGAAGACCTTAAAGCATATCTTTAAAATTAATAAAACTTAAAAAAATGTAGAAGCTTCAAATTTGGCACAAGGGTGTTCTTCACTATCCCTTGCGTGTCCCCCTAAATTGGGATCAATTGGAGTGATGGTTCAGTATCCCTCTTAGACCTCTTAAGTTTTTAAAGTTTATAATCGAAATTATTAAAAATAGTAACTTAAAATTAAGATAGAACGTTCAAAATGTGTACAAGGGTTAACTAGTGCTTAAAGTTAAGCGTTGACTGCATAAGGGCGAAATCAGCCCAAGGGTTCGGATTCTGGACCTTTTAACCTCAGGGGTTTCAGGGGTAACGAACATATATAAATAATCACGATAACTCAACAACTAATGACGCTATCTTCATGAAATTTGTGCTGTAGGTTATTGGTACTGAAACTACGGCGGCGATTGCGTACGGTGAGGATTGGACAATGGGTTTAATCTTTTTAATCAAAGTGGATTTAATCTTTTGTGTAAATAGATTAAGGTTATTAATTAATTTTATTTGTTCTGTAAGTTCATTATAAACCTTAAGGCAATTATATAAGCAGTTATTCTTTTGATGTGACGTTCTAAAAAGGGAAAGGTAGAAGTTCGATTTGTTCCTAGTATAATGGTTGTGTATGTCAAAATTCCTATTTAGAATGAAGTTATGTTTTAATTGATTATTAATGATTTTGTACGCAGTTTTATAGAGTTCCATTAATATTATGTTTCTTAAGCTTAGATATTTTATAGTGTATATAGAATCTGTTGGGTGTAACAAGGGCAAGCCTTTTTTTTTTTTTTTACACGCTAACTAAACGCTAGGAACGGATTCCTGTATACATATATGTAGGTTTAGTTTGAAAGGGGAGGAAAATAGGATATTAAAGGGGAATTAGGTGGTAGGTTGGAAATGAATCTAAAAAGATTCGTTTTGAATTTTTGCAAGTTGTAGTATGGAACGTTATTAACAGAGGGGAACATGTTCCACATCTTAGCAGTCCTCACAACAAATGAGTTTCCATAACCAGTTTTGAACCATCTTGGGATTTCCACAGTGTAGAAATGAGCACTTACTGCTCCTCTGGTGTTACGTTGGAATTGTTTAAGAGGAGGCATAATTGATTTTAGTTCAATAGAGCAAGTGTCATTACCTACAAGATATCTATAAAACAGAGAAATCGCTCCAATATTTCGACGAGAGTTAAGTGGAGTAAGTGTTACTTGCTCGACAGGGTCGCCTATAAGGCGTAAGGCGCGATTTTGGATTTTGTCGAGGTAACTCAAGGAAGTTTGGGATGCGCCAGCCCAAATGTGAGAGTTATACTCCATTTAAGGTCGAATATAGGCTTTATAGATATTGGACAGATCCTTAGGAGAGAAATATGTTTTGCAACGAGACAGAAAACCCAAGCACTTGGCAGCATTCTTAGCTATATCAAAAATATGCTCATTCCACAGCATTTTTTGATCTCACTATAAGTTTGTATTTATTGTATAGAGTTTCAGTATGGATATCATTTGGGTACTTTTTTTTAAATTTAAATAGCGAATCTCTTATTTTCATTTTGTCTACTATTTCTTGAGTAATCCAGGTTTTCCTCTTCTTATTTTGCTTTACTGGTACTGTTTGGGTGTTCGTATTTATGATACTTTTCAATTTCACAACTAATTCATCAAAGCTTGTGTAGGACTGTAGGACATTCCAGGAGGTATTTGAAATTATCCTTTCATAGTTTGAACAGTTTTATAATAGGTTTTCCCCTCAGTTATTGGATTCAGACTCGTGGTTATAAAGAACATTTGATGATCAGACAGACAAGAATCTAAAATATGAAACCAGAATTTATTCTGAAAAATATCGGTTACGAAATGATCAATAATTGTTTTTGTATTTCTACCAATTCTCGTAGCAAAGTTTAGTTCAACCTTGTTGCAGATTAGGAATCCATTACTTAATAGCGCGTTTGAGTATGAATTAATTACTGCTCTATCTGTATTTAGTAGATTTAAATTAATGTTACCTAGAATGTAGCTTTGTTTGTATTGCAATGTTATATAATCTATTTTGTCAATAAAGTCGTCTATAGAGGTTTCGTGTGCTCTATATACACCAAATATATTTAAGTTTTGTTTTGTAAGCTTAACCCCCAAAATATTACTTCTTTGAAACTCTTCGCAGTATATTTGGTAACTATTTATATCATTTTTAATGTAAATCGCAACCCCGCCGTATGACTTATCTCTATTGGCAAAGTAAGCATTATACCCTTCAATATTATAAAATTTGTTTGCTGAACTATGTAACCATATTTCCGTAAGAACAATTACATGAATCTTGTTTTTAAAATGGTTATTTATCAAGGCCTCGACATTGTATAATTTTTTCCTTGAACTTTGAATATTTAAATACACCATATTGAAATTATTTTTGAAAGTTGTATTTTGTTTATTCGGATCAATATGGGTGAAATAATCTATATTTAATAGATTTTGTATATTAGCTATATCATGGACCATTATTAAATTTTATAAAAATTGGGTGTTCGAGATTAGTAAGTACACAAACCAAAATATAACAGTTGAGACTGGGAACAATTATTATAATGATCATAATAAGCCGAATAAAACTGATAATTTATGTGGTTGAAATTTATTGTTGAAAATTAATGGTTTTATTGTTGAGTAAATGTTTAATAAATGCAAGAACATAATTAGTTTGTGGAATCTAAGTTTTTTTCTGACAGATATACAAAGAAAAACTAAAAACAAGATAAGAACAACAACAAAAACATATAATTTTAAAACATGTGTTGTTAAAATTAGATGATATTTGTTTACCATTACAAGGTGTAAGTTTTTATATATAATCAATTGATGAGAAAAATAACCAGCATTTATCTCAAGGTAAGAAAGTTTAAATTTAATTTTTTTAGTAAAGTTTATATCATCAGTGATAATATTAATAAATATGAAAAAGTGTTTAAAATAAGAGAACGAATTGGTGAGAAAATTAGGTTTTGTAATATATGTGTTTTGTAGATAGTTGAAATAGAAATTGTGTTGATTAAAAATAATGAAAAGGATTAAATCCGGCTTAGTAGTGGGGTTATGTTTTTTATTTAGTAGTTTGTTAGTATTTAGAAAATTTAATAAAATTAGTATGAAGCGAACAATTAAGATTATTAAAATTAATTTTAATATAAAAATATGTTTATAATATATGAACTTGTTGTTGTTTGTTTTTATATTATGTGAGTTTGTGAAATAGCTAATTGTGAACTTAGATTGATTAACAATAATAGTAAATAATAATTTATATAAAATTAAATCTGGGTTAGTAGGGTTACATTTTTTATTTAGTAGTTTGTTAGTATTTAGAAGAATTAATAAAATTAGTATGAAGTGATCAATTAAGGTTAATAAAATTAATTGTAATATAAAAAGATGTTTGTGGTATAAGTACTTGTTGTTGTTAGTTTTTATAATATGAGAGTTTGTCAGTTTGCTAAATGTGTACTTAAATTTATTAACAATAATAAAAAATAATAATAATTTATAAAAAGTTAAATCTGGATTAGTAGGGTTATGTATTTTATTTGTGAAATTGTTAGTGTTTAAAAAATTCAATAAAATTAATATATTTAATATGTTTAGTATGATAAATATGAAGAATATAATAAAAATGATAAATATGATAAATATGAATTGTTCAAATAAAGTTAATGAATTTTCAATTAATATTATTATTGTTTTTAATGTATGAAATATCATTAGTATTTCTAATTTTGAATACCTTTGAAGATTCAGTTTTTCTAATAAAAATGATGTTGTTTTTAATCCATAGGAATTTCCAATTGTTGTTCTTTTTAATTTGCCTGGCTTCATAGTAGAGGTTTGATTGCCGCTGTTGAAGATGGTCTCGAAAAAATATGTTGCGTGTGCCTTCCTCTGTTAAATTAATATCCAAAGTGTATACATTTCCGGCGATTTTTTGCGGTTCATTAGTTCAGCCTTAACAATACTGGATTTGCATTCCAATAGGTATAAATTTGTGTTAATTAAATTGTTATTGTTGTTTTTTTTAGAAGGAAGTTCTCTAACCGAAGTGATGTCATCCTCAGTTATTTCAGCCGCAATATGTTTACAAATATTAAGTATTGTTTCTTTTGGTTTGCTTAATTTTGGAGGTAAGCCTGCAACAATTATATTATTTTCAATTTCCTTTTGCTGCTTTTCATCAAGCAGTTGCTCAACATAGTGCAGCCTTTTGTTCAATGAATTATTATTATTTTCGGCTTCATTTAATTTAATTTTTATTTCTTTGTTTTCAGTTTGAATATTTTCATTTATTTTTAGAAGATCATCAACTTTCTTATTAAAAAATTCAAATTTTTTATTAATAAACTCAAGCGAGCGATGGAAATCTTTTACAGCTGTTATCAGTTGATTTACAACAACAGCCAGAGTGTTTACAGTGCATGTGTACAAGGGTTAATTAATTGTGTACAATTGTGTACAAGGGTTAACTAATACTGAAAGTATGACGGGGACTGCATATGGGCGAAATCGTACCATGGTTTCGGGTTCTGGAACCTTTGATAAGTTCAAGGGCTAACGAACATTTATCATAAAAACAGTCAAAAACAAATGTCGCTATTATGTGGAAATTTAAACTCTAGGTTACTATTAATGAAAGAACACTGGGAATTGTTCCTGGTCGAGTTCGGACAATGATTTGGGATTGTAGAAGCTTTTGATCGATCTGTGGCCAAACGAATATAAATTCGAAGCCGAAGAATATATTTCCTATTTCCTATGTCTCCCTGAAATTTGGACTTAATTGTAGTGGTCGTTCAGATGGCACCTAAGATATACCAAAATTCAAAAGCTAATCTTCGAAATATGAAGATAGCGTCATTAGTTGTTGAGTTATAGTGATTTTTTATATATCTTCGTTAGCCCTTAGACCGATTAAAAGGTCCAGAATCCGAACCCATGGGCTGATTTGCCCCATATGCAGTCCGCGCTGTACTTTAAATACTAGTTAACCCTTGTACACAATTGGAACATTCTATCTGAATTTTAAATTATTATTTTTAGCAATTTCGATTATAAGCTTTTAAAACTTATGAGGTCTAAGAGGGGTACTGAACCACCACTGCAACAGATCCCAAATTAGGGGGACACAATAGAAATAGTAAAAAACATCTTTGTGCCAAATTTGAATCTTCTACAATTTTTCAAGTTGCTATCTTTATTAATTTTAAAGATATGCTTTAAGGTCTTCAGAAATGTGTGGCTGGACCCGACCCACTACTCCAAAGGCCCTCAAATTTCAAGGACACTAAGGAAATAAGAAAGCACACCCTGATACCAAATTTGGAGGTTCTATCTCCATTGGTTTCGGAATTATGCTCGTTTGGCCTAAATTCGATAAAATGGTTCTAGATTCCGAACCCATGGTCCAATCTCGACCGTACACAATCCCCGGCATAGTCTCATTACTAGTAACCTACAGCACAAATTTGATGAAGATAATCTCAAATATATATACTTTTCCATACCTAGCTCGCTTCCTTTAGGTGGTTACAAACACCATACCAAAGTTAATATACCCCTTTACCTATTCTATAGGTGTAGCGTATAAAAATGTTGGTATAAGCATTTTATTATAAAAAATTCTAAAATAACTTAAACTAAAATTTATACAAGATACTTTTTTGAAATTAAGCAGTTTTTTCTAAAAAAAAAAACATTTTAAATTTTTTTTTATTTTATTATACCTTACACCTATAGAAAAGGTAAAAGGGTATATTAACTTTGGCATGGTGTATGTAACCACCTAAAGGAAGCGAGCTAGATATGGAAAAGTATATATATTTGTGATCAGCGTGACCTCCTGAGTCGATATAGCCATGTCCGTCCGTCCGTAGGCACGATCACTCAAAAAATAATGGAGCTCTCTTGATGAAATTTTAACTGTAGGTTACTAGGACTGAAAGCACGGCAGGGTTTGCATATGGGCGAAATCGGCCCATGGGTTCTGATTCTGAACCTTTTAATCGATCCAAGGGCTAACGAACATATCCAAAATATCATGATAACTCAACAACTAATGACGCTATCTTCATCAAATTTGTGCTGTAGGTTACTAGTAATTAAACTATGGCGGGGATTGTGTACGGTCGAGATTGGACCATGGGTTCGGAACCTAGAACTTTTTTATCGAATTTAGGCCAAATGAGCATAAACCCGAAACCAATGAAGATAGAATCTCTAAATTTTGTATCAGGTTCCCTTTTCCTGTTTTATTAGTATCCTTCAAACTAAGGACTAATTGGAGTAGTTAGTGGGGGAGCAACCACACATTTCCGAAGACCTTAAAGCATATTTTCGAAATTAATAAAGATAGTAACTTGAAACAAATGCAGAAGCTTCAAATTTGGCACATGGGTGTTCTTTACTATTTCCTGCGGGTCCCCCTAGTTTTGGATCAATTGGAGTGGTGGTTCAGTATCTCTCTTAGACCCCCCAAGGTTTAAAAACTTATCATCGAAATTAATAACAAGTAAAGAAACAGTCAGTCGGTGCAACCGACTTAGAAATACCCTACACCTATTTGGTTCAAATTTAAGGACATATCCATAAGTCATTTTAACACCATAAAAGCTGTTATTAATTTGATCGTAAGACATAGCTAACCAAATTAACTTTATAATACAAAAAACATTTTCTAATTACACTATCTATTAAAAAATATTACAATTTCATCAAAATACCGGCATTATTTTATGAGTTACTAATTTATCTATTTAAAAATATTAAAAAACAAACAAACTTGAAATAAATGAAAATATATTTATTCCAATTCAATTACAAAATCAAAAAATTCTAATTATTAAATTTTGTGATAAAAAGATACTCAAAGCATAATATTTTTAATAATCTAAATTTTTAAAAATTGCAATTATTTTAAATGGTTAGTTTATATACCTAATAGAAAAGCTTATAAACGCAAAATATGCAATAAATGTATGTCTAAAATACAATTAAAAATTTACACCTTTTCATATAATTCATTTAAATATATTTTAAATAAATGCAGCAAGTACCTTTGAACATAGCTGAACCACTACAATTAAGTCTAGATTTCGGAGACACATAGGACATAGGAAATATATTCTTTGGCTTTGAAATTAAACTCGACCACAACCAATTCCCATGGTACTTTCATTATTAGTAACCTAGAGTTTAAATTTCATCAAAATACCGGCATTATTTTTTGAGTAATGGTGTTTTTAAGATATTTGTTTGTTAGTCCTTGAACTTGTCAAAAGTTCCAGAACCCGAAACAATGGTACGATTTCGCCCAAATGCAGTCCCGTCATACTTTCAATACTGGTTAACCCTTGTATACAATTGGAACGTTCTATCTTAATTTTAAGTTACTAGTTTTATTAATTTCGATGATAAGCTTTTACAAATTGGGGGGTCTAAGAGAGGTCCTGAACCACCACTCCAATTGATCCCAAATTAGGGGGGCACGGAAGAAATAGTAAAGAACACCCTGGGCCAAATTTGATGCTTCTACATTTGTTTCAAATTACTATTTATATTAATTTTGAAAATATGCTTTAAGGACCTCGGAACTGAGTGGCTGGTCCCCCACCCACTAGTCCAATGGGGCCCAAATTTCAAAGACACTTACGAAATAGGAAGGGACACCCTGATACCAAATTTGAAGGTTATATTTAATTGGTTTCAGAATTACGCTAGTTTTGCCTAAATTCGATCAAAAAGTTCTCAGTTCCGAACCCATTGTCCAATCCTCACCATACGTAATCACGGCCGTTGTTTCATTACCAATAACCTACAGCACAAATTTCATGAAGATAGGGTCATTAGTTGTTGAGTTATCGTGATTTTTAATATATGTTCGTTATCCCTGACAACGACTAAAAGGTCAAGAATCTGAACCCATGGGCTGATTTCGCCCTTATACAGCCCGCGCTGTACTTATAGTACTAGTTAACCCTTGTACACAATTTGAACGGTCTATCTTAATTTTAAGTAACTATTTTTAGTAATTTCGATTATTAGCTTTTAAAACTAGGGAGGTCTGAGAGGGGTACTGAACCACCTCTCCAATTGATCCCAAATTAGGGGACCACGTAAAAGATAGTAAAGAACACCCTTGTGGCAAATTGGAAGCTTCTACATTTTTGCAAGTTGTTATCGTTATTAATTTTAAAGATATGCTTTAAGGTCTTGGAAAATGTGTGGCTGGTCCCCGACCCAGTACTCCAATGGGGCCCAAATTCCCAAGACACTTAGGAAATAGGAAGGGACACCCTGATACCAAATTTGGAAGTTCTATCTTCATTGGTTTCGGAATTATGCTCGTTTGCCCTAAATTCGATCAAAAAGTTCTAGGTTCCGAACCCATGGTCCAATCCCGACCTTACGCAATCCCCGAAGTAGTTTTATTACTAGTAACCTACAGCACAAATTTGATGAAGATAACGTCATTAGTTGTTGAGTTATCGTGATTTTTTATATATGTTCGTTAGCCCTTCGATCGATTAAAAGGTCCAGAATCTAAACCAATGGGCCGATTTCGCCCATATGCAATCCCCGCCGTGAGTCTTTCAGTCCTAGTAACCTACAGTTAAAATTTCATCAAGATAGCTCCATTATTTTTTGAGTTATCGTGCCTACGGGCGGACGGACTGACGGACATGGCTATATCGACTAAGGCGGTCACGCTGATCACAAATATATATTATACTTTTCCATATCTAGCTCGCTTCGTTTAGGTGGTTACAAACACCATATCAAAGTTAATATACCCCTTTGCCTATTCTATAGGTGTAGGGTATAAAAATAGTAACTTAAAATTAAGAACGTTCCAATTGTGTACAAGGTTTAACTAGTATTGAAAGTATGACGGGCACTGCATATGAGCGAAATCGTACAATGGTTTCGGTTTCTGGAATCTTTGAAAAGTTCAAGGGCTAACAAACATATATCTTAAAAACACCATAACTGAAAAAATAATGCCGCTACTTTAATGAAATTTAAACTCTAGGTTACTAAATATAGTAATGAAAGTACCATGGGAATTGGTTCTTGTCGAGTTCGGACAATATGTTCGGATTCTAGAAGCTTTTGATCGATTTGAGGCCGTACGAATACAATTTCGAAGCCAACAAAGATATTTCCTTTTCCTTATGTGTCCCCGAAATTTAGACTTAATTGGAGTTGGGGTTCAGGTGCCACCTAAGATGAGAATCCCAAAAATAAAAAGCTTATCTTCGAAATTCATAAAGATAGAAACTTTAAATTTGATACACGAGGGTTTTTTCCTATTTTCGTTTTTTTTTAACACTTTCATATTTTTAAAGGCTAAGAATTTTACCAGAAAACATACTACGTATAATATTTTATAAATGAAAAACAAAATAATTTTTTAATAAACGATTACATTCCTGTTATTAATTTTTTATTATATCATATATTTTATTGGAAAATTACCATAGGTGATATATAATTAGGACAAAGTGTACGTTACTTAAGCTTTATTTAAAGTTAATTGCTGCGTTTATGTAAAATATTTTTTTATATTTAAATGAATTATATGAAAAGTTCTAAATTTGTAATTGTATTTTAGATACATTTATTGCATATTTTGCGTTTATAAGCTTTTCTAATAGGTACATAAACTAATCATTTAAATATATTATGCTTTGATTAGCTTCTTAATTGAATTGGAATTGAATTTCTTGTAATTGAATTGGAATAAATATATTTTCATTTATTTCAAGTTTTTTTGTTTTTTAATATTTTTAAATAGATAAATTAGTAAGAATTTGTAATATTTTTTAATAGATAGTCTAATTAGAAAATTTTTTTAGTATTATAAAGTTAATTTGGTTAGCTATATCTTACGATCAAATTAATAACAGCTTTTATGGTTTTAAAATGACTTATGGATATCTGATTAAATTTGAACCAAATAGATGTAGGGTATTTCTAAGTCGGTTGCACCGACTGACTGTGTCTTCATATGTTTTTTATATAAATTTCGTACAAAAATAAATTTTGAAAGAATTAAAACACGTCCACTTGTTTAAGCGTCAAAATTCAGAACCAATGAAATTAATAGAAATCATTGGAAGTGGGATGCACATCGGACCACAAGGTCTAGATGCTAGGATTTTAGAATGCTTTTTATACCCTACACCTATAGAATAGGTAAAGGGGTATATTAACTTTGGTATGGTGTTTGTAACCACCTAAAGGAAGCGAGCTAGATATGGAAAAGTATATATATTTGTGATCAGCGTGACCGCCTTATTCGATATAGCCATGTCCGTCCGTCCGTCCGTCCGTCCGTAAGCACGATAACTCAAAAAATAATGGAGCTATCTTGATGAAATTTTAACTGTAGGTTACTACCATGTACCATGCGAATTGGTTCTGGTCGAGTTTAATTTCAAAGCCAAAGAATATATTTCCTATGTCCTATGTGTCTCCGAAATCTAGACTAAATTGTAGTGGTTCAGCTATGTTCAAAGGTACTTGCTGCATTTATGTAAAACTTATTTGAATATTTAAATGAATTATATGAAAAGTTCAAAATTTGTAATTGTATTTTAGAAGTACATTTATTGCATATTTTGCGTTTATAAGCTTTTCTATTAGGTATATAAACTAACCATTTAAAATAATTGCAATTTTTAAAAATTTGGATTATTAAATATATTATGCTTTGATTATCTTTTTATCACAAAATTTAATAATTAGAATTTTTTCATTTTGTAATTGAATTGGAATAAATATATTTTCATTTATTTCAAGTTTGTTTGTTTTTTAATATTTTTAAATAGATAAATTAGTAAGATTTTGTAATAGTTTTTAATAGATAGTGTAATTAGAAAATGTTTTTAGTATTATAAAGTTAATTTGATTAGCTATGTCTTACGATCAAATTAATAACAGCTTTTATGGTGTTAAAATGACTTATGGATATGTCCTTAAATTTGAACCAAATAGGTGTAGGGTATTTCTAAGTCGGTTGCACCGACTGACTGTTTCTTTACTTGTTTTAAAACATATTGGTTTGGTCGAAAACAAAAAGTACGGGTTAATAATAAATTTTGCTGTGATAAAACGACGATGACAGGAGTACCTACGATTTGTTTAAAATTGATATTAATGATATTTGGAAATTAAATTTTGTAGAGACATTGCAATTGTATGCCGACGATACGGTATTAAAATATGTCACGGATAATGAAATACAGTTGAAGAGTGCAATAAATGCAGACCTAAAATTAATTAATGATTGGTTAATGAAGAACAAATTACTATTAAGTATTAGCAAAACAAAAATTTTATTATTTGACAACAAAAAATTTAATAATATCAATTTTTACTTTAATAACACTTACATTGAAATTGTAAATTCTTTTAATTACCTGGGTTTATATATTGATAAAAATTTAAAGTGGGATGAACATATAGATTACTTGGTCAGAAAAATTTCCCCATATGTTTTCATTCTTAAACGACCACGAAACTATTTTACATAAAATACTTTATTTGTTATTTATTCCTAATATATCTTGTCGAATATAACGTATCTAAATCCACTATGATGTACTTCGCCCCAATTATATTTGAATAAGCTGTATATATTTAACAAAAAAGCAATAAAAATAATATATAAACTTCCACTCATAAACAATCACTTTATAGTGATAGATATTTAAGTTTTGAAAACAAATGTAAAAGAGAACTTTATCTAATGGGTTTTAAAATAATTAATAACTCTATTAAGTACAATGTCATTCTTAATCTTATGGTTGACATTCACAATCACACTTCAATAATTAAATCTAACTACTACCTATCACTATTTAGAACTGATAAGCAAAAACCAAATTGCTCCTACATTTGTCTTAAATTATTTAATAAATAACCGTCAGAAATTAAAACACTAAATAATATAATTTTGTTTAAAAAGTTTATTGTCCAACAATTGCCAGCAGTTTTGATTTCCAAAATTTTTTTGTCTACCATCTGTGTTCATTTTTAACCAAATATTTTAAATATGTTAATTCCTACGAGTAATGTTGTTTTTAATATATATTATAGTGTTTATTCCTTTTTTTCTTTCTCACAAAAGTTTCTTTTTTCTTGCTTGTTTTCTTTATTATTTTTTATTGAATTTTTAATTTAGAATTGAAATAACTTTAAGTTTTGTCACAAATCATATAACTACAACGACCAACTAAACTATTTATAATTCTATTAGACCCAAAGCAAAAGCCAGGGTCGCATGCAAACAAATAGTTTATATATATATATATATATATATATATATATATATATATATATATATTGTAAATCTATTATAAAAATTTATTATTAAGATTTTGAAATAAAAAAAATAAAAATAAAAAAAAAACAACAACAAATCAAAATTATATTAGATAATCACTTCTTTGTCTTTAAACATTCAATTTGACAAAACATGTACATATGAATAAATACAAATATATAGATAAAGTAACTTGATATTGTTAAAAAAATTCAAAATTTTTATTGTCATATGTAGCTTAAAATAGTTTATATTTTTATTTAATGAACAATTTTAATTTTTCTAAAACTGGAGGCATATAAATTACATAGCACATAGTGGTAAAAATTACGACTCATATAAGGTCACCTTTTATATGATTCATATAAAAAAAGCTAAAAATTGCTGTCAGATTTTTTTTTATACCCTACAACTATAGAATAGGTAAAAGGGTATATTAACTTTGGTATAGTGTTTATAATCACCTAAAGGAAGCGAGCTAGATATGGAAAGGTATATATATTTGGAATCAGCGTGACCTTCTGAGTCGAAATAGACATGTCCGTCCGTCATTCCGTCCGTTCGTAGGTACGATAACTCAAAAAATAATGGAGCTATCTTGATGAAATTTTAACTGTAGGTTACTAGGACAGAAAGTACGGCGGGGCTTGCATATGGGCGACATCGGCCCATGGGTTCGGATTCTGGACCTTTTAATCGGTCTAAGTGCTAACGAACATATATAATAAATCACGATTACTCAACAACTAATGACGCTAACTTCATAAAATTTGTGCTGTAGGTTACTAGGAATGAACCTACTTCGAGGATTGCGTAAGTTCGGGATTGGACCATGGGTTCGGAACCTAGATCTTTTTGATCGAATTTAGGCCAAACGAGCCTAAATGAAGATTGAACCTCCAAATTTGGTATTAGGGTGTCGCTTCCTATTTCCTTAGTGTTTTTGAAATTTGGGCCCCATTGGAGTGGTGGGGGGGGACCAGCCACACATTTCCGAAGACCTTAAAATATATCTTTAAAATTAATAAAGATAGCTACTTGAAAAAATGTAGAAGCTTTAAATTTGGCCCAAGGGTGTCTTGACTATTGCGTGTCCCCCTAATTTGAGATCAATTGGAGTTCAGTACCCCTCTTATACCTCCCAAGTTTTAAAAGCTTATAATCGAAATTACTAAAAATAGTAACTTAAAATTAAGATAGAACGTTAAATGGATATGTTACTTGTTATTAGTTTACTCTTTTACATTTTGTTTTTAAAATAAAAGCATAAGGGAATAAATTAATGGCTTATTGTATTTTATAAATCATAGTAGGTATGCACGGGTATCTAAGAGATAACAATGACAACTATAATTTTCCTCGTTTTTTTTTCTGGTTTTGTTTTATTTAACATTTTGTTTTTCGACTTTTTGTTTTTCATTTTTTGCTTTTGACAAATATACTTGTTCCAATAAACCTAAAAATATGTACATTCCATTCAAGTTTGAATCAGTTTGAAAATGCATGATTTACAAATAAAATACTATATAAGTATATACTATAAAAGTAATGATTGAATAGTCTTTGCTTATATATTGATTTCTTCGACAAAAACAAATTCTTGGTTCCGTTATTCAAATTAACTTTTTTATTATGGGTTTCTAAGCTATAATTGTAAAAAAATATTTTAATTTGGCATTTCGTTAGAATATTGTGGTGTAAAAATATAAATAATAAACAATAGTTGTCAAAAGCAAATTGACCCCAATATCTGGACATTAGCAAAGGGATTTTTGACATAAATTTAAAAAAAATATTACGCATTCAAATTACGTTTTTTTTTTAAACATATGCTTTTGCAGATTTTGTTTTGAAATGAAAAAATTATTCTGTAGATTATTCTAAATTGCTATGCTGTAAACCAGTTATCTCCAAGGACAAAGTTTTAGATCAAAATTTATTAAATTAGATTTATTACCGGGCAATAATATAAAATTAAAAATGTTGATAAATATGAATTTATATTCTGTTTATTTATTATTTTTCAATTTTCAACAAAAAATGCTTTGCATAATATATTAAAAAAAATTCAATTTGGATGCACAAATTTTTTTAAATTTATGTTAAACAAGTGATGAAAAAAACACATTTTAAAAATTACATAGGGTTTCTTACTGAGTATTTTATCATTTATTTTTATAAAAATATATATAAAAATAAATGATAATGTAGTATATAATTTAGTATTTCGACAATTTTGAATTTTTTTTTTTTTTTGCGAGGGAATGCAGAGCTCGAAAGCCACGCATTGAAACAGTGTGGTATTTCGTTGGGTATGTATTTCGTTGGTGACTTTAACGCACCAAAACCACACCGTTTTTGAAAAAAACTTTAGGAAGGAAACTGTGATAAACATATACAGTTTTGTTAAAGAGATGTGTAGAGGTTTTGCTCTCTATCTCAGTCCAGAGAGAATGTGACCTATCGGGAAAAATATGGCTCGAATTAAAGAGGTTAGCGCTAAATAGAGACAGTTGGAGAGGCTATGTCATTTACTTTACTTTATTCCCCTAGGGGAATAATAAGGAAAAAAAAAATTAATATATGTAAATTTTATAATTAAATTTTTTTTTATCACTTTTCGATAATCTTGCTTTATTTCGACTTTATGTACAAAGCCAAGTAAATATGCATTATTTTTTGCTGCAGTGATTCTGCTGTCGGACACTATCTCATGCTGGAATGTGTATATACTACAGTATGGGATAACTGGTTGTGGTTGCGTCACTGTAAGCAATCCCAATTAGATTGATAGTTTTGATTGAATTAAAAAAAAACTTTCACTCATTATTTTCGTATAGTTGAAATGCAGAGTCAAATTAGCATAAATTTTGCAAATATTAGAGGGCTAGAGTCCAATTATTTCGGAGTGTATGTTCACCTTACTTCAAAAAATCCAGCCGTGCTGGCACTAAACGAAACTCAGGTTTTTTCAAACCAGGATGCGGTTAAGTTCATTATTCCCGGTTACAAACTTGAAATGTTTTTTAGTCCTCAAAGAGGTATTGCTCTTTATATGCGTAACGATACGGCGTACCAAATTCCGGATAAACATAACAAAGGCACAAATCCAGAGTTTAACTATGTTTGAACAAAATTTATTTTTGATGGCCATTCAAAGCATTTTTGTTTTTTGTACAAAAGTCCAAATATTTCGAAGGAGAACATAATTGTAGAATTTAATACTTTATCGGATTCTATACTTAGCATCCTTCAGGATGATCCCGAAACTGAAATTGTTGTAGCAGGCGATTTCAATATTCACAATAAAAATTGGCTTCTATACTATACAAATATGTAAAACTTTTCAGCGCTTTTTATCAACTAACACAATTGGTGAAAGAACCTACTAGCATACCAGACTGTTCAAGCCACAGTGCTTATACCGTGGATCTACTTCTAACTTCTCATCCGGAAAAATACAACATTTCTGTCATTAGCCCATTATGCAGTTCTGACCACTGCCTTATCAATTCTCAGTTTTAAATCCAAAATTTAATTAACCAAAAAGTTCCTCCTAAACATAAAATTTGGCTCCTCAATGAAGCCAACTGGGATGGTTTAAACTCCTTTTTCAAAAACTTTAATTGGTCTCTTTTTTTCAACAATAGAAATGTTGAAAAAAGTATATAATATATCTTGTCGAATATGACGTATCTAAATCCACTATGGTGTACTTCGCCCCAATTATATTTGAATAAGCTGTATATATTTAACAAAAAAGCAATAAAAATAATATATAAACTTCCACTCATAAACAATCACTTTATAGTGATAGATATTTAAGTTTTGAAAACAAATGTAAAAGAGAACTTTATCTAATGGGTTTTAAAATAATTAATAACTCTATTAAGTACAATGTCATTCTTAATCTTATGGTTGACATTCACAATCACACTTCAATAATTAAATCTAACTACTACCTATCACTATTTAGAACTGATAAGCAAAAACCAAATTGCTCCTACATTTGTCTTAAATTATTTAATAAATAACCGTCAGAAATTAAAACACTAAATAATATAATTTTGTTTAAAAAGTTTATTGTCCAACAATTGCCAGCAGTTTTGATTTCCAAAATTTTTTTGTCTTCCATCTGTGTTCATTTTTAACCAAATATTTTAAATATGTTAATTCCTACGAGTAATGTTGTTTTTAATATATATTATAGTGTTTATTCCTTTTTTTCTTTCTCACAAAAGTTTCTTTTTTCTTGCTTGTTTTCTTTATTATTTTTTATTGAATTTTTAATTTAGAATTGAAATAACTTTAAGTTTTGTCACAAATCATATAACTACAACGACCAACTAAACTATTTATAAATTTATTAGACCCAAAGCAAAAGCCAGGGTCGCATGCAAACAAATAGTTTATATATATATATATATATATATATATATATATTGTAAATCTATTATAAAAATTTATTATTAAGATTTTGAAATAAAAAAAATAAAAATAAAACAAGTAAAGAAACAGTCAGTCGGTGCAACCGACTTAGAAATACCCTACACCTATTTGGTTCAAATTTAAAGACATATCCATAAGTCGTTTAAACACCATAAGAGCTGTTATTAATTTGATCGTAAGACATAGCTAACCAAATTAACTTTATAATACTAAAAACATTTTCTAATTACACTATCTATTAAAAGATATTATAAATTCTTACTAATTTATCTATTTAAAAATATTAAAACAAAAAAACTTGAAACAAGACTAAATTAAACATTTTAAATGGTTAGTTTATATACCTAATAGAAAAGCTTATAAACGCAAAATATGCAATAAATGTATTTCTAAAATACAATTACAAACTTAGACCTTTTCATATAATTCATTCAAATATAAAAATAAATTTTACATAAATGCAGCAAGTACCTTTGAACATAGCTGAACCACTACAATTAAGTCTAGATTTCGGAGACACATAGGACATAGGAAATATATTCTTTGGCTTCGAAATTAAACTCGACCACAACCAATTCCCATGGTACTTTCATTACTAGTAACCTAGAGTTTAAATTTCATCAAAATACCGGCATTATTTTTTGAGTTATGTTGTTTTTAAGATATATATTTGTTAGTCCTTGAACTTTTCAAGGGTTCCAGAACCCGAAATTATGGTACGATTTCGCCCATATGCAATCCCGTCATACTTCTAATACTAGTTAACCCTTGTACACAATTGGAATGTTCTATCTTAATTTTAAGTTACTAGTTTTATTAATTTCGATGATAAGCTTTTACACGTTGGGGGGTCAAGAGAGGTTCTGAACCACCACTCCAATTGATCCCAAATAAGGGGGGCACGCAAGAAATAGTAAAGAACACCCTGGGCCAAATTTTAAGCTTCTACATTCGTTTCAAGTTACTATCTTTATTAATTTCGAAAATATGCTTTAAGGTCCTCGGAACTGAGTGGCTGGTCCCCGACCCACTAATCCAATAGGGCCCAAATTTCAAAGACACTTACGAAATAGGAAGGGACACCCTGATACCAAATTTGGAGGTTCTATCTTCATTGGTTTCGGAATTATGCTCGTTTGGCCTAAATTCGATCAAAAAGTTCTAAGTTCCGAACCCATTGTCCAATCCTTACCGTACGTAATCACCGCCGTAGTTTCATTACCAATAACCTACAGCACAAATTTCATGAAGATAGCCTCATTAGTTGTTGAGTTATCGTGATTTTTTATATATGTTCGTTAGCCCTGACACCGATTAGAAGGTCCGGAATCCGAACCTTTGGGCTGATTTCACCCTTATATAGTCCGCGCTGTACTCTACCTATAGAATAGGTAAAAGGGTATATTAACTTTGGTATAGTGTTTATAATCACCTAAAGGAAGCGAGCTAGATATGGAAAGGTATATATATTTGGAATCAGCGTGACCTTCTGAGTCGAAATAGCCATGTCCGTCCGTCATTCCGTCCGCCCGTAGGTACGATAACTCAAAAAATAATGGAGCTATCTTGATGAAATTTTAACTGTAGTTTACTAGGACTGAAAGTACGGCGGGGATTGCATATGGGCGACATCGGCCCATGGGTTCGGATTCTGGACCTTTTAATCGGTTTCAGGGCTAACGAACAAATATAAAAAATCACGATAACTCAACATCTAATGACGCTATCTTCATCAAATTTGTGCTGTAGGTTACTAGTAATGAAACTACTTCGGGAATTGCGTAAGGTCGGGATTGGACCATGGGTTCGGAACCTAGATCTTTTTGATCGAATTTAGGCCAAACGAGCCTAAATGAAGATTGAACCTCCAAATTTGGTATTAGGGTGTCGCTTCCTATTTCCTTAGTGTTTTTGAAATTTGGGCCCCATTGGAGTGGTGGGGGGGACCAGCCACACATTTCCGAAGACCTTAAAATATATCTTTAAAATTAATAAAGATAGCTACTTGAAAAAATGTAGAAGCTTTAAATTTGGCCCAAGGGTGTCTTTACTATTGCGTGTCCCCCTAATTTGAGATCAATTGGAGTTCAGTACCCCTCTTATACCTCCCAAGTTTTAAAAGCTTATAATCGAAATTACTAAAAATAGTAACTTAAAATTAAGATAGAACGTTAAATGGATATGTTACTTGTTATTAGTTTACTCTTTTACATTTTGTTTTTAAAATAAAAGCATAAGGGAATAAATTAATGGCTTATTGTATTTTATAAATCATAGTAGGTATGCACGGGTATCTAAGAGATAACAATGACAACTATAATTTTCCTCGTTTTTTTTTCTGGTTTTGTTTTATTTAACATTTTGTTTTTCGACTTTTTGTTTTTCATTTTTTGCTTTTGACAAATATACTTGTTCCAATAAACCTAAAAATATGTACATTCCATTCAAGTTTGAATCAGTTTGAAAATGCATGATTTACAAATAAAATACTATATAAGTATATACTATAAAAGTAATGATTGAATAGTCTTTGCTTATATATTGATTTCTTCGACAAAAACAAATTCTTGGTTCCGTTATTCAAATTAACTTTTTTATTATGGGTTTCTAAGCTATAATTGTAAAAAAATATTTTAATTTGGCATTTCGTTAGAATATTGTGGTGTAAAAATATAAATAATAAACAATAGTTGTCAAAAGCAAATTGACCCCAATATCTGGACATTAGCAAAGGGATTTTTGACATAAATTTAAAACAAATATTACGCATTCAAATTACGTTTTTTTTTTAAACATATGCTTTTGCAGATTTTGTTTTGAAATGAAAAAATTATTCTGTAGATTATTCTAAATTGCTATGCTGTAAACCAGTTATCTCCAAGGACAAAGTTTTAGATCAAAATTTATTAAATTAGATTTATTACCGGGCAATAATATAAAATTAAAAATGTTGATAAATATGAATTTATATTCTGTTTATTTATTATTTTTCAATTTTCAACAAAAAATGCTTTGCATAATATATTAAAAAAAATTCAATTTGGATGCACAAATTTTTTTAAATTTATGTTAAACAAGTGATGAAAAAAACACATTTTAAAAATTACATAGGGTTTCTTACTGAGTATTTTATCATTTATTTTTATAAAAATATATATAAAAATAAATGATAATGTAGTATATAATTTAGTATTTCGACAATTTTGAATTTTTTTTTTTTTTTGCGAGGGAATGCAGAGCTCGAAAGCCACGCATTGAAACAGTGTGGTATTTCGTTGGGTATGTATTTCGTTGGTGACTTTAACGCACCAAAACCACACCGTTTTTGAAAAAAACTTTAGGAAGGAAACTGTGATAAACATATACAGTTTTGTTAAAGAGATGTGTAGAGGTTTTGCTCTCTATCTCAGTCCAGAGAGAATGTGACCTATCGGGAAAAATATGGCTCGAATTAAAGAGGTTAGCGCTAAATAGAGACAGTTGGAGAGGCTATGTCATTTACTTTACTTTATTCCCCTAGGGGAATAATAAGGAAAAAAAAAATTAATATATGTAAATTTTATAATTAAATTTTTTTTTATCACTTTTCGATAATCTTGCTTTATTTCGACTTTATGTACAAAGCCAAGTAAATATGCATTATTTTTTGCTGCAGTGATTCTGCTGTCGGACACTATCTCATGCTGGAATGTGTATATACTACAGTATGGGATAACTGGTTGTGGTTGCGTCACTGTAAGCAATCCCAATTAGATTGATAGTTTTGATTGAATTAAAAAAAAACTTTCACTCATTATTTTCGTATAGTTGAAATGCAGAGTCAAATTAGCATAAATTTTGCAAATATTAGAGGGCTAGAGTCCAATTATTTCGGAGTGTATGTTCACCTTACTTCAAAAAATCCAGCCGTGCTGGCACTAAACGAAACTCAGGTTTTTTCAAACCAGGATGCGGTTAAGTTCACTATTCCCGGTTACAAACTTGAAATGTTTTTTAGTCCTCAAAGAGGTATTGCTCTTTATATGCGTAACGATACGGCGTACCAAATTCCGGATAAACATAACATAGGCACAAATCCAGAGTTTAACTATGTTTGAACAAAATTTATTTTTGATGGCCATTCAAAGCATTTTTGTTTTTTGTACAAAAGTCCAAATATTTCGAAGGAGAACATAATTGTAGAATTTAATACTTTATCGGATTCTATAATTAGCATCCTTCAGGACGATCCCGAAACTGAAATTGTTGTAGCAGGCGATTTGAATATTCACAATAAAAATTGGCTTCTATACTATACAAATATGTAGAACTTTTCAGCGATTTTTATCAACTAACACAATTGGTGAAAGAACCTACTAGCATACCAGACTGTTCAAGCCACAGTGCTTATACCGTGGATCTACTTCTAACTTCTCATCCGGAAAAATACAACATTTCTGTCATTAGCCCATTATGCAGTTCTGACCACTGCCTTATCAATTCTCAGTTTTAAATCCAAAATTTAATTAACCAAAAAGTTCCTCCTAAACATAAAATTTGGCTCCTCAATGAAGCCAACTGGGATGGCTTAAACTCCTTTTTCAAAAACTTTAATTGGTCTCTTTTTTTCAACAATCGAAATGTTGATGTAGCTAGTTAATGCGATGTAGGCAATGCATTAACTAGCGCTATTCTCCTTGGCATGAATCTTTTCATACCAAGCAAGATTAAAAGTGCTAAACACAGCAACCAGAATTGGTTAAACAAAAATGCAGGCAAGCTATTAAGACAAAAATAAAGCTTTGTTTGAGTTCAAGAAGCAACCAACCGAAAGCAACCGGATCTCATTCACAGAAGTTAGTAAGCGATGCAAAAGAATTTTAAGGCAGCAAATATTTAAACATGATTTTTTACTAATTTAAAAAGTTATTCGCTTCCCAAAAGGCAGCAAAAGTTTCTAGTCATTTGCCAAATCCGTAAAAAACAACTTCACTTCTTCTACAATTGCCCCACTGATTTATAATAATGCTGTCATTGCTGACTCTGAACAAAAGGCAGATTTGCTGGCTCGCAGCCTCGCAAATCTTCGCAGTCTGTTAAATTGGCAACAACAGGTTCTCCTCCGATCTATGCACCAACAAATTGAAAACTTAAAAAAATTTATTTTCCCCCACGAGTTGTTGCTAAAGTTCTTAAGGGTCTGAATGTTCACAAATCTGCTGGTCCTGACGATATTCCACCAATTGTCCTCCAAAAATGCCCAAACACCCTAGCTGGTCCACTAAGCAAACTTTTTCACATATCCTTTATTTCTGGAACTTACCCTTCTATCTGGAAAGTTGCTTATGTCCAGCCAATCGCAAAAAAGGATACCCAGAGCAATCCTGAAAATTATAGATCAATTGCTCTAACATCAGTACTATCAAAGGTTATGGAGTTAATAATTAATTTCCATTTAAAAAGATATCTGGAGAGTCATTAAATTTTACACTTTTATTCAGTTCGATTTTGAAAAATTAATATTATATTTTATACATTGTTATTTCAGTAAGTGTGGATAATTTAAAAAAAAAATTTCGTATTAAAAATATGCATTAAAAAATCGGGTTGACTAAATATACCTTTAAAATTTTTTAATTGTAGAGAAAAATTTTTTGTCGTATTAATTTTTCCTGATTTGTCAAAAAGAATTTTGTTCTAAGTGTCAAACGTAATTCTTGATAGAATATTGAATTTTTTAAAATATTTATCTTGTTGTATTAATAATCGAATCAAACAAAGTTTTATATTAAATAGAATGATTGACATACATACGCACAAAACGCGGAATAAAGTAAATTTTTTCCTCTCATTATTTAAAACAATTCAGCAGAACAATAATAGTTTGTATTAGTGTTTAAAATTATTAGAATTATTTAATGAATTGCCAATTCCACTCACACAAATCGATTCAATTAGAATCTTTAAAACACAAATAAAAAGTTTCATTCTGAATATTACTTAAACAACAAATAAAATAAAATAAAATTAAATTATATAAAAGATAAGAAACAATGAATTATGGAAATGAATTGGTTGTTGTAAATATTTATAAATTTTTAAATAAATATGTATAGAAAGTCAATATACTTTTGTGTTATTTTATTTTAGAAAAAAACAAAAAAACCCTGCTGTACCCAAAAGGGTAAAGTTATGGTTACAATGTATAAATCAAAGAATATCTATTACTGTAAGAAGTTCGACTCCCTGCCACGTGACCTAAAAATTTTTGCTATCCCACAACTACATACTCATATTTACTAAAAAAATTTAAAAAATAGACAGTAATAAGAATTTTATTTGCAAGAAGGAAACAAAAACTTGTAAAAAGAAGTGTGTGACAAAAATAGTCGTCTAAAATTTGATTAAGAGAAAAAAGCAAAAAAATGTTAATATGTTGAGTAAATAAATCATATACATATCTGAAAAACAAAATATTGTAAGAAATAAAAGACAATAATTATCTTATTTTGTTTTATTAAATAATTTAATTATAATAATTACAGAAAATAGTTATAAATGCATAACACTAAACATTTTGTGTTTATTATCAAATTGTTTATTTTTTTTTTTAACTTTTTATAATATTATAAATTCTTACTCAACCAAAACAATTTTTTTCTGTTTTTCACCCATTAGGGAGCTTCAGCCCCTGTAATATTAATGCTTTATATACATACATATATATATTTTTTTTTATAAAGTTTAGTCCTTTGTCATCAGTATAACTTCAGGCAAATAGGAAGAGCAGTCTAATAGTTAAGGAATTTAAAATAAAACACTAATATTTTCCTTTTCTTTACTTCTAGTCCTGTAAGTTAAGTTATATCTGTATTTTTATTTATTAACGGGAAAGTATTTATACTATTTTACAAACCATAAAAGATGTGGCAAAATCTGCCCATCTGGCACAATAAAATTTAGGTAAAAATATCTCCGTTTTTGAAACAGAGTTACGAAAACTGAGCGAATCTAGAACAAAAAAATGTTTCGCTGAAAGTATTGATATTTACAAATATTTAAAAAAAACAAGTAAAGAAACAGTCAGTCGGTGCAACCGACTTAGAAATACCCTACACCTATTTGGTTCAAATTTAAGGACATATCCATTAGTCATTTTAACACCATAGAAGCTGTTATTAATTTGATCGTAAGACATAGCTAACCAAATTAACTGTATAATACTAAAAACATTTTCTAATTACCCTATCTATTAAAAAATACTACAAATTCTTACTAATTTATCTATTTAAAAATATTAAATAACAAACAAACTTGAAATAAATGAAAATATATTTATTCCAATTCAATTACAAAATGAAAAAATTCTAATTATTAAATTTTGTGATAAAAAGATAATCAAAGCATAATATATTTAATAATCCAAATTTTTAAAAATTGCAATTATTTTAAATGGTTAGTTTATATACCTAATAGAAAAGCTTATAAACGCAAAATATGCAATAAATGTATTTCTAAAATACAATTAAAAATTTACACCTTTTCATATAATTCATTTAAATATAAAAATAAATTTTACATAAATGCAGCAAGTACCTTTAAACATAGCTGAACCACTACAATTAAGTCTAGATTTCGGAGACACATAGGACATAGGAAATATATTCTTTGGCTTCGAAATTAAACTCGACCACAACCAATTCCCATGGTACTTTCATTACTAGTAACCTACTGTTAAATTTCATCAAAATACCGGCATTATTTTTTGAGTTATGGTGTTTGTAAGATATATGTTTGTTAGTCCTTGAACTTTTCAAGGGTTCCAGGACCCGAAATTATGGTACGATTTCGCCCATATGCAGTCCCGTCATACTTTCAATACTAGTTAACCCTTGTACACAATTGGAACGCTCTATCTTAATTTTAAGTTACTAGTTTTATTAATTTCGATGATAAGCTTTTACACATTGGGGGGTCTAAGAGAGGTTCTGAACCACCACTCCAATTGATCCCAAATTAGGGGGGCACGCAAGAAATAGTAAAGAACACCCTTGTGGCAAATTGGAAGCTTCTTCATTTGTTTCAAGTTGCTATCTTTATTAATTTCGAAAATATGCTTTAAGGGCCTAAGAACTGAGTGGCTGGTCCCCGATCCACTACTCCAATGGGGCCCAAATTTCAAAGACACTTACGAAATAGGAAGGGACACCCTGATACCAAATTTGGAGGTTCTATCTTCATTGGTTTCGGAATTATGCTAGTTTGGCCTAAATTCGATCAAAAAGTTCTAAGTTCCGAACCCATTGTCCAATCCTCACCGTACGTAATCACCGCCGTAATTTCGCTGCCAATAACCTACAGCACAAATTTCATGAAGATAGCCTCATTAGTTGTTGAGTTATTGTGATTTTTTATATATGTTCCTTAGCCCTGACATCGATTAAAAGGTCCGGAATCCGAACCGTTGGGCTGATTTCGCCCTTATATAGTCCGTGCTGTACTTATAGTACTAGTTAATCCTTGTACACAATTTGAACGGTCTATCCTAATTTTAAGTAACTATTTTTAGTAATTTCGATTATAAGCCTTTAAAACTTGGGAGGTCTGAGAGGGGTACAGAACCACCACTCCAATTGATCCCAAATTAGGGGAACACGCAAGAGATAGTAAAGAACACCCTTGTGGCAAATTGGAAGCTTCTACATTTTTTCAAGATGTTATCTTTATTAATTTTAAAGATATGCTTTAAGGTCTTCGGAAATGTGTGGCTGGTCCCCGACCCACTACTCCAATGGGACCCAAATTCACAAGACACTTAGGAAATAGGAAGGGACACCCTGATACTAAATTTGGAGGTTCTATCTTCATTGGTTTCGGAATTATGCTCGTTTGGCCTAAATTCGATCAAAAAGTTCTAGGTTCCGAACCCATGGTCCAATCCCGACCTTACGCAATTCCCGAAGTAGTTTCATTACTAGTAACCTACAGCACAAATTTGATGAAGATAGCGTCATTAGTTGTTGAGTTATCGTGATTTTTTATATTTGTTCGTTAGCCCTGAAACCGATTAAAAGGTCCAGAATCCGAACCCATGGGCCGATTTCGCCCATATGCAATCCCCGCCGTACTTTCAGTCCTAGTAACCTACAGTTAAAATTTCATCAAGATAAATCCATTATTTTTTGAGTTATCGTGCCTACGGACGGACAGACGGACGGACGGACATGGCTATATCGACTAAGGCGGTCACGCTGATCACAAATATATATACTTTTCCATATCTAGCTCGCTTCCTTTAGGTGGTTACAAACACCATACCAAAGTTAATATACCCCTTTACCTATTCTATAGGTGTAGGGTATAAAAACCATTTTAATAAAGACCAAGGAAATGGATATTCTGATTTGTTTAATTTATAAAAAAAATTTAAACTACCTTATTTATATTTATTATACCCTACACCTATAGAATATACTTTGGTATGGTGTTTGTAACCACCTAAAGGAAGCGAGCTAGATATGGAAAAGTATATATATTTGTGATCAGCGTGACCTCCAGAGTCGATATAGCCATGTCCGTCCGCCCGTAGGCACGATGACACAAAAAATAATGGAGCTATATTGATGAAATTTTAACTGTAAGTTACTAGGACTGGAAGTACGGCGGGGATTGCAAATGGGCGAAATCGGCCCATGGATTCGGATTCTGGACCTTTTAATTAGTCTAAGGGCTAACCAACATATATAAAAAATCACGATAACTCAACAACTAATGACGCTATCTTCATAAAATTTGTATTGTAGGGTTGTGTTGTAATGGTAATGAAATTACGGCGGTGATTGCGTACGGTGGGTAATGTACAATGGGTTCGGAACTTAGAACTTTTTGATCGAATTTAGGCCAAACGAGCATAATTTCGAAACTAATGAAAATAGAACCTCTAAATTTGGTATCAGGGTGTCTCTTTCTTTTTCCTTAGTGCCCTTGAAATTTGGGACCAATTGGAGTAGTAGACCACACACAGTTCCGAAGACCTTAAAGCATATTTTCGAAATTAATAAAGATAGTAACTTCAAACAAATTTAGAAGTTTCAAATTTGGTACATGCGTGCTCTTTACTATTTCCTGCGCGTTCCCCTAATTTTGGATCAATCAGAATGGTGGTTCAGTACCCCACTTTGACCCACCAAGGTTTAAAAAACTTATCATCGAAATTAATAAAAATAGTAACTTAAAATTAAGATAGAATGTTCCAATTGTGTACAAGAGTTAATTAGTATTGAAAGTATGACGGGGACTGCATATGGGCGAAAACAGACCATGGTTTTGGGTTCTGTAACCTTTGAAAGTTCAAAGGCTAACGAACATATATCTTAAAAGCAGTATAACTTAAAAACTAATGCCACTATTTTGATGAAATTTAAACTCTAGGTTACTAATAATGAAAGTACCATTGGAATTGGTTCTGGTCGAGTTCGGATAATGAGTTCGGATTCTAGAAGCTTTTGTTCGATCTGAGGCCAAACGAGTATAATTTCGAAGCCAAAGAATATATTTCCTATTTCCTATGTGTCCCCGAAATTTAGACTTAATTGTAGCGGTGGTTCTTGTGGCTCCTAATATATCCCAAAATTAAAAAGCTTATTTTCGAGATTCATGAAGATAAAAACTTTAAACTTGATACACGAGGATTCTTTCCTATTTCTGTTTTTATTTAAAACTTTTATATTTTTAAAAGGCTAAGAATTTTACCATAAAACATATTTTGTATAATATTTTATAAATTAAAACCAAAATATTTGTTTAATAAACGATTAAATTCCTTTTTTTTTACTTTTTATTATATCATATATTTTATTGAATTATTACCATAGGTGATATATAATTAAGACATTGTGTACAATACTTAAGCTATATTCAAAGGTACTTTACTTGCTGCATTTGTGTAAAATTTATTGTTATATTTAAATGAATTATATGAAAAGTTCTAAATTTGTAATTATATCTTAGAAATACATTTATTGCATATTTCGCTTTTATAAGCTTTTCGATAGGTATAGAAACTAGCAATTTAAAATAATTGCAATTTTGAAAAATTTTAATTATTAAATATATTAATTTTTTATCTCAAAAAGTGATAAAAGTTTTCAAGTTTTTCAAGTTTTCAAGTTTTTTTGTTTTTTAATATTTTTAAATCGATAAATTAGTAAGAATTTGTAATATTTTTTTATAGATAGTCTAATTAGAATTAGCCAAACTAATAACTGCTTTTATTGTTTTAAAATGACTTATGGACTTCCTATTAAATTTGAACCAAATAAGTGTAGGGTATTTCTAAGTCGGTTGCACCGACTGACTGTTTCTTTACTTGTTTTTATTAATTTTTTGTTATGTCTTTTTTATACCTATACTTTCTTACTTTGTTAGTTCTATATTTTTATCTGGTTTTCAACTCGACTCAGCTACCATTCGCCTTTGGGTTCAAATTAATGACTTAATTAATAATTAATAATAAATAAATAAATATAACAATATAAACAAATATAAAATGTAAACAAATAATTCAATTAAATAATATAACTCACTGATATAGAATGCAATATAGATCAAATACAAAATTATAACAATATAAACAAAATAGAACTGTATTTATTGAAAATCTAAGACATTTCTACATGTTATGAGGCGTAGTAGTATCTCATGTTCAAATTGTATGTGAAATTCATTTGATCAGTTCTAATATATGAATATATCTCCCCTGTTCCGACATGCACATATATAGTCAGGCTGTTTAGTCTATCACAGTGAACAGTTAGCACGTAGAGGTGCCGGCAAAAAAAAAAAAAAATTACTCTTTGTTATAAACAAATGTTCTTAAATTCTGATTTTATCCTTTTTTAAAAAATTGTATCTTAATTGTATTACTTATTTATTTTTTGTTATTTCTTTTTTATACCTATACTTTCTTATTTTGTTAGTTCTATATTTTTATTACTCTTTCTCATAAACAAATTTTCTTAAATTCTGATTTTATACTTTTTTAAAAAAGTTTTATCTTAATTATATTACTTACTGTATTTTTTTTTTTTTTTTTAATCAATTAAAATTTTTATAACAATTGCAAAAAAAATTATTTCATGAAAGACTTCTTCGTAGCCCCATCGGTACAGAGCTACAGCCCGCCAAAATCGGAAAAGCCCTATATACAAATTTTTATAACAAGAGTTTTGTTAAGTAAATTTTCAATCTGAAAATGATACAAAACGGCTGTTAATAAGCTTTATAAATTTTTGAAAGGCAAGTGTATAAGGTTGCCATACGGTACTAAAATTTATCATTATGCAAAATTTTGCCCTACATATATTCTAAACGGTTCAAGCTAGAGTCTTTAAGTTTTGGGAGAAGTGAGATCCAAAAATTAGTAGGAGTCGGTTAACAAAATGTTTTAGTCAAACCCCCTGTTTAAAAGCCATAAAGGATTGAAATTTTACTATTTTTGAACACCTGTAACTTGAATAACTGTCCGAATTTGTTTTTAGTAATATATAAAATTCAAAGCTCCAACATCATATTTTTTAAAGGTTTTTCTTAATTTAAAAGGCTGACAAAGCTATAGCCCTAACAAATTCAAAAAAAGCCCTATATTTAAATTGGTATAACAAGAGTTATATTAGATATATTTTCAATTTAAAACGGTAAAAGAGAGCTGAGGTGTAGTTAGATCCCCGAGAATTATCATAAATTTGCTTAGTAAACATTTGGAACCCTTCCCCATTGAAGAGCTATTAGGTTAGGACTTAAAAATTTACTGTTTTTATAAAGCAGTTACTTAGTTAGCAGGATATATATATACGTTAACAATGAAGATCCAACATTATATTTTGATACTCTGTACAGGTTTTCTTGAGTACATTGAGATTAAATAATAAGGGTTGATTTCACTATTATTCATAATTAATAATTTATAATGAATTAATAATGAATTCAATATATTTCAGTAAGTGTCGAATAAAAACGTTCCGCGGGGGAGTTGCTGTTTCTATTACTAAAAGACGTTACATGGTGACCGATGTCATATTGTTTGTCAAAAACCCTTAAATATTATTGCAGTAAATTCCGTTCCTGCATCTGAAACTATTTTTGTGGGTGCACCATATGAACTGATATAATTTTTAAGAGATTTGGTTCTGAGTAAACTATTTCTTATAGGTAACGTAAAGGCGGAAGCGAATTAAGAAAATTTGTCTATGATAGTTAGAATTTGTTAATACAATAAAATAATGTCTATATGTACAATGTCAAGAGGTTTTTGTGGAATTTAACAGTTAATTTTACTTTTGGTGGAGATCGGTTGTATTTAAGAGTTTGACAGACATCACAATAGTAAATAATTTTGTTAATTTTTGTTTTCATAAGAGGAAAATAGTAATTTCTTTTAAGGTGAAAAAGATTTCATTAATACCTCTATGGTTATTGTTTTCATGATAGTCTTTAATTATTTTATCTTGTTTGTCATTATCTTTGATGTCCTCAAGTAATTCTGCACATCGTATTCATTTAAATATTTTAGAATGAGAAAAATATTAGCTAAAAAGTTTTTGAATTATTTTAAATATATCATCATCTTTTCTATATAAAGCATTTACTTTATTTGGTGATATAAATTTTTTAAATAGTTCTATCATACTTTGTTCTGAATAATTATGTATTTTTATTTTTCTTCTTTGTTTATTTTTGAAAAACATTTCTAAATTAGTACAAGGTGTTTCATGAGTTTTTTCAAAAATTAATTGAAGAGAAAATTCATTAATGGGTATTTCTGAGATGCATATACCATCACCCATATTTTCTGGTACTGAATGGATAGTTGCAGCATTTGTATTATTTTCGGACGATTTCGTAATCAAATTCTTCAAGTTTTCACCGCCATCGAACTAATCTTAAATATTTGGTAGCCCAAACTATGGCTAATAACTCTTTTTCTATAGTAGAATAATTTACTTCAGAATCTGTAAGTGTTCTATTAGCATAGCATATAGGTTTATCACTCCCTATTGGGCTTTAAGAGAGAACGGCGCTTATTGCGTAGTTACTGGCGTCAGTAGTTAAAACAAAAGGTTTATTAAAGTCTGCATATTGCAATAATGGATCATTTGTTAATAGATCCTTACACAATTTAAAAGCTTTTACGTATCGTTCATCTAAAATTATTTGTTTTCCATTTTTTAAACATTCAGTTAACGGTTTAGTAAGTTTTGCAAAATTATTTTTAAATTTTCTATAATAACCTAAAATACCTAAGAAAGATTTTATTTGTTTTTGGGTTTTTGGTATTGGAAATTCCCTTATAGCCCTAGTTTTTTCGGGGTTAGGTTTAACTCCTTCAGTTATCACAATGTGTCCAAAAAAAGCTACTTTTTTACACAAAAATTCTGATTTATCCGGTTGTATTTTTAAATTAACTTCTTTTAAACATTGAAAGACTTTTCTTAAATTTGCAATATGTCCCCGTAGCGAAGTTGAGTAGACTATTATGTAATCCAAGTAAACTAAGCAAATAGATCCTTGTAGTTCTTTTAGTACGTTTTCCATCACTCTCTGATAGGTGGCGAAAGCTTTTTTTAACCCAAACGGCATTCGTAAATATTCAAAGTGTCCTCCTTCGACTGTAAATGCCATATCTATTTGGAAACCACTGGCAAGGTCCAACGTTGTGCAGTACGTACATTTACCGAATTTGTCCAGGATCTCTGCTATTTTTGGTAGAGGATAACGGTATCTAATCGTTTTCTTATTAATCTGTAGTCTATGACCAGTCTATGACCATTAATCCTGTAGTCTATGACCAGTCTCCATTTTTGTTAGCCAGATGCATCTAATTTCTTAGGAACAATCCACACTAGTGAGCTCCACGGAGAAAAACTTGGTCGTATTATTTGTTGATCTAGCATATCGTTGATTTGTTTCCTAACTTCCTCTTTATGTACGTAAGAGTATCTATACGACTTTGTATAGATTGGAATTTCATCGGAAGTCTTTATCTCATGTTTTATTTCGTTGATAAATGATAATTTATTATTATTTGTAAAGAATATCTCTTCATATTCTTCGCATAGTTTTATCAAGGCTTTAGTCTCTTCTTGATTTAGATGATTAGTTCTTATTTATATTAGATTTATTTGATTCAGTAATTTCATGTTATATTAAAATTATTAAATTCTACATAGTTATTTTCAGAAAGATTTCTAACTTTTAGTGGTTGTTCGAGAAAAAGAATTTGTTCATTATTTGATTTATTTATTATTTCAACAGAACTATACCAATTATGAATATAACATACTCCTTCAGATATTTCTAAATTTGGTTTGATATTTGTTTTTTCAATAATTATGTTTCCATTTTCAATGTCTACAGGAATATTAACAATATATTTTGAATTGGGTGGTATAATATTTTTTTCAGACATATAATTTGGTTTAAAACTTAAAGGTATTATTACACCATTTTTTAGTATTAATATATTTTTATTAAGATCTACTAAAATTCCAAGGGAATACAGTGAGTCTAATCCTAGTAGCCCATCGAAATAATTATGAAATTTAAAGAATAAAAATTTTAAGTAACCAGGTTTTTTAAATTCGTAAAAATTTGTAAAAATTACTTCTTTATTTAATTGGTGCTTATTCAAAATTGTATTAATTATTATGGATTTAATTTGTTTTAATAAAATATAATTCTTTAAAATATAAATATAATTCTCTAATGTTCTGTGCTCTATTGAAATTATTTTTGTTAGAAAAATTCTGTCTCATTTGGACAGTATTACCTGTAGCAACGTCCATTGGCTCAGATTTAGGTTAACAATTTGCTTGAAATTGTCTTGGTTGATAATTTTTTCTAAATTGATATTGTCTTTGTTCATTATTTCTAAATTGATTGTTATTTTAATATTGCCTAAATTGATTTTGATATTGTTTTTGGAATTGATTTGCCTGTTGTTGTGAACGTTTAAAGTTGTTGTTTGGTCTGTTACGAGAACGATTTTCGTTTCTATTCGATCTATTTTTTTTATATGTTGAAAAATTTCTATTTGGTTCAAAATTGGAGTATGATATATTGTGCTCTTTCATGCAATAGGAGAATGCTACTGCTAATGAAGTTGGTTGAATTGCTCTTATTGTTGAGCCAATGGGTACTTTTAAACCCGAAAGGAATGTATTTAAGCTCATTTCTTCATAAAGAGATATTTTAGCATTTATACCATTTTGGTCTCTTTCGTGAATATTGACGTGATTCGTCATACTTGCGAATAACTCAATTTCTTCACTATAAAATTTTTCGACAGTTTTATTATTTTGCTTTTACTTATGTATTATTTTGCGTTTACTTATTATCTTGAATTAAGGAGGTTTCATTCCTTTTGTCCGCGTAATGCAGTATAAGGTTTTCTTTAATGTTATCCCAAATAAGCGGAGTGCCATACATATGTAGGATATCATTAGCTGGACCGACAATTTTATTTCTTCTTGCTCGAACTAATAGTTATACCATTTGTAACGAAAATTAGCGTTAAAATTTCATTAACTTTGTCTAGAAAGTTATATAGTAACCTTGAGTTACCATACATATGTAGGATCTCATTAGCTGGACTGACAATTTTATTTCTTATTGCTCGAACTAATAGTTGTACCATTTGTAACGAAAATTAGCGTTAAAATTTCATTAACTTTGTCTAGAAAGTTATATAGTAACCTTGAGTTACCATCGAAATGAGGTAAATCTTTAATGGCATCTGGTATTCTTAAATTATTAAAAATATCTGTGGATGTAATTGCCCGTTTAAAAAAAAATCGAACTATTTCCGGAAGTTTCGTTTAATGAATGATTTATCATTTTAGGATATATATATGTAAATTTTAACGAAAAATTTCCAACAAGAAATCAAAAACTTATAAACAGAAGTTTGTGGCAAAAATAGTTGTCCAAAATTTGATTAAGGTAAAAAAGAAGAAAAATGTTAATATGTTGAGTAAATAAATACATATATATATCTGAAAAACAAAAATATTGTAAGACATAAAAGACAATAATTAGCTTATTTTTTATACCCGTGCATACATATATGAGATCGGGTATATTAAAATTGCTCCTCCGTTTGTAACGCATCGATCTAGACGAGCTAGATATAGTTTCAAGGATACGTATCGGCTCAGAATCTAAAAGTGAGTCGATCTAGCTATGTGTGTCTGTCTGTCCGTCCGTCCGTCCGTCCGTGTGTCAACACGATAACTCAAAAACTAAAAGGGCTAGAGTCTTGAAATTCACACAAAGTCACTTTTAGACAGTTTCTAGGTTCCCTATTGTTTTTGGTTAAAATCGAACCAAGGCTTCAGAGAGCTGCCATACAACTTTTTTGCACCAATTTGAATTTCTTCAAAACTAATTACACTACGCGGATGAAAATTACACACGGTTAGTTATATAATGAACCGAGCACTTATATGAAGTTTCAAAATGTTAGGGCCCCATTTTTTGGGGGCTGCCATACAACTTTTTTACACCAATATGAATTTCTTCAAAACTAATTATACTACGAGGATGAAAATTACACACGGTTAGTTATATAATGAATCGAGCACTTATATGAAGTTTAAAAATGTTAGGGCCCCATTTTCGTGGGGCTGCCATACAACTTATTTGCACCAATATAAATTTCTTCAAAACTAATTATACTACGAGGATGAAAATTACACACGGTTAGTTATATAATGAATCGAGCACTTATATGAAGTTTCAAAATGTTACGGCCCCATTTTCGGGGGCTGCCATACAAAGTTTTCGATTCAATAACTGTGAATCTAATGAAGCTACGAGGTTAAAAGTAAAATTGGGTAGGTAAAGTAATAGGACAAGTTACTTGGCAAAGTTGGACATCACTCGGAACACCGGACTTTTAGGGTGGGCGGATTTTTTTTTTTTTTTGGTTTTTTTTGGTTTTTTTGTTTGTTTAAGCAAAACTTATGAGATAATAAATTTAAATTTTTTTTTTTTTTCAAGCTAAAATCATGAAACAATGAATTAAAATTTTTTTTGTGTTTGTGTTTTATGGTTTTTTTTTTTTTTTTTTTAATTTTTTTTTTTTTTTTACTGTTTAATTTATACACCATAGTGGGTATGCACGGGTATCTAAAAGTTGGCAAGGGCAACTATAATTTTCCTCGTTTTTATTAAAATTTTCTTTAATAATTACAGAAAAATAGTTATAAATGCATAACACTAAATATTTTGTGTTTATTATCAAATTGTTTATTTTTTTTTAACTTTTTATAATATTATAAATTCTTACTCAACTAGTTCCTTGTTTAGTTCTTTATCATCAGTATAACTTCTAGCAAATAGGAAGAGCCGTCTAATAGTTAAGGAATTTAAAATAAAACACTAATATTAACCTTTTCTTTACTTCTAGTCCTGTAGGTTAAGTTATATCTGTATTTTTATTTATTAAAGGAAAAGTATTTATACTATTTTACAAATCATAAAAGATGTTTCAAATGGGCACCCTTTTTTTCTGACTCAATAAAATTTAGGTAAAAATATCTCCATTTTTAAAACGGAGTTACGAAAGCTGAGCGAATCTGGAAAAATAAATGTTTCGCAGTATTGAAATTATATTCAAATATTCACAAAAACATATTATTAATAAAGATCAAGGAAATGGATATTCTGATTTATTAAATTTATAAAATCTTACATCGAGAATAAATATTTGAATAGAGATCAAGGAAACTACCTTATTTATATTTACTTTTATTTATTTTTTGTTATGTCTTTTTTATACCTATAAAAATAAAAAAATACAGTAAGTAATATAAAATAGATAAAACTTTTTTAAAAAGAGATAAAAATCAGAATTTAAGAAAATTGGTTTATAAAAAGTGTAATAAAAATAGAGAACTTACATTTTTTATTTTGTACATAACTTATAACTTACAAAATAAAAAATGTAAGTTCTCTATTTTTATTACTCATTCTCATAAACCAATTTTCTTAAATTCTGATTTTTATCTCTTTTTAAAAAAGTTTTATCTATTTTATATTACTTACTGTATTTTTTTATTTTTAATCAAATATAAATTTGATAATTTTTCTATAGATTTTGTTTAAAGAAGTCTGCTGTTCGTCTACGACCGTTCGATACTGGTATTTGTAAAAATAAATAGTTTTAGTGACTTATTTTAAATGGTAAGAGATTATTTCGCAATCTCAAAGTATTACCTACCTAGGTTTACAACTAAATAAAAAATTCAATTTTTAAATATCACATCAATAAAACGATGGATAAGATAAATTTTTATACATGGCTATTAATTATTATACCCAATTTTGAATAAAAAATCAAAACTAAATGATAAAAATAAATTATTAAAATATAAACCTATTCTACGCAGCATATTACTGATTTCCCATATGAAAACAAATAATAAAACCAAATAAGGATATTCTTTTAAGGAAACAAAACTCTGAAATTGATATTTACAAAACCTAAATATTGTGCTATAAAATATTACATAATGTAGCAAATGGAAATACTATTGTACAAGAAATTGACGTAGGTACTAATAGATAGGAAGTAAAAGTTCTAAATTTTGTAAATTTCTAAGTCATTAGGTTTTTGCCTCGATTTTTAGCACATTTCCAAAAAATTTAGAAAAAAAGTTCTTAATAGTTTCACTCAGTCCGTCTGTCCGTATGTTTACAAAAACTTTTTCACCGTTTGAAATTGAGAAAACAAATTTTAACTACTAGGTAGTAGGTATTGCAAAAAAAAAAAAAATGGAAGACTTTTTTCTGTAGGCCCACCGATACAAACCCGCCAAAATCGGAAACGCCCTATATTCAAATTTTTGTAACAAGGGTTTTGTTAAGTAAATTTTCAATCTGAAAATAGTACAAAACGGCTGTTAATAAGCTTTATAAATTTTTGAAAGGCAATATATAAGGTTGCCATACGGTACTAAAATTTATCATCATGCTAAATTTAATTTTTGATAAATTTGGCCTTACATATCTTCTAAACGGTTCAAGCTAGAGTCTTGAAAATTTGAGAGAAGTGAGATCCAGAAATTAGTAGGAGTCGGCTAACAAATTTTTTTTGCCAAACCCCCTGTTTAAAAGCTGTACGGGCTTGAAATTTTACTATTTTTGAACACCTGTACCTTGGATACCTGTCCGAATTTGTTTTTAGCAAAATATAAAATTCAAAGCTCCAACATTATATTTGTCAAAGTTTTTTTTTAATTTTAAAGGCTGACAAAGCTAAAGCCCTCACAAATTCAAAAAAAGGCCTATATTTAAATTGGTATAACAAGAGTTCTATTAGATATATTTTCAATTTAAAACGGTAAAAGAGAACTGAGGTGTGTTTAGTTCCCCGAGAATCATCATAGGTTTGGTTAGTAAACATTTGAGAACCTTCCCTATTGAAGAGCTATTAGGTTAGGACTGAAAAATTTACTGTTTTTAAAAAGCACTAACTTAGTTACCAGAGTATATATACGTTTAAATTGAAGATCCAACATTATATTTTGATACTCGGTACAGGTTTTCTTGAGTACATTGAGATTATAAGTATTGATTTTGCTATTATTCATAATTAATAAAGAATTGATGAAATAACTAAATTATAATATTATCATTTATTTTTTTAAATATATTTTTATTACAATAAATAGTAAAATACTCAGAATGAGACACTATATAATTTTAAAAATGTGCTTTTTTTAAAAACCTTTGGTTTTTTTCACGACGTTCTATACTATAATATATTGTATTTTTTTTTCATTGGTTTACCTTAACTTAAATTTTCTTTATTCTCTAAAATGCAAATAAATTGTAGTCATAGTTTTAAATACTAAGTAAAAGTTTTTAAAAATAAAAGTAAAAAATTTTTTAAAAAAAAATAAGTAATATTACTTTTAAATTAATTGAAATCATTGGAAGTGGGATGCACAACGGACCGCAAGGCCTAGATGCTAGGATATTAGGGTGACAAACGCTATTCTCCATAACAAACAACAAATCATAGTTTTTTTTTTCTCAAAATAATATTAGTTAATCACTTCTTTCTCTTTTAACATTCAATTTGACATAACATGTACACATGAATAAATATAAATATATAGATATAGTAACTTTATATGGTTAAAAAAATTCTAAATTTTTATTGTCATATGTAGCGTAAAAAAGTTTATATTTTTATTTAATGAACAAATTTTAATTTTTCTAAAACTGGAGGCATGTGGTACAAATTTTAATTTTTCTAAAACTGGAGGCATAATTACATAGCACATAGTGGTAAAAATTACGACTCATATAAAGTCACCTATAATTTCACATATAAAGTCACCTTTTATACTCATATAAATAAAACAAAAAATGGGGCAGAGTGTCAGATTGTGTTTTATTATTTTACTCTTTTATATTTTGTTTTTAAAATAATAGCATAAAAGAATTAATTAATGGCTTATTGCATTTTATAAATCATAATAGGTATGCACGGGTATCTAAAAGATAACAATGACAATTGACAACTATAATTTTCCTCGTTTTTATTTTTTGGGTTTAAAATTTTGTTTTTTTTAACATATTGATTTTCGACATTTTGTTTTTTCAACATTTTTTGCTTTTGACAAAAATACTTGTTCCAATAAACCTTGTTTAAAATTTTGGTTCAAAATGATTTAAAATGAAAAAATTATGTTTCAAACTCTATTTTCTTTTGAAGCACACTGTATTTGGGGTACTTTTTATGGGGTCCCGGACACCCTGTATAAATAATTAACAATAGTTGTCAAAAGAAAATGGACTCCAACATCAGGACATTAGAAAAGGGTTTTTTGACATAAATTTTAAAAAAATATTACGCATTCAAATTACCTTTTTTTTTAAAACATATGCTTTTGCAAATTTTGTTTTGAAATGAAAAAATTATTCTTTAGATTATTCTAAATTGCTATGCTAGAAACCAGTTATCTCCAAAGACAAAATTTTAGATCAAAATTTAATAAATTAGATTTATTTCTGGGTAATAATATAAAATTAAAAATGTTGATAAATTTGAATTTATATTCTGTTTATTTATTATTATTCAATTTTCAACAAAAAATGTTTTGGATGCACAATTTTTTTTTAAATTTATGTTAAAAAACTACCTTCTAATGTCAAGACATGTTTTTTAAAATTTATATGAAATTGTCGAACTAATACTGTTTCTATAGTTTATAATTTCTATTATGGAAAAAACATGTCTTGACATTAGAAGGTAGTTTTTTAACATAAATTTAAAAACAATTTGCTGTTAAGAAGCTGCTATACTTTTTAGAATAAAAATTGATGACAATTACCAAATGCAGTAACAGCAGAAGTTGCAAATTTTCGACGATATGTACTTATAAGTTGATCTAAATATGATTTACAACCGGCCTTTCCAATTTTAGCTATTGTTTATTTTTTTCTATGTTTTATTTGTTTATTAAAATTATAAATTTTCTATTTTAAATTTTAATTTTTAAAATTTTATACAACATTTAAACTAAACCTAAAAAAAAACACTTAAAAATAAAAAAGAAAAAAAATTATTAGACCTTTTTATCAGGGAAAAGAGTAGGAAACCAATAATATTTTTCTTCATCTTGATCATCAATCCAGCATAAACCTTGACCAATAATTTTTTCAAGTGCTTGTTGTGCTCTCAATTCTGTCCAACTAAAACAAAATAAAATTCAAAATTCTTTAACGTTTGATTAATATTTTTAAATACCCTAAATTGTTAATTAGTAGAGACAATGTTATACATCCTTGCTCAATATGTGAAGCTGCGTTTAAGATCTTTGTTTCTTCTAAACTTAATTCACCTGGTATTGATTGAACCATATATTTCCCCTTTCCAACTAGGTAAAGTACAAAACTTCAAAGAGATTTAGAAAAATATAGAAATGTTTTATGAGTGTCTAATACCCGTTTCCAAAAATTTTCAATTTCTTTGCAGCAATTAATATGTCATCATTAGTAATTTCTTGGTGAAAAGAGTTTTGGCCTCGTGAAGTTATCAAACGCCTTCTTAATTCGTCAAGTTCCATTAAACCCCCTACAAATAAAAGGAAATTTTACAAATTTATTAATAAAACTTACTCAATGGTATTATTAAGAAAATAAATACATTTTAAACTATATAGTAAGCACGTAGAACAAATGACTTGTTTCAATTTAAATTAAATTTCTCAGATGTAGGGTATTAATTAGTTGATTGCCTAGACCAGCGATGGCATTTACACGGCACGTGTACCAAACTTGGCACGCGACAAAAAATTTCCGGCACGATAAGAAATTAAAAAAATTATGTAAAAAAAAAATTTATTTTAAAAAAATTTCTGCTTTTAAAAAAAAATGTGGACCCAAAATTTTCATCAACGGTTTTGAATTGAACTGTACATTTTTTTCATCTAGTTGGCTCTGCATTATTTTGTACATATATATGTATATGGTTGTGTTATAATTCTTGTATATTCTTAGATGAGGTTTTAGTTTTGACTAGTGCAGTTCAATAAAATTTGTGTTTAAGTTCAAATAAAATTTATTTTTTGCTAAATTAAAATGGTACCAAAAACACCAAAACTACAAGCTATTCGAAGCTTTGTACTCTCTTGGACTGCTGATTACGGTTCCGTTAAACATGGAGATAAAAGTCGATGTGGTCTGTGCTCCGGAATTATTGTATGTCGAACGTCTTCTATTAAGCGACATTTTGAAACGAACCATAAAGATATTGCCGAAAAAAATATTGACGAAAGAAAAGAATTAATTTCTCAACGATTAAAGATAGCTGAAAATCAATCGAATTTATTATCAACATTTGTAAAAACTAACAGCAATGTTACGGAAGCTAGTTTTGAAATATTTTATTTGATTGCTAAGCAATCTAAAACATTTTCTGATGGAGAGTTTATAAAAACCGTTATGCTAAAATCGGCCGAAAGTTTGTTTCAAGATTTTAATAATAAAGAAAAGATTATTCAAAGAATTCGAGAAGTCCAGCTTAGCAGAAATACTGTTAAAGATAGAATTTTAAAAACAAGTGCGAATATACCAACTTTACAACGATATTAATACCTGTGATTACATTTCAATTTGCCTCGATGAATCAACTGATATTAAATCGTCTGCCCGATTAGCAATTATTGCACGTTATCCGAAAGATAATGAAATGCATGAGGAAAAATTAGCATATATTTAAAAATATGCTAATTTTAAAATTAGCATATATACCGGAAAGAACAAGAGGTAGTGATATTTGTGAAGTTGTAATCAATTAACTGAACAAACTTAAAATAAATATTAAAAAAATTTGAATTTGAAAAACAATTGAAACTATGTATGGATTGATAAAGGGGTTTGAAATTAAATTAGATATTTTTGCTAGGGATATCGCATCTGGAAAACTAAATAATTTTCAGAAACTTAAAAGTTTTTTGGAGGAATCTACAATTTTCGAAAAAACTAATTGGAATTTTAATTACGAATTTTCTAAAATTCTTGAATCTATTAAAGTACAATTTTCAAATCGATTTAAAGATTTTAAAAGAATTGCTAGGCTGTTGAAAATTGTAAATTATCCGGACTTATTCGATATACAGGATTTTGATAATAACCTTATTAACTGGATGAAATTAGAAAATTTAGAAATGCAGACAGTAGATTTGCAATCTAATCCTATTTGGACACAAAAATTTGTGAATATGCGAAAAAATATCGAAGAATTGGAATATCATCGATTGTCACAAGATGAAGAGTCAGAATGTCGCATTGAAAACTTAATATTAGAAGTGTGGAATAGTATGCCAGAGGCATTTTCTTCTATAAAAATATTAGCAATCGCACTGTTAACCATTTTCTCTTCCACTTATTCCTGTGAAAGTCTTTTTTCTGTACTTAATCATGTACTTTCAAAGACAAGAAACAGATTAACAGAGGGAGACTCAGCAGCTTGTATTACCGTACAATCGACAACATACCATCCCGATATTAAAAACCTTGCAAATAATATGAAACAAAAAACTTCTAACAAAATTTAAGAATTTTTTATTAAAATTATTATTAAACTTTATAATTTTTTTATATACTATATTTTTTTATATTGAATAAAAATTATTACATGAACTTAGATATTTCTGTTTTCTTGTTTATTTATAATCAATAAAAAAATGTATATATAGGTAAATATAACAAATAAAAGGTAAGCTGGCACGCCAAAAAAATTGCAATTAAATTTAGTTAATTTTGGCACTTTGATAAAATCCTATTTGCCATCCCTGGCCCAGACTTACTATTATTCTATTACTTAATTAAACAGAACCATAATTTGGAAAAAAAAGGAGAGCATTAAATTTTACACTTTTTTCCAGTTAGATTTTGAAAAATTAATAGTATACATTATACATTGTTATTCCATGGCAAGTGTGGAAATAATTTAAAAAAAAAAATTGCAAATTAAAAATATGCATTAAAAAAATCAGGTTAACTAAATACATATACCTTTAAAATTTTTTAATTGTAGAGAAAACTTTTTTTCGTATTAATTTTTCCTGATTTGTCAAAAAGGAATTTTGTTCTAAATGTCAAACCATAAAGAAATCATATACATAGAGTATTCATCTTGGACAAAAAATGTTAGTAAATTTTGTTGATTTGAAATCACCCCAATATCGTATTTGAAATCACCCCATTATCGTAAAAAAATGACCACATTTTTGGTATACATAGTAAAATCAAATTGGGGTTATTTCTTTGCTTTATTTTTATTTTTCTTTTTATTTTGTTTGCTTGTCAATTGATGTATGTACAATTGTTTATATTTCCTTATCAAGTTGGACGATTTCTTTTTAAAAAATTTTATTTAATATTTTTATTATTGTTTTTTTATTTGTATGTTAATCGATGTACACATTTGTGTATTTTGTAAATATGTATTTCTTTATACAATTTGGACGATTTCTTTTTTTTAGAATACAGAGAACCTTTGAAAATAAATAATAATTATTCAAGCACTAAATGCTATTCTAACAAAAATTTAAGATATTTGAATGTACTTTTTGAAAATTTTTAAACTGTCTCGTCAAATGAAAAAGTTGTTTTTGCAGGCATTGTTTGAAATTTTAGAGGAGTGCAGATTTTTATTTAAAAAAGTATTCGACAGTTCTTAAAAGGTTAGCTTTCTTTAAGAAACAAAATTTAATTTAAAAAAAAAACATTATTTACTTAAAAAATCAAAATAAAAAGTTAAGGCAAAAATTAAAAAAAGAAACGAAGTAACGAAGCCCAACAATTTTTATAAATGAATTTTAAAAGTGTTAGTAAATGGTCGAAGATGAAAAAAACGTAGCAATAAATATTCATTTTAATTCACCAAAAGGTTTATAAATTTTTGATAAACGGAGTAAAGCTTAATTTGCTCCATTTTAATAATTCCCTTAATAGATGCATCCCCAACAAACATTTAAATATAGGTCTAAACGACATAAATATAAATGAGTTAGGCATTATATTCTCAGAAAAAGATTTAATTGAAAAGTTTTCTGTATTGGTAATCGATGAAATAGCCATTAGAAGGCTATACTATAATAGTGCACTGGATGAAATTAGTTGTTTTTCTGATTATGGTTCCGGCAGAACAAAAGACATCGCAAAATCCATACATACGAGTACATATGTGTATTTTATAAGGTGTATTTACATACTAAAAGGGTTTTTTATGTCAAATGGAATATGAATTTTGAAAGCTTATTTATATACTTTTCCATAATACATTTTACTCGGCTTTTTCCCTTTTATAATTTTAAATTAAATAATAAAACACATTTTCAATAAGATTAAGAATTATAATTTCATTCTTCTTTTTCTATCAATAATATTTTTTTATTTTATAATGAAAATATACACAAACTGCGTACATACATGATACAGCGCATGATATGATATACATACACAAAAAAAAAAAAAGAGAAGAAAAATATACAAATGTACACACATCGATTGAAATACAAACAACAAAATAAAAAAAACTAAAAATTAAAATAAAAATAAACTAAAATACGATCAAGTTGATTTTACGAAATAAAACAACTTGTCTAACTTTTTTGTTCTACGTGAATACTCTTTGTATATAATTACTTTATGGTCAAAAGTAATTCTGGATAGAATATTGAATTTTTTAAAATATTTAAATTGTTGTATTAACCCTGCTTTCATGTGGAAGGTCTCGGGTTCAAACCCCGGTCAGATCATATCTAATAAAAAAATATCGTAAAATTGTATAATTATATCGTAATAGTTTATACCGTAATATAAAATAAGATATTAATAAAAATATATAAATAATTCTTGTGTAAGATTATAGATGGCGCACAAAGTTAACATTTGTGCATTCATATTTCATAACCTTATACAATAGCTACAGTCGAGTAATCAACGGCTTAGTGAATATTATGATTAAAGAAACTGAAGCCTAGTTTAAAATAAACTTGGTGAATGCCCTATACTCCTTAAAGGAGTGGAAAAGGAATAAAAAATAAAAAAATTAATCCTGCTGCACCTAAAATGGTAAAGTTATGGTTACAATGTATAAATCAAAGAATATGTATTACGATAAGAAGTTGGACTCCCTGCCACGTGACCTAAAAATTTTTGCTATCTAACCCCTACATACTCATATTTACTAAAAAAATTTAAAAAATAAAGAGTTATAAGAATTTCATTTCCAAGCAGGAAACGTGTGGCAAAAATAGTTGTCTAATATTTGATTAAGATAAAAAAAGAAGAAAAATGTTAATATTTTGAGTAAGGAAATACATACATATATATCTGAAAAACAAAAATATTGTAAGAAATAAATGACAATAACTATCTTATTTTTATACCCGTGCATACATATATGAACATCGGGTATATTAAAATTACTCCTCCGTTTGTAACGCATCGAAATATAAAAGCTAAATATAGTGTCAAGGATACGTATCGAATCAGCATCGAAAAGTGAATCGATCTAGCTATGTGTGTCCGTCCGTCCGTCCGTCCGTCCGTCCGTCAGCACGATAACTCAAAAACTATAAGAGCTAGAGTTTTGAAACTTCCACAAAGTGATTTTTAGACAATTTCTAGGTTCCCTATTGTTTTTGGTTAAAATCGGACCAAGGCTTCGGGGAGCTGCCATACAACTTTTTTGCACCAATATGAATTTCTTCAAAACTAATTATACTACGGGGATGAAAATTACACACGGTTAGTTTTATAATGACTCCGGCACTTATATGAAGTTTCAAAATGTTAGGGCCTCATTTTCGGGGGGCTGCCATACAACTTCTTTGCACCAATATGAATTTCTTCAAAACTAATTATACTACGCGGATGAAAATTACACACGGTTAGTTATATAATGAATCGAGCACTTATATGAAGTTTAAAAATGTTAGGGCCCCATTTTCAGGGGGCTGCCATACAACTTCTTTGCACCAATATGAATTTCTTCAAAACTAATTATACTACGAGGCTGAAAATTACACACGGTTAGTTATATAATGAATCCAGCACTTATATGAAGTTTCAAAATGTTAGGCCCCCATTTTCGGGGGGCTGCCATACAACTTATTTGCACAAATATGAATTTCTTCAAAACTAATTATGCTACGACGATAAAAATTACACACGGTTATTTATATAGTGAATCGAGCACTTATATGAAGTTTCAAAATGTTACGGCCCCATTTTGGGGGGCTGCCATACAAAGTTTTCGATTCAATAACTGTGAATCTAATGAAGCTACAAGGTTAAAATTAAAATTGGGCAGGTAAAGTAATAGGGCAAGTTAGTTGGCAAAGTTGGACATCACTCGGACCAGCGGAATTTTAGGGTGGGCCATTTTTTTTTTGTTTTTTTTTTTGTTTTTGTTTTTTTTTTTTTTTTTTTTGTAAGCTAAAGTTATGGGACAATGAATGAAAATTTTGTTTTTTTTTGTGATTTTTTTTTTTTTGTTAATTTTTTTTTTTTTTTTAAGCTAAAGTTATGGGACTATGAATGAAAGTTTTGCTTTTTGTTTTGTGATTTTTTTTTTGTTAATTTTTTTTTTTTTTTACGTCAAAATTATGGAGTAATGAGTTAAATGTATAAGGGAAGTAAATTACGGTTTATTTTATACACCATAGTGGGTATGCACGGGTATCTAAAAGTTGACAAGGGCAACTATAATCTTCCTCGTTTTTATTAAATTTTCTTTAATAGTTACAGAAAAATAGTTATAAATGCATAACACTAAACATTTTGTTTTTATTATCAAATTGTTTAATTTTTGTTTTTCAAACTTTTTATAACATTATAAATTCTTACTCTAGTGAACAATTTTATAATATATAGTTTGTTCTATTTTTCACAGCATGAGTAATTGAAATGAAATTTTAAATGTTTAAATAACTTAAATTGTAAATTAGTTTCTGTACAAATTTCATTGAAACATTTAAAAAAATTATTTCCCAAATTTTCTAATTAATTTAATAATAAAATTTTCAGAAAACCTAACTAATGTAACATATGCGAAAATCATCAGAAACCTTATTATTTTTAAGATCAAGCCAATTCAATTTTTTAACAAAATTTCTTTTCTGAAAAAATCAACATTTTTTATTTAGATACAATTAATAAATATTTTTAGTTTTTAATAAATTGTATATCCTTATATGATAATTAAAAATTCATATTAAAATCTGAAAACAGAAATTATTATTATTATTATTATTATTATTATTAATATATTTGTCTAGAATGAGATGTAACAAACGCATTCAACTAAATGTGTTTTGTTGGATGTGTTAAATTATAAAAAAATAAAATATTAATGTTTTGTTGGATGTTGGAATTATCATAAGCAGGCCAAAAAATATTTTATTTATTTTTAATAAAAAAAAAAATTTTTGATGAAATAAAATTTATTTATTAGTTTATGAATTAATTCATTTCAGCTTTAAAAATCACAGATGATTTTCTGGAAATTTTATGTAATTTAAAAAAAATACCAAAAAACTTCATCACTTTATTACATATTACATAAATGTGCATCACTTTTTAACATTTTATTAAAAAATGAAAAAATTTTCAAATAAGGACAGGGCGCCTTTCAAAAACTGGTTCAAATTTTTATATTTAAATATTAAAATTTTACTTGCACAAATGCATGTTTAGGTATGAACGAAAGGCGCTTTTAAAAAAACATTGTCAAAATACTAGGTAAAATATTGAGTGTGTACTTTTTTCTAATGGTAATTTCTATTCATGGTGGTGGTCATATAGTGTTTACCTGCTCTAACCAATTGGATTTTCTTGTAATAGTTAAGTAAGAAATTACATTAGTGTGCAAATATTCTTTGGTATAAATAGTTAGTTTGAATGAATAGCCAGGGTTGTCATTTTGGTGATTTTGTCACTAAATCTAGCGACTTTGCAATCTTTTTCACGACAAATTGATTCTAATTGAGACAAACGACGATTTTCAAAAAAATTGTTAACTACTTTGTACAACGATGTACAAGTTTTTGTAAACATACAGACGGCTATTAAAACCTCTTTTTATTATAAAACTAATTTGACTGAATTGGGTCTTTGTCAATATTTGTTAAATCACCATCTAGTCTATGTATGTAAAAACTTTCATAAGCATCTAAATAGCAGAGTGCGTTAAACATTTTTTTAAGTTTTAAATTATCTAAATTGAAGTTGTGTGCTTTTTCTGACATCATTTTTGCTACAGTTGATCTTTCTTGGTTGTTAAGCCCAAAACTAGTTCTTTAAAACATTTTTGTATGTTACGTTTAGTTTTTCCAATATATTTTTTGCTAAATGTATCGTAACTGATTTCATAAATTCCTGCTTTATTTGAATTAGGCGTTTTATCTTTTGGATTTGTTGAAAGGTTTTTTAATTTTACCGAATTTGCAAGTACTGATTTGATGTTATGTTTTTATACCCGTGCATACATATATGATATCGGGTATATTAAAATTGCTCCTCTGTTTGTAACGCATCGATCTGGACGAACTAGATATAGTGCCAAGGGTACGTATCGGATCAGCTTCGAAAAGTAAATCGGTCTAGCTATGTGTGTCTGTCCGTCCGTCCATCCGTGTGTCAGCACGATAACTCAAAAACTAAAAGTGCTAGAGTTTTGAAATTCACAGAAAGTAATTTTTAGACAATTTTTAAGTTCCCTATTGTTTTTGGTTAAATTTGGACGAAGGCTTCGGGGAGCTGCCATACAACTTTTTCGCACCAATATGAATTTCTTCAAAACTAAATATACTATGAGGATGAAAATTACACACGGTTAGTTTTATAATGAATCTTGAATTTCTTCAAAACTAATTATACTACGAGGATGAAAATTACACACGGTTAGTTATATAATAAATGAAGTTTCACTTGTTAGGTAGGAAGCACTTATATGAAGTTTCAAAATGTTAGGGCCCCATTTTCGGAGGGCTGTCATACAACTTCTTTGCACCAATATAAATTTCTTCAAAATTAATTATACTACGAGGATAAAAATTACACACGGCTAGTTATATAATGAATCGAGCACTTATATGAAGTTCCAAAATGTTAGGGCCCCATTTTCGGGGGCTGGCATACAACTTCTCTGAACCAATATGAATTTCTTCAAAACTAATTACACTACGAGGATGAAAATTACACACGGCTAGTTATATAATGAATCGAGCACTTATATGAAGGTTCAAAATGTTACGGCCCCATTTTCGGGCGGCTGCCATACAAAGTTTTGAATTCAATAACTATGAATCTAATGAAGCTACGAGATTAAAATTAAAACTGGGCAGGTAAAGTAATAGCGCAAGTTACGTGACAAAGTTGGACATCACTCGGACCAACTTTTAGGGTGAGTGAACTTTTTTTTGTTTAAGCAAAAATTATGAAATAATGAATTAAAATTTTTTTTTGTTTGTTATTTTTTTATGGTTTTTTTTTTTTTTTTAAGCATAAATTATGGGATGATGAGTTAAATGTTTTTAACTATTTTACTTTTTTAAATTTTTTTTGTAATATGTATATATAAATAGCTTAAGGGAAATAAATAACGGTTTTTTTTATTGTATACATCACAGTGGGTATGCACGGGTATCTAAAAGTTGACAAGGGCAACTATAATCTTCATCGTTTTCAAAAATAGTTGATAAATCATACATTTTACCCAATAATGAAAAAGAGTGGTGTATTCGTTATCATACCGAGTTCTTTATACGTTGTAATGTAGTGATATTCTTTTTAATGTTTTTGGAATGCGTTTTTACTAAATTTTCTATAATTGTCTAATCTAATATACATTTATTTTATTTTGTTTAGTTCATTTATATAATTTGGTACATTTATTGGTAATTTATAAAGCTCTGCATAAATACATTCAAATCCAATTCAAACATTTTATAAAACAAATATATGTAGTACACTACTTAACGTTTATAAAAGTATAACTTATTATTACTATTACAATGTATTTACGATAATGCACAAATACATACACTATTAAAATTTGTATATAAATTTTTATATCAGAAGAATACAATAATCTAACGCAGCAAACTATATTGCACACTATTTATGATGTAAACAAAAATTTGAATAGAGTTTATACTTTTATGTATACGTATTTCGTATTAATAACGTAAAATGCATATCAGTTATTTATATATACTAAAATTCTTTTAATGTTTCAATATATAGTAGAGTATTGTTATATAGTAGTATTTAGTAATATCATAAAGTAACTATATACATAGAGTATTCACGTAGAACAAAAAAGTTAGACAAGTTGTTTTATTTCGTAAAATCAACTTGATCGTATTTTAGTTAATTTTTATTTTAATTTTTAGTTTTTTTTATTTTTTTGTTTGTATTTCAATCGATATGTGTACATTTGTATATTTTTCATCTCTTTTTTTTTTTGTGTATGTATATCATATCATGCGCTGTATCATGTATGTGCGCAGTTTGTGTATATTTTCATTATAAAATAAAAAAATATTATTGATAGAAAAAGAAGAATGAAATTATAATTCTTAATCTTATTGAAAATGTGTTTTATTATTTAAATTAAAATTATAAAAGGGAAAAAGCCGAGTAAAATGTATTATGGAAAAGTATATAAATAAGCTTTCAAAATTCATATTCCATTTTACATAAAAAACCCTTTTAGTATGTAAATACACCTTATAAAATATACATATGTACTGGTATGTATGGATTTTGCGATGTCTTTTGTTCTGCCGGAACCATAATCAGAAAAACAACTAATTTCATCCAGTGCACTATTAACGTATAGCCTTCTAATGGCTATTTCATCGATTACCAATACAGAAAACTTTTCAATTAAATCTTTTTCTGAGAATATAATGCCTAACTCATTTATATTTTTGTCGTTAAAACCTAAACCTATATTTAAATGTTTGATGGGGATGAATCTTTTAAGGGAACTAAAATGGGGCAAATTAAGCTTTACTCCATTTCTCAAAAATTTATAACCTTTTTGGTGAATTAAAATGAATATTTTATGCCACCCTTTTTTCTTCTTCGGACCATTTATTAACACTTTTAAAATTCTTTTTTAAAAATGTATTGGCTTCGTTACTCAATTGAAACTGCCTATTAATACTTTTACATAAAGATATATCCTGTTTTTATTTTTTTAATTTTTGCCTTAACTTTTTATTTTGATTTTTTAAGTAAATAATGTTTTTTTTTTAAATTAAATTTTGTTTCTTAAAGAAAGCTAACCTTTTAAGAACTGTCGAATACTTTTTTAAATAAAAATCTGCATTCATCGGAAATTTTAAACAATCCCTGCAAAAACAACTTTTTTCGTCTTGACGAGACAGTTTAAAAATTTCAAAAAGTACATTCAAATTCTTACATTTTTGTTAGAATAGCATTTAGTGCTTGAATAATTATTATTTATTTTCAACGGTTCTCTGCATTCTAAAAAAAAGAAATCGTCCAAATTGTATAAAGAATTACATATATACAAAATTCACATATGTACATACATACGTCGATTAACAAACAAATAAAAAAAACAACAATAAAAATATTAAATAAAACTTTTTAAAAAGAAATCGTCCAACTTGATAAGGAAATATAAACAATTGTACATACATCGATTGACAAGCAAACAAAATAAAAATAAAGCAAAGAAATATCACATATATCAATATCAAATAAGATATTGGGGTGATTTCAAATCAACAAAATTGACTAAAATTTTTTGTTCTAGATGAATTCTCTATTTATATGATTTCTTTATGGTAATATATAGTTACATAAGTGTATTCCCAAAAGTACCTAAGAGAAATTTTTAGGTTTGATTTTTTTTTTAATTTTAAATTCTAATTTAAAAATTTGAATGGACTAGAAATAATATAAATATCAAAAAAGGCAGTAAACAATTTATTTTTTGTGATATAGTTTTTTAATGCTACATACTGATTTTAGATATAAGCTTTTCTAATAGGTACATAAACGAACAATTTAAAATAATTGCAATTTTGAGAAATTTTAATTATTAAATATATTATATGCTTTGATTAGCTTTTTACAAAATTTAATAACTCAAATTTTTTCATTTTTGTAATTGAATTGAAATAAATATATTTTCAATTATTTTTTGATTTTTAATATTTTTAAACAGATAAATTAGTAGATAAAGTAATTAGACAATGTTTTTAGTATTATAAAGTTAATTTGGTTAGCTATGTCTTACGATCAAACTAATAACAGCTTTTATGGTTTTAAAATGACTTATGGATATCTCATTAGATTTGAACCAAATAGGTGTAGGGTATTTTTAAGTCGGTTGCTCTGACTGACTGTTTCTTTACTTGTTTTAAATAAAAATAGTTATTTTATTAGTTATTACTTAAAATTTTTTAAAATATAAAGAACATTAATATTAATTAATATAATATTAATATAATATTATATATATATTATATACGCATATTTTTATTTTTTTTATTCTTTTTGAACCTCGGAGTTCTGGACTTCTAGTTATAAGTTTACAAGAAAAAGTTGATATAATATTATGGGTTGGGTCCGAAATCGCAAAGTCAAAATTCCAAAAGCGCGTTCTTTAGGCCAAACGGCATTCGTAAAAACTCATAATGCCCGGTAGAAGTTGAAAAAGCAGTTTTATGACGGTCTTTAAAATTGACTTCGTTTTGGTGAAACCCTTTTGCCAGATCGAGTGTAGTGTAATAATTAGCTCTTCCTAATTTTTCGAAATTCGGAAATTGGTCATCGTCTGTAGCCTAGTAAAGCTTCCTATTTTTTTTTTCCTTATTATTCCCCTAGGGAACATAGGGCTTCCACATTGTCTCTCCAACTGTCTCTGTTTTAGTCAATGACAATTCTCCATTTTTGGCTTCCGCTGTTGTCCATTTTCTTAGGGACAAACCAAACGGATGCATTGTACGGTGAATTGGAATATTGAATTATTTTATTACGAAGTATTTCTTCTATTTGATTTTCAACTTCTTTTTTATGTATTTCTGGGTACCAATTCATTTTGCTTTATATCATGTTTAATATGATTAGTAAAAGAAAGATTGTCGCCGTCTTTGTAAAATACATTTTTATAATTTAAAATTAATTTGTGTAGAAATTTAAGCTCTTTATTATTTAAATGAGATATTTTACTGTAATTAAGTAAATTGTTCTTGTTCATTTCATTCGAAAAAAGTTCAATTGAATTTTCTTTAAAACTATTTTGGTTATAATGTTCTTCACTGTCGATTAAGAAAGAAATAGAAGCATTCCTTGTTCAGAACAAAATGGAAGGGTGAGAACAAGAGGAGGGTGAGCAGATCCATCATAAGTTTGCTAAGCAAAAGTTTGGGAACCTTCCCCGTTGAAGGGCTACTAGGTCTTAAAAATTAAAACTTTTGTGTTTTTATAAAACTTATTCACCATTGTAAGTTCTTCCAAAATTAAACGTTAACATTGAAGCTCCAACATTATATTTCCCACTTATTAACAGGTTTTCTTGGGTTATATACTTGGGTTATAAGTATTTCACTATTAGACATATAATTAATAAATTAATGAAATAACTAAATTATAATATTATCATTTATTTTTATATATATTTTTATAAAAATAAAATATAAAATACCCTATATCATTTCGAAAATGTGCTTTTCCTTGGTTTTTTTCCTCACTTATTTAAATTAATTTGACTTATTCCTATAATTTTGATAATTACATTCTAAAATAATTTCATAAGCTTTGTCTAAAGAACTAAGATTTCTACCGAGAATAACATTTTTAACGGGTTCTGGTAAATTATTTTTGAATGTATCTAATGCTATTCTTTTATTGCTATTAATAGTATCAGCGTTAACTGACCGTTTAATTCGTAGTAATTGTTAAGCCTACACAAGAGTTTTCTAATTTCATTGTAATATTGTTCTATATTAGATTCTAATCTACATGATCTTAATTTATCAATTAATTTGTCTGCCGAGAGCTTTTTACCATGGTTGGTTATTAAAATATTTTTTATGTCAGACCACCCTGTGACATTTCCATGCTGCCTCAGAGTAACTCTGGCTTCACCTATAATTTTATCCCTAATATACCCATATATAATAGTTTTATCAAATTCTTGGAAGCTTTCTATGGTTGGCATTAATTGGTCTATTCTTTTAATAAATTCAGCCAATTGATTTTCATATTTGCCATCGAAAGGTGTTATTTTAACAACAAAATCTACAGTTAATTTTAATTTTTCTGTGTCAGCCATTTTTTTTTTTTTTTATAACGCTTTTTATACTTACTAGCAGCAGTAACAACCAAGTCAACAAAAGTTTCCTTTGGCCGTCACTTCATTCCAAAGGGGGAGGAGTTATGTGATCATACAATCACACCACCTGGCACATTTGACAACACCTGACTTTTAGACTTATGAAAACTTTAAATTGTAGTTAAATATCATATTTCACTTTTATAAATTAAATGTTCTAAATTATTACTTATATTAAATTTATATTGCATAACTAAAACTGTACTTAATTATTAACTAAAATATTGCTTATTAAACATTTTGTATCTAAATTAATTTGTGAACTTTTAAAATTGAACTTTCCCACATTAATGTAATTTAATAATTTTGATTAGCTTTGCATAATTTTGATTATAAAAGACCTTAATAATTAATCAATTAAGTTTGGAGAACCAAACAAACAACTTTTACTTAAAATTAACTTTGTTTTTTTTATTTATGTCTAAAAGGACATATTTAACTCGCGTACACACAAAAATATTTATTTGAATGTTTTAGTTTAAAAATTTTATTAATTTCATATAACAGGTATATTTTGAATTTTTTTCAATATAAGATATTTTTTAAAACATAATCTTACAAATATAAGAAAAACCAAAAACCATTTGTCAATTTGTAAATTTTAAAAATCCGATTACAGTACATCGCGTTACGCGTATTTTGGTTGCTCTCATGTAAATTCATGTACCTATTTATTTGTAAATTTTTTGACAGAAATTATACGTCAACTTTTATTTAAGTTTAAGATTATTTTTTAGTTTTTTTTGCGAACATATTATAGGTATTTTCAATTATTTTGAATGTATGTTTTTTTAAAAAAAAAATATTATTTTAAAATATTTTATTTTGAAAACTTAATCGTAACAACATCAGAAAAAACAATTACAATATTTTTATACGTGTTGCCAAATTTTAAAATTTTAAATTCCGAAGTACAGTACACAACATACCTACTTACTTCAAATTTTTTTGACAGAAACTGCACACCGTACGCGTTTATTCTGGTTGATCTATAAAGAACACATCATTTTTCTTAAGAAATGTTATTTTTTTGTTTCTGCAAACATACTACCTATAGGTATTTCAATTACTTTGAATATATGTAAAGTATTTTTTTAAAAAATATAGGTATTTTTAAAAACAATATTATTTTAAAATATTTTATTTTTAGAACAATAACAACATAAGAAAAAACAATAATATTTTTATAAGTTTTGTCAATGTTTAAATTTTAAAAATTCGAGGTACAGTAAGTTATTCTCATGTAATATCATGTACTTAACTACTAATTTAAAACTTTTTGTTAGCAATTATACACCATAAGCGTTGCTTTTGGTTAGGCCCAAAGGAACAAATCATTTAAATTGCAAATTAGTTTTTCCAGAAAGATTTTTAGTTTTGCAAACATATTGTTGGTATTTTCAACTATTTTGAATATATGTTTTAAAAAAAATTATTTTAAAAAAATATTATTTTAAAATATTTTATTTTTAAAATTTAATCGTAGCAACATAAGAAAAAACAATTACAATATTTTTATACGCTTTGTCAATTTTTAAATTTTAAAACTCCGAGCTACAGTACGTCGCGTATGCTTTGATGTAAATTTATTTACATAACAACTTATTTCAAAATTTTTTGACAGAAACTGAACGCCTTACATGCTGAATTTGGTTGATCCATAAGTAACAAATCATTTTTCTTAAGAAATATTATTTATCAGAAGTCGGTTTCTTATTTTACAAAAAACTTAACAAAAAGCAACAACAATATACGATTAAAAAAAAAAAAAATTTTAAGCAAACAAAAACAATGTACAGTACTTTTCGGTTATAACGACCATGATGGGACGGAAAATATTTGTCGTAATAAACGAATGTCGTTTTAAAAGAATGCTGTAAATTTTGAAAAATTAGTATAAGACTTGAACATTGTAGAATGTGCTGATTTTAGAATGGATATGTCGAACTCATTTGCTAAAATTTTATTTGATGTGTCAGCCTATAGCCTAGCCTATGTATAGTGCTTTTTCTGCTAATGAAATTTTTTCTGTATTTTTGATGCGTTATTATGATTTTTTTTATATTCAAAAATAAATAAAAAAATACTAAATTAATCACCAAGCAACATAATTAGATATAATAATTTTAAATAAAAGAAATATCAATGTAATAAAAAACTTTCATTTTTAGGTAAAACTTATTTCTTTGGCAAAAAGTGTAAAGTTTATTATAATTAAATTTGCACCGAGTTCGTTATAAATGAAAACTACTGTATAAATCAAATGTATTGCTTTCATTTCGAACAGAACTCATTTTTTTCGTTCACTTTTTAAGATAAAAAAAAAACAAAAACAAAAAAAAAATTTTAAAAAAATTTAAATCTCCTTGTTCATTGAATATTTGAACTAAACAAAAAAAAGAAAGATATACATAAGTCGGCGCCTATAATCTTTTGAATTAGATTTAGCTGCGAGTTACAGCCGAAAATGAATTACATTTACACAGAAAGTCGGCGCATAATATTAGAGTCATAAGCTTCAACTTTTAACCGCGTGACCGTTAAATTCAAAATTACGTTAAATTAAAGACAGGTTTTCACCTGAAAAAACGCAATATTCCTAAAAAAATATCATTGTCCTATGAAAACAAAAAAAACCTTTATTTTGGTTGTTGTTTCATTAAAATTGGTCAAATAGTTTACCCAGAAAAAGGATGTTTATATTTGTATGGGAAAAAATAAGCCGATTAAATATTATGAGTTATTAACACAGATGTAATTTCAACGAAAATTTTGTACTTAAATTTAAAATTTATTTTAAGCTTAAAGTTTTAGATTACTTTTAACAGACTAAAAAGAATTTGTATTTTTAATAAAAATTTGCAATATTTTTTTATTTTAAGTTTTGAAGCTAAAAGTAAATTAATTATTTTAAAGTTTACTTAAATTGCTTTACTTGTTATTATAAAAAAAATTTGCAATTTTTTTTTATTTTAAGTTTTGAAGCTAAAAGTAAAATAATTATTTTAAAGTTAAAAATATAATTATGCTTAATTTGCTCTACTTGTTCTTATTCCGCTTGTAAATTTATATGTGTTGTATTGTTGGTGGTTATGATGATGATGATTACGATGATGTTGTTGACTTGGTCTGAGTACAGGAAAATTATTTTTATTATTAAACACTATTTATTTTTTAGTTGCGGTTTCAGCAGCAACCGTTGTTGTTGATGGATTTAAAGCTTTGTTAAAATGTACTGATGTTGTGTTAACTTTTCAATTTTTGTTGAATTTTGTTTCAAAACGCTTGATGTTATTCAAAGCAATATGAATATTTTTACGAAATTTTTGTATTATTTTTTTTTTGTAGAATTTATTTTGTTTAATTTAAAAATTCAGTTTGTTTTTTTTTTCTCTTTTTTGTTTTGCGTTAATTAAGTTTTTATTTCTAATACCAGTATATCTGATCGAATAAACTAACAAAAAGTTTTCACTGATTCAAAAGAATAATTTTTTTTTCTTTATTACTGTTACACAAAAATTTTGTGTCTTTTCTTTTAAGTTATTGTTTTTTAATTTCGTGATTAATTTCAATTTTTTTTACATTTATTTATTAATAATTTTAATGTTTAAATTATTTTTTTTCTTAAATTAAAGTTTTTTAATTTAGTTATTAATTTTAATTTTTAATTTTTCCTTTACTTAAATAAAAAATTTCCGGTTTTTCCGGCTGCGCCATTAATATGTCAAACGCCCTTGGTTGCGAGTGGTTTTTAAACTAAACTTTTTTATTGAACTTATTTTTCATTCCATTTATATTTACAAATAATTCCTATAAAATACATAAATGCTTGCATAGCAGTTCCTAATTATATTACTTAAAAATATATTACTAAATTCTTAACTAACTTAGCATGCATAAACCTTAAGGTTATTATTTCCTTGCGTAATCAATTTTATCTTATTTTAAATTAAAAATATTGCGAAAAGCACTTTTATTATTGACGGGAGACAGTTATATTATTGATTGAATATAACAATATACATTTTAAATTTTTTCTAATAGATTTTAGTTTATTTTAGTTTTTTAGATAAACTAAAATTCTTAAAAAAATATTTCAGTTCCAAATATTAAATAAACATAAGACTTTAAATCCTAGTTAATTCTTAAATAATTTTACAAACAAAAATACAAAAACAAAAATAATAAACAGTGTGATTTGTATAAAAGCATTACCATAAAGTAACTATATACATAGAGTATTCACGTAGAACAAAAAAGTTAGACAAGTTTTTTTATTTCGTTAAATCAACTCTATCGTATTTTAGTTTAGTTTTATTTTAATTTTTAGTTTTTTTTATTTTTTTGTTTGTATGTCAATCGACGTATATATATATATATTGATTTGTATATATTTTTATACCCGTGCATACATATATATGACATTGGGTATATTAAAATTGCTCCTCCGTTTGTAACGCATCTATCTAGACGAGCTAGATATAGTGTCAAGGGTACGGCTCGGCTCAGAATCGAAAAATGAGTCGATCTACCTATGTGTCCGTCCGTCCGTCCGTCTGTGTGTCAGCACGATAACTCAAAAACTAAAGGAGCTACAGTTTTGAAATTTTCACAAAATATTTTTCAATCAATTTCTAGGTTTCCTATTTTGGTTAAGATTGGACCAAAACTTCGGGTAGCTCTCGAACAACTAACTTTTTTAACTCCAATATTTTCATATAAAAATTCGAAATTTTGCTATGCATCTTGTATTTAACATGAAATTATATGAACTTTGTTTTATTGTTTTTTTTTTTGTAGATAACGATTTCGAGTTACGATTTCATATGATTTAAATGATGCGTAGTTTATTTAACATAAGAAGACAAAGATTTTTTTTAAGTAAATGGCTTCATAACTAATTTATATGTATTCATATAATATGTATAAAGTAATATTTTGCATGCTTTGTATATTTTGATATTGATAGATATAATCATTATGAATATGATGATTATTATCTATCATGATGATCATTATATGAATATGATCATATGAAGCTTATTTTGCTTAAGTTTAATATATTCGTGAATTAAAAATTAATCATAAGGGATAGAATTGAAAAATTAGAGCTAGAGTTTTGAAATTCACACAAAACATTTATGGTTAAGACCAGACCAAGGTTTCGGGAAGCTGCAACACAACTTATTTAAACCAATATGAATTTCTTCAAAAGTAATTATACCAGGAAGATGAAAATTACACACGGTTAGTTTTATAATGAATCAAGAACTTATATGCAGTTTCAAAATGTTACGGCCCCATTTTCGGGGGCTGCTATACAACTTCTTTGCACCAATATGAATTTCTTGGAAACTAATTATAATACGAGGATAAAAATAAGGAGATATTTTTATTTCGAGGATAAAAAAGGACTGATTATAATACGAGGATAAAGTTATATAATGAATCGAGCACTTATATGGAGTTTCAAAATGTTACGGCCTTGTTTTCGGGCAGCTGCCATACAAAGTTGTCAATTCGATAACTGTGAATCTAATGAAGCTACGAGGTTAAAATCAAAACTGGGCAGATAAAGTAATAGGGCAAGTTAGTTGGCAAAGTTGGACATCACTCGGACCAACTTTTAGGGTGAGCTATTTTTTTTTTTTATGGTTTTTTTTTTTTTCTTTTTGTTTTTAAGCAAAAATTATGGTATAATGAATTAAAAATTTAATTTTTTTTTTGTGCTTTTGTTTTTTTTAAGCAAAAATTATGGGATAATAAGTTAAATTTTATTTAGGGCCAGTTTCACCGCTTATAGATAAACTGGCTGATAGACTATTCAGAACTTATCTTATAAGTAGTATGTATATGCTGTTTCAGCGGCAGCAAAAGCTCAGGAGCTTTTTTAGTGCCGTTTCAGCGTCAGTAGTCAGCAAAAGTTCTCCTAAAGTTATGCAATAAAATTGTGATAAGTAAAAAGTTTTGTGCTTTTGAGTATTTTAAATTAAGCTTAGCGGTTAGAATATCAGTTATGTTTAAATTTCAAATTAAAACAATAATAAACTTAAACTAGTTTGAGTCTTTGAGTATTTTAAATTAAGCTTGGTTGTTGGGATATCAGTTATGTTTAAATTTCAAAGATATTGTGCTTATTGTTCTTAATGAAATACGAAAAGTTTTTAAAGTTTGGTTTAAATACAAAATTAATATTATAAAACTTTAAGCTTCATTTAATATTTATATGAAAATTAAAAAAAGTTTTATAAATTAAAAAAAATAAGCTTAAGCTATTGAGCTGAATATTCTTAATTAGATATGAAAGTTTTTTTAAATATCAGTTATGTTTAAATTTCAAATTAAAACAATAATAAGCTTAAGTTAGTTTGAGTCTTTGAGTATTTTAAATTAAGATGTTAGGATGGTTGTTAGGATATCAGTTATGTTTAAATTTCAAATTAAGATATTGTACTTATTGTTCTTAATAAAATATGAAAAGTTTTAAAGCTTGGTTTAAATACAAAGTTAATATTACCAAAGTTTAAGCTTGATTTAATATTTCCACGAAAATTAAAAAAGTTTTATAAATTAAAAAAAAAAATAAGCTTAACCTATGGAGTTGAATATTCTTAAATATATAAGAAAAGTTTTTTAATTTTGGTTTATACTTAATATTATCAAAGTTTAAGCTTGATTTAATATTTACGTGAAAAATTTAAAAAATTCAAAGCTGATAAAGCTCGTTCGTTATGTTTCAAAAATTAAGATCCCAACTGCCATTTTAAATTTGAAAAGCTTAAAAAATCGATGGAAATTTTTTGTTTGAATATTAACTTAACTGCAAAAGTTTTGAAAAAAATGAAACAAATAAACGTTTGAAATTGTATTGTTGATAATATAAAGGCGTGATCATGAATACAAATTGAAAACGTGATCAAGTTCAAGTTAAAAAAAAAAAATATATAAAACTTGTTTTTAAAAAGTTGTTTTTAATATTAAATAACAGGCATGTTTTACTAAAAGTTAATAAATTATTATTCATTAAATAATATCTTTTTTATTTATCCATGAATCATGGTTTTTATTAAAGCCAAGCCACCTAACCAAAACTTGATTTCCTTTTTTTCTTATTATTTTTTTCTACAAGGTAAACATTAGGAAATTTAACAGATCAGGTTCATAAAAACTGCCTTTTATTTGTTTTTGTGTGTAATCAAGTAAATTGTATGTTATTGGATCAGTTCTTTTTATTTTCGCTATTGTATAAATTTCTGTTGACCAATTAGGTTGATAACCTTTTGCAAAAATACCTTTAAATTTACTTATACGAACAAAATCTCCAACTTTGTATTTTGCTTTTCGGAATACTTTTAATTTATTGTAGACAGTTTTTAATAAAAATTTCTCATTTTTCTTTGTAACATTTTTAGGTGGAAGTTTAATTGTATGATGATATGTTGAGTTATATTTTTCTATTAGCGATGGCAGAATAGCCATTTATAACCATTTATAACCATTTATATGTGCCTTGTAAACTGAATTGTTTCCACATCATGTTTTTTAGGGTGCGATTGAAACGTTCTACAATTGATGCTTTTAGTTCTGAATATGTATGATAATGGTTAATTTTATATTTCCTTATTAGATTTTGAAATTTTTTGTTGAAAAATTCCGTACCTTGATCAGATTGTAAATTTTTTGGTTTTTTACCAGCACGCTTAAAAATATTTTTCATTGCGATTAAAACATTATCAGCGCTTTTGTTTTTAATCGGTTCAGCATACGCAAATTTTGAAAATGTATCAATAACGGTTAATAAATATTTATATGTCTTATTAAATTTTGCATATGGAATCATTTCAACCAAATCAATTTGCCAAGTATCATTTAAACCCTTTTGAATAAATTTTCTTCGTGTAAAGTTTCTTCTAGCGCCTCTATGAATTTCTGACACGACTTGTAGCCTCGACATTATTCTCGTACCATTTAATTAAATTTTCTAAAGTGATTCTATAATTTTCTAATGTGTGACATTCACATGTGTCCGGTCCAGAAGTAGAATTATCATATGCCCACGGACAAAGGGTAAAATGAGTACCATAAATTGAAGTGAATTTTTTTACTCCAGAAAAGTTTTTCATGTGTTTATATAGATGTAATATTAGTTTCTTATGATCATCTAATATGACGGAGGAATAAATATTTAAGAACTCCTCCACTTCCATAATTCAAAATGACAGTACTAAGAATATGTTCGCTGCTTTTATATGATCTCTAAATTGTATTTTAAATTCAGTTTCTTATCAGACACAGACCAAAAATGATTAATTTTATTCATCCATTTACAATGATGATAGCGGGACCATCTGGATGTGGGAAAACAACATTTGTGTGTAATTTAATTGAAAATATTGATAGATTGATTTCTCCGAAAATTGAAACAATAAAATGGTGTAATCCAGAAATTTCTGCTATTCCAAAAAATCTAACTTTTCCCTATATAGACTTTTATACCAGTATCCCAAAAGAATTTAGTGGTAATGAAAATAAACCTACGTTAATTGTTCTAGATGACTTAATGTTAGATTCTGCAAATAAAGAGGTATGTGAGCTATTTACTAAAGGTTCACACCATCGTAATTTATCTATTATATTGTTAACACAAAACGTTTTTCATCAGGGAAAATTTTCAAGAGATATTTCATTAAATTGTAAATATTTAGTGCTTTTCAAAAATTCTCGAGACAAATCGCAAATTTTTCCTCTTGCTAGGCAACTATATCCAGAAAATATAAAGGGTTTCTTGAGAGTATATAATGAGTCAACATCAAAACCTCATGGTTATATTGTGTTGGATTTAACACAAGACATTAACGATTTATTTCGTATTAGAACTAATATTTTTTCCAAAGAATATTGTATATGTTTCTGTGATACGGGTGATTTGAATAACAACTGTCAAAAGTATGAAACAATTGAAGAAAAACCAACATATATTACATGTACTAGGAAAGTGCAACAACAAGATATTTCGTAGAAATATTCTTAAATATTGTGATGATGATATTATAAAAACTATTGCTGAAATTGCAATCAATATATTAAATGGTAATAATAAAATATCATCGGCACAAAAAGCAAAATTAAAAAAACATAAAAAACAATTAAGATTTCTAGCCTGTGCTAAGAAAAGTATAAAAGCCAAAAGAAAAATATTAGTTCAACATGGCGGGTTTTTACCAACTCTAATCGGAACTATATTATCTGGTGTAATAGGGAAATTACTCAGTAAGATATAATGCAGCAAATGATTGTTATGTCACCAGAAATATTTTCAAAATTTAGTAAATTATTTCAAGATGATAAAAACTTGGATTTATTAGATCAAAAAATGAAAAAAGTTTTATATTATAAAAACTTAAAACCATTGCAAAAATGGTACTTTTATCGTCAAAATCTTCTCAAATATGGAATTAACAAAAGACACGCAAAAAAATTACCAGAAAAGGCTAATAATCCTACATTTGATACAGGCACTCAAACAAAATTCTTTTCTAAACGAAATGCATATACAGAAACCGAATTACCTACATACAAATCAACATCAACCCAGACTAATTCTGTACCATTAGTTACTGATGAAGTGTTTGAATATGATCCTAAAAAAGAGTATTCAGATATGGATATCGATTTAGATGATGAAAATTCATTTAGAAAATTAGCTCAAACTGAAATGTTGAAAGACGAAAAACTAGTACAAAGACCATCTCTAAGTTCTGATTATCGAATGTTTGAAACACCAAGTGGTGATGTAATTACCGTTGCTGTACCATCTCCTGAAAAAAAGAAGACACTAAGATCGGCTGGTAGTTCAATTTCCTCAACTATACTTTCACAGTTTCCTGAAACAAAAAAACGAAAACTAAAACCTTTACTAAGAAGTCCAAAACTAAGGACTTCATCAACACCGGAATGGACAACATATAAATAGTGCAACATTTTATGTCTTAAAAGAAGTTAACAAAGATGGATAGTCAAGATGACTTCTATGTAACATTGTTTAGTAATGATAATTTAAAACTTTTTCCAGACAACACTTTAGCTTCATTCGAAAATAAATTGCCTATTCACTTTGATTTAAGAAACGGAAACTGGAAAGTAGGTCTTTCAGAAGTTTATCTGAACGATTTCCTACAAACGGAAAAATTTAACAAGGAGAATTGTGCTCTTATTAATATTGGAGAGTATAATGTTTATGTAAAAAACATTGAAAAACCTCTTGAAAAAATTAAAGTAACCAAATCTATAGGTTACACATATTATTCATATGACGATTCGGAATTACATTTGGATGATTGGAAATTTAATTTTTTGCCAACACTTATTAAAAATATAACTCCTAATCCGGGATTTACTCGAAATCAAGTTTTCAAAGAATTTTTTAATGAAGTTTTGACATATATTTCTAATACTAAAAATTATGATAATATAACTTTTCAAAAAGTAGCAGATCAAAACAAAAAAGGTTTAATTCGAATATCACAGACTTTTGATGAAGACAGCTTCTTTATAAAAGTTAATCACAGTTATAATGTAAAAACATTGCTAAATGAATTATTTCGACAGAAACAAAATATAAAAAATTTCAAAACAAAATTACCTGAACTATTTAAATTAGCTATTGCTAATAATAAAGATGAAATTAATGGAATGGTGATGATATATTCAGATATAGTTCAATCATCTGTTTTTGGAAGTAGCAAAGTACGTGCATTAAGAGCTATCAACGTAGAAAATTGCAGAATACCTACAAATATTGAATTTGAAAATGTCCAATACATACCTATAGAAAAAAATTGTTTTGAAACGATAGCGATTAAAATTTGCAACCAATACGGCGATGGAATAAATTTTGTTTCCAGTTACTATCCAACAAAAATTGAACTGCACTTTAAAAAGCAATGATTGCTTAAAAACAATATAAATACTACTACTCAAATATGATATCATATCAAACATGGAAAGAGCTTACATGAGATATTATTCCTCTCAAGTAGGTGGAGGAATCAACGATATTGGACCTCTATTACAATTTTATCCAACTATTCAAAGAGGTCGTGGTTTTGGAAATATATTCGGAAGTTTAATTCGTTACTTAAAGCCAGTTTTTACATCAGGTTGGAACTTAATTAAAACAGAGGCTATGAACACAAGTAAAAATATTTTGAATGATATAGCATCTGGTGCAAACATAAAAGAAACTGTAATTGATCAAAGTAAAGGTGGCATGAAAAATCTAAGAAAATCAGTAGTTAATCAACTGCATTCGATGTATGGTGGAAGGGGAAAAGCCATAAAAAGACGGAGCAGTATAAAACGACGAGCAGTTTCTAAAAAGACACATTTAAAGTCGAAGCGACGAAAAAAGTAAATTAAAACCTCTGATATATTTAATTAAATATGGAGTGTATGAAATCTGGACTTGATCTTTTTGCATCATTACCAATACAAACAAGTATATTGCGTTCAGAAGAAGTAGCATACAATCCTTTAGCTTCTTTAGAGGCGTCACCATCAACTATTGAATTTGTTTCGCTTGGAAATGGAGATACATATCGAGATTTATCGTCAACCTACATCAAATTTAAAATTCAAATATTAAAAAAAGATGGATCAGTTTGGAGTGCAAATGATAAAGTAGGAACCGGAGCTGATGCAAAAGCAGCCTCACAGCCCAGTGTTGTAAATAATTTATTACACTCTTTAATTAAACAATGTAATGTAACTCTAAATGGAAAAAACATCACTCCGTCAGACTCATTATACCATTATAAAGCATACTTAACTACTTTACTAAATTATGGTACAGATTCCAGTCAAACACATCTGGAAGCATCTGGTTGGGAATTGGATAAACCAAATGTAAATGATTTTAACAATTCTGGTTCTAAATCAAGGCAAAAATTATACAATAATTCTACAATAGTAGAATTAATGGGAAAATTACATGTAGATTTTTTCAACACTTCCAAATTACTTTTAAATAACGTTGACATTCGAATTGCTTTGGCATTAGAAAAACAAGATTTTTTTCTATTTTTCAATGATTCAGACGAAAGCTTTTTATACCCTACACCTATAGAATAGGTAAAGGGGTATATTAACTTTGGTATGGTGTTTGTAACCACCTAAAGGAAGCGAGCTAGATATGGAAAAGTATATATATTTGTGATCAGCGTGACCGCCTTAGTCGATATAGCCATGTCCGTCCGTCCGTCCGTCCGTCCGTCCGTAGGAACGATAACTCAAAAAATAATGGAGCTATCTTGATGAAATTTTAACTGTAGGTTACTAGGACTGAAAGTACGGCGGGGATTGCATATGGGCAAAATCGGCCCATGGGTTCGGATTCTGGACCTTTTAATCGGTTTCAGGGCTAACGAACAAATATAAAAAATCACGATAACTCAACAACTAATGACGCTATCTTCATCAAATTTGTGCTGTAGGTTACTAGTAATGAAACTACTTCGGGAATTACGTACGGTGAGGATTGGACAATGGGTTCGGAACTTAGAACTTTTTGATCGAATTTAGGCCAAACGAGCATAATTCCGAAACCAATGAAGATAGAACCTCCAAATTTGGTATCAGGGTGTCCCTTCCTATTTCGTAAGTGTCTTTGAAATTTGGGCCCCATTGGAGTAGTGGATCGGGGACCAGCCACTCAGTTCTTAGGCCCTTAAAGCATATTTTCGAAATTAATAAAGATAGTAACTTGAAACAAATGAAGAAGCTTCCAATTTGCCACAAGGGTGTTCTTTACTATTTCTTGCGTGCCCCCCTAATTTGGGATCAATTGGAGTGGTGGTTCAGAACCTCTCTTAGACCCCCCAATGTGTAAAAGATTATCATCGAAATTAATAAAACTAGTAACTTAAAATTAAGATAGAGCGTTCCAATTGTGTACAAGGGTTAACTAGTATTGATAGTATGACGGGACTGCATATGGGCGAAATCGTACCATAATTTCGGGTCCTGGAACCCTTGAAAAGTTCAAGGACTAACAAACATATATCTTACAAACACCATAACTCAAAAAATAATGCCGGTATTTTGATGAAATTTAACAGTAGGTTACTAGTAATGAAAGTACCATGGGAATTGGTTGTGGTCGAGTTTAATTTCGAAGCCAAAGAATATATTTCCTATGTCCTATGTGTCTCCGAAATCTAGACTTAATTGTAGTGGTTCAGCTATGTTCAAAGGTACTTGCTGCATTTATGTAAAATTTATTTTTTTATTTAAATGAATTATATGAAAAGGTTTAAATTTTTAATTGTATTTTAGAAATACATTTATTGTATATTTTGCGTTTATAAGCTTTTCTATTAGGTATATAAACAAACCATTTAAAATAATTACAATTTTTAAAAATTTGGATTATTAAATATATTATGCTTTGATTATCTTTTTATCACAAAATTTAATAATTAGAATTTTTTCATTTTGTAATTGAATTGGAATAAATATATTTTCATTTATTTCAAGTTTGTTTGTTATTTAATATTTTTAAATAGATAAATTAGTAAGAATTTGTAAAAAAATTAGAAAAGTAATTAGAAAATGTTTTTAGTATTATACAGTTAATTTGGTTAGCTATGTCTTACGATCAAATTACAGCTTCTATGGTGTTAAAATGACTTATGGATATGTCCTTAAATTTGAACCAAATAGGTGTAGGGTATTTCTAAGTCGGTTGCACCGACTGACTGTTTCTTTACTTGTTAAAAATTCTTGAAGCTACATTATACATGAAGCATTTAACAATTAATCCAAGCATATTAATAGCACATAATACTGTTTTGGAAAAGGCTAACGCAAAATATTTTTAAACGAGAAGTGAAATCAAAACATTCACAATTCCAGCTAACACATCCAACATATCATTGGATAATATATTTATAGGGCAAATACCAAAAGCTCTTTTATTTTGTATGGTTAATAATGAAAATTTTAATGGTAAAAGATAAAAAAATCCATACCATTTCGATCATCAAAATCTCACACAATTTCAATTATATGTGAATGGAGTGCCTACACCAAACTCTGCAATTGAAACCAGTTTTACGTCGAATAACAATTGCAATTCTCGTGCATATTTAACATTATTTAGCGGAACAGGTATACATCATTCTGATAAAGGCCATCAAATTTCAAAAGAACTATTTTCAAAAGGTTATACAATACTAGCTTTTGATTTATCACCAGATGGTTCTGGAACTGATACATGTCAAACTTTATTAAACCAGGGAGTAGTAAAGATTGAAGCAAGACTCAGTTCTCCATTAACTTCAACATTAACATGTATTGTGTTTGCAGAATTCGATGCCAGTATCGAAATTGATAAAAATCGCAACGTCTACGTAAACATATAAAAGGAAGCATAGTGGAGCATCTCTATTCATTTGAAAATAGCATACGCTGTAGTAGATTTATCATTCTGTACGGATGATAACAATACAATATTTGCTAAAAACCTTGCTGTGGCTGGAATAAAAGAAAAATGTAAAACCATTGTAAAGGAATTAAAGTATAAATTCCCAACCAAAGATTTAAAAAGAACGGACATCAAGAATTACTCTTTTGGACATATGGACAATGAAAAAACAACTAATAATTTAATAAATTTGCTTGAAAAATTCGATATAGTGTTCACAAATGGTAAACTTAAAGTTGAATTTTTAACGGCATACATAAGTGGAAATACTCAGCTAATTGATATTTCCCGTTTACAAAAAAATGAATACACTTCAGATAACGAAAGCGCTGAAATGTAATAATGTCACAAGTAAATTGTTTAATGGTGTTTTTGCTCTTGATCAAATACCGAAAAATATTTCAAAACCTGGTATTTTAGTAATAAACACCGACACTTCTACCAAAAAAGGAACACATTGGTTAGCAATTTTCGTGCCAGTTCAAGGCTGTATAGAATATTTTGATTCATTTGGAAATCCGCCATTCCACAATGAGATTGTGAAATTTCTACAAAATCAATCAAAATGTTTTATTTTCAACAATAAGCGTTTACAAAGTGACCTTACATCAGTCTGTGGACAATATTGTTGTGTATATTTATGGATGCGATGTAAGCGCAAGAGCATGAAAAATTTTATTAATTTATTCAACACAATGTCATCCCCACCCAAAAACAATAAAAAAATACAAATAATGTTTCGGAAAATTTTCAAAAAATGTTTACGATAAAAACTATATATACAAAACTTTCGAGTTATAAAACTTTAACATTTTAAAAAAAAACATGGAGCCAACATCAAATGCTGAAGTATTTATCGAAAAACAAATAAACAACGATAACGAGGACGAGGCACAACAAAAAAATCTTTTATTAAGCTATATTTACTATTTGGATAAAAAACAAACAATAAAAATACAAATTGGATTTAATATTGAAAATTTAGCTGCAACAATAATTTTTCAGCGTCATCGCAAAGTCATTAGCGAGATGAATTATTTGCAGTGGCATGCTTTTTATGTAGATTTTACAAACATTCAACCTAAATTAAATTCAAATAAATTTCCACTGAAATTCAATCATACAGAACAAACTAAAAAACTAACATTGGAACTAGATGAGTACACCCGCTTTTGCCTTATGTTGGACTTTATACAAGCAGTGATGTCATATAACAATGGAGCTGAATTAAATGTGCGGGAATATGTATTCAAGTATTTCGATAGATGTATTGAAAGGAATAAACTGAAATTGGAACAAGAAGATTTTTATATTCCTATGAATTTACATATAGCTCAGTGTAATTATTCTAGACTATTTTATGAAATACCATTGTTTATGTCTGAAAAAATATATTGTGCAACAATAAATAAAACAAATATTTTTTAAAGCCAATTTTTATTATTATCTTTTATTAAATACATGTACAAGTTTATACAATTTTTTACAGCACATCTTTGCAACAAATTTTCTGTATTATGATGGTGAGGGCAAATGGTGATGTAATTTCTTAGTTTCTGTAGAGATGGAATTTTGTTATCTAAATTGATAACTTTTACTGAATTTGGAATAAAAGTGTCTAAAAATTGCTTTTTTTTTAGACCTTTTACATAAACAACATCAAATATAGTTGTTAAATGTTCCTCAAAGACATTTTTAACTTTTAAATACTCTATAAAGCCATCATTCCAATCCATGTTATTAATGTTCTTTTTGTTGTACTCATTTTGTCGTTTAACATCACTATTTAATTCTTCAAATGAGTACGGTGCTTTAAATATAAAAAACACTGGTATTAGAGAACCATCAGCTATCAAAGAAAATTCTTTCAAAAAATATTGTTTGTTATTTCCAATAACAAATTGTAAATCAACTATAGCTTTTCTGCTACTACTGTTGTTGTTGTTGCAATTCATTTTATTCTTCATTATAATAAAAAAAAATAATAACCTAGCCTTTTATTTAAAACTCTGATTTCATAAAAAAAAAAGTGGGGATACATAGATATACTATAGAGCAGTAAATTTTTAAAACTATTAACGGACCTTCACAGACCGTTTCGGACCTTCACAGACCGTTTTCGGACCTTCACAGACCGTCTTCAGACCTTCACAGACCGTTTTCGGACCTTCAAAGACCGTTTCGGACTTTCACAGACCGTTTCGGACTTTCACAGACCATTTCGGACTTTCACAGACCATTTGCGGACCTTTACAGACCGAAACTAGTTTTGAATACAGGCCCCTCGCGCCAAGGGGCCCCTTGTTTCGGACCTTCACAGACCGTTTTCGGACAAATAATTTAAAACCTTTATTTATACCTAATACGAATCATCTCTAAGAAGGGGCCTCGCAGGCATCTGAAAATCAATTTACGATAATTTAGGCCCACCTGCCGCACAGCCCACGACCGTACAGACCCCCGCCGTGCGAGGGGTTCGCAGCGTTTGGAAACATAGGAAACAAATGCCGTACACTTGTTGCTTATTTTTCTTTTATCGAGTACTATAAATATATACTCGTATACATTTAATTGATTCTCAAATAAAAGCTTTGAAAAAAATTGGAATTACAAAAATTCATTTCCCATTTCATTATGCACTTTAATGCAAGTGTGTAATAGATTAAGAAATACGTGTGATGAATTCAAATTTTTACCTTTAGAGTACTATTAATTTTTTAATAATGCTAAAAAAAAAAAAAAAAAAAAAAAAAGTATAAAAGAAGATTTTGATTTTTAATTTGCCTAACAATAAAATCAATTTAAAGAACCAAATGGAAGACTTTTTAGTAAAAGAACCTTTTGAAAATGTTATTGGGAAGTGTGACGAATTCAATTTGAATTGTAGTCTAATTTTACATGAGCCCTTGGACTTAAAAACAACTCCAGGAAAGAATGAAATATTAAGTGCCGGACCAGTAGAAACAGTAAAACATCAGACAAAATCAACAATACCCCAGAAAAAAAAACCTTTATTCTTATGATAAAATGCCAACAGAGATTGATCTAATCTGTACTTCATCAACCTCTCCAAAACAAAAAGACCTATTTTGTTACGAAAGCATGCCAACAGAGGACAAATTAGAAATTAAGTCACAAAGAGCTATAAAGTTTGAAAATATTCAATTAAAAAAAACATTATAATATTTTTAAAAAAAAATTTTTCTTTATTTTAAAATAATTGTATAACAACGTTTTATTTCAGGAATTTTTCTTGCGAATTAATTTCTGTTGCCGGAATCAGCTCAAAGATGGCCATGTTAAACTTTTTTTCATTTCTTCCCATAAATTTCAAATAGAATGATTCATCGTTCAGCTTTTTCAAATCTTCATCTGTTTTAACTTTTTTTGTTATACGATCCGGCATCCAAATTGTTGTTTCTTCCTGAGTCAAAGGATTTTTTAATGTACACAGAAGAGCTCGGCCTCCCCTCGAGACATGTATCAATTTAAATTCTTGCACGTCGTACAGGAAATCGATAATTAAAATGTCTATTTTGTGATATGCAGTGTAATCACCTTTTGCACTTGTTACTATATCGTTAATAAAATCCTTAAATTAAAAAAATTAAAATTTTTTTTTTAGTATAAAAATATTATTTTTAATTTTAATTTAAAATATCTGATTTTTACTAACCATGTTGTATTGTTGGTTTGAATATTACTTTAGAAAACTGTTAAATTAGTATGTATTATATACTATTTTTTATTACGAATTTTTATTTTAATTTTTATCAAGAACATTGTTAGAATTTCTTTGTTAAAGCTTTTGTTTCTATTAAAAAAGTCATTATTGTTTGTTAACTTGTATATAAATAGATGTAAATTGAAGTAAATAACTTAAACAACAAAAACACTTTTGACAAAGAGGGAAATTTTGAAGGCTGCTGCAGCTGCGCGGTGCCAAAAAAATATTTTAATAGATTTGTTTTTATGATTTTATGATTAGAATAGTAATGTGGGTGGCGGCGGCGCGCCTTTCTAAAAAAGTTAATATGCTAATAAGATGCAACATTGTTGCAGTATTTGAAAAATATAATATAAATTAAAAAGTTGTCCCGGGGGGTTAAAAGTTGGATTTATGCAATTTTTTTTTTTTTTAATGTGTATTATGTACTCTTAATAAAGTAAATAATTTTTAATAATAGTAAAGAAAAATTGTTGTTCTTATATATGAAAAACTTTATATATGACTTCCGCACTCATATAAAAAATAAAATAAAAACCACATAACTAACTCATTATGCAATTATGCAATTATTTTTTTTTAAAGTTAAAATTCTAATACGATACAACATTGTTGCAGTATTTGAAAAATATCATATAAATTAAAAAGTTGTGAAGGCTGCTGCAGCTGCGCGGTACCAAAAAAATATTTTAATAGATTTATTTTTATGATTTTATGATTAGAATAGTAATGTGGGGGGCGGCGGCGCGCCTTTCTAAAAAAGTTAATATGCTAATAAGATGCAACATTGTTGCAGTATTTGAAAAATATAATATAAATTAAAAAGTTGTCCCGGGGGGTTAAAAGTTGGATTTATGCAATTTTTTTTTTTTTAATATGTATTATGTACTCTTAATAAAGTAAATAATTTTTAATAATAGTAAAGAAAAATTGTTGTTCTTATATATGAAAAACTTTATATATGACTTCCGCACTCATATAAAAAATAAAATAAAAACCACATAACTAACTCATTATGCAATTATGCAATTATTTTTTTTTTTAAAGTTAAAATTCTAATACGATACAACATTGTTGCAGTATTTTGAAAAATATCATATAAATTAAAATGTTGTGAAGGCTGCTGCACCTGTGGTTTTTAAAAGTATATATATAGATCTTATGTTATAATCCATTTTAGTTACCAAATAATTTTTACTTAAATTAAAACAAAAAAAAAAAAAAAAAAAAACAACTAAAAATGAGTTCAGCAAATAAAAAAATCAAGTCGGAATGCAATGAGTGCAAAAAAATTTTCACAAGGTCGGACAATCTTAAAAGCCATAAATGTTCAATAAATGTACAATTAAAACATAAATGTGATTTATGTCAAAAAGTATTTGATCGAAAAAACAATTTATTAGAACATATAAAAAACCACAGAGAAGGTTATGAAAATACAAAATTTTGCAAGAAGTGCAAAACAGCCATCTCAAATAATTTGTGGAGTTACCATGTTCGGACAAATGAACATAAGAAAAATGCAGCAGAAGTCATTAAAACTAATGTTAGGTGTATTAATGAATGTTTTCAAAATAGACTAGAAACATTTATTACAGATAATGATGATGAAGGCATATTAAACCCATCACACTTTTTAGAAAATGCTCAACCCGATATCATTGAATTGTTGAGACAATCACTAAAAAAGCACAATGTCATTAAGGCGAATCTGGAACTTTTCGGTGAATATATAAAACCAACAGAAGAAGAGTTTGAAAATATATCAATCAAATCTTTTCAAACTCGAATGTTAAGCATAACACAGGCAGACGATCTTAATGATTTTTTTGAAAATGCTAAAGACGTTATTCAACAACAAGCAGAAGACTTCCACGAAAAGGATAGTGGTTGGGCGTTAATTAGAATTTTACACGTGGAAATATCAATAAATATGAACCAATCCACGTTTCTAGTTATATTAAGTTACCAAAAAACATAGAAGATAAAAAAGCCTGCATTAATATCCACAATAATGATAACTTCTGTTTTAAGTGGAGTTTAGTATCAGCCTTAAAAACTTGCGCTGAAAGTGCAAAACGAACATCTTCATACAAAATTACTGACATTTCTCAACCCATAGTCAAGCTTGAGTTTGGCGATGTTTTACAACTTAATTTTGGCAATATGCAATTTCCAACTAAATTGTCTGAACTAAATTTATTCGAAAAACTTAATAATGAAATAAGCATAAATTTGTTTGGATTGGAAGTCATTAATAAGAAATATGAGGTTGTAGGGCCATTTTATTTGACAAAATGTGAAAAAAAGTTTCATGTCAATTTATTGCTTTTGGAAAGGGATGAAAAATTTCATTTTGTTTACATAAAACATTTATCAAGATTGATAAGTCGGTCTGCAACAAGAAATACACATCAAATTTATATTTGTAATATGTGCTTGCAACATTTTCATACATTACAACAACGTGACTTACACAAACGCGAATGCAATAAAGTAGTTACAAAGCTTCCGTCTGTTGAAAAAAATACACTGGAGTTTAAGAATTATCAACAACAATTGAAAACACCTTTTGTTATTTATGCCGATGCTGAGAGTATTTTACAACCTATTGCAACATGCAATTCTGATTCCACGATGTCTTCAACAACAAACATTCATCAACATGTTCCAGTAGCTTTCTCTTACTACATTAAATGTTCTTTTGATGATGGTCTAAGCTGTTTCAAAGAATTTGTTGGAGCTAACTGTGCTAAGGAATTTATCCAATCATTGGCAGAAACATGCAGTGAATTATATTCAACCTTCTTTATGAGTTCAAAACCGATGAATCCGCTAACACTGGATGAGCAGCTACAACAATTGGTTCAAGAAACGTGTCACATATGTGGTAAGCATTTAGATTTTAATAATAGAATTAGAGACCATTGCCACTTTACTGGCAATTATAGAGGTCCTGCTCATTCTTATTGCAACTTATTGTATAGACGATCAAATTTTTTTCCAATATTTTTTCACAATTTTTCCGGCTATGATTGTCATCATAAAGAACGTTATATTTCATTATCTAAAAAAATTACAATAGATGATAATCATTCATTTTATTTACGTTTTCTCGATGGCTTAGATTTATGGCTTCTAGCCTTGATTCATTGTGTAAAAATTTAAATGAAAACGATTTGATTCATATAAAAAAAGAATTCAATAATAATGAAAAATTTAAACTTATGACTCGAAAGGGAGTTTTTCCTTATGAGTATTTAAATTCCATTGAACGACTTGACGAAACATGTTTACCGTCACAAGACAATTTTACCAATCAAATGACAAACACACCATGTTCCGATGAAGACTACATTCATGCAGTTAATGTATGGAATACGTTTAAATGTCAAAATTTATGGGACTATCTTAAACTTTACCTTAAAACAGATGTACTTATTTTGACTGATGTTTTTGAAAATTTTCGAAAAATATGCTCCAAAATCTATTCTTTAGATCCTGCAAATTTTTACACTACTCCAGGTTTGTCATGGGCGGCTATGTTAAAATACACTGATATAAAATTAGAGTTGTTAACTGATGTTGATATGTATAATTTTTTTAAAAAAGGGATACGTGGTGGAATTAGTCAGTGCTCACTTAGACATTCAGTGGCAAATAATAAATTTATGGGGGAATCTTATAAAAAAAACGAACCTTCCAAATATATAGTATATGAAGATGCCAACAATTTATATGGATGGGCAATGATCCAATATTTACCTCATAAAGATTTTCAGTGGGTTGATACTCCTGAAAATATTGATGTGCTTTCAGTTGCCGATGATTCGCAAACTGGTTACGTTTTAGAAGTGGATTTAGATTACCCTCAACATTTACATGATTTGCACAATGATTTTCCTTTTTGTGCTGAAAACAAAGTTCCACCGAAAGGTAAAATTCCTAAACTGTTAGTTGACTTAACAAACAAACGCAAATATATCATTCATTATCGAAACTTAAAACAGTGTCTTCGAAACGGCTTGGTTCTTAAAAAAATTTATAGAGTACTAAAGTTCACACAAAGCAATTGGTGAAAAAAATATATTGATTTAAACAACGCACACAGGTCAATGGCTAAAAATGCTTTTGAAAAAGATTATTATAAATTAATGAATAATGCTGTTTTTGGTAAAACAATGGAAAATGTAGATAAAAGAAAAAATGTCAAAATAGCTACATCTTGGGAAAGTCAAGGAAGACATTTAGGTGCTCGAGCGTTAATAGCAAAACCAAATTATCATAGTCACTCTAGATTTACTGAAAACTTGATAGCCATTCAGCTTAATCATACAAATATATGTTATGACAAACCTATATATTTGGGATTTACGGTACTCGAACAATCTAAAATTCTTATGTATGATTTTCATTATGATTATATTAAACCTAAATATGGTAGTAAGGTTTTTTTAAATTATACAGACACTGACAGTTTCATTTATACTATACAGACAGATGATTTTTACGCTGACATATTTAATGAAATACCAAAACGTTTTGATACATCAGATTATCCATCTGACAATTTATTTAATTTTCCTCTAATGAATAAAAAAGTTCTAGGTCTTTTTAAAGATGAATTTAATGGAAAAATTGTTTCTGAATTTATTGGATTAAAATCTAAAATGTATTTCCTTCAAACATATGAAAATAAAACTATTAAAAAAGCTAAAGGAATAAAAAAATATGTGGTCAATTCTTTAACATTAGATAATTATAAAAATTGTTTATTAAAAAATGAAACTTGTTTTAAAAAAATGAAAATATTTAGATCATATTTACATACAATTTATACACAAAATTTAAATAAAGTAGCTTTAAGTTCATTAGATAATAAAAGATATGTAACTGAAGATAATTTAAAAACATATGCTTGGGGGCATTATGCCATTGAGCAATAGTTGTAAAAAAAACAAAATAAAAAAAAATTTTTGTTAGCTTAATAGAAAATCACAATTTAAAAATGTTTAAATAAAATAAAAAATATGATACACACATTAAAAGTGTCTTTCAATTTTAATTTTAACTTTGTATTTAAACCAAAACTATAAAAACTTTTCATATCTAATCAAGAATATTCAATTCAAAACCTATAAAACTTTTTTTCTATTTTCACAGAAATATTAATTCAAGCTTAAAAAAAAAAAATTAAAATAGAATTTCAAACGTTTATTTGTTTCATTTTTTTCAAAACTTTTGCAGTTAAGTTAATAATCAACCAAAAAATTCCCATCGATTTTTTAAGCTTTTCAACTTTAAAATGGCAGTTGGAAGCTTCATTTTCAAACATTACGGACGAACTTTATCACCTTTGAATTTTTTAAATTTTTCACGTAAACATTATTAAATCAAGCTTAAACTTTGATAATATTAAGTATAAATCAAATTTAAAAAACTTTTCATATCTAATTAAAAAATATTCAGCTCAATAGTTTAAGCTTATTTTTTTTTTAATTTATAAAACTTTTTTCAATTTTCTCGGAAAGATTAAATCAAGCTTAAACTTTGATAATATTAATTTTGTATTTAAACCAAACTTTAAAAAACTTTTCAGATTTAATTAAGAACAGTAAGCACAATAACTCAAGCTTGTTACTGTTTTAATTTGAAATTTAAACATAACTGATATTTAAAAAACTTTTCATATCTAATTAAAAATATTAAGCTTAATAGCTTAAGCTTATTTTTTTTTATTTTATAAAACTTTTTTTTAATTTTTGCGAAAATATTAAATCAAGCTTAAACTTTGATAATATTATACTAAATGCCAAACTTTAAAAACTTTTCATATTTAATTAAGAACAATAAGCACAATATCTTAAGCTTGTTACTGTTTTAATTTGAAATTTAAACATAACTGATATTCTAACCGCTAAGCTTAATTTAAAATACTCAAAAGCACAAAACTTTTTACTTATCACAATTTTATTGCATAACTTTAGGAGAACTTTTGCTGACTACTGACGCTGAAACGGCACTAAAAAAGCTCCTGAGCTTTTGCTGCCGCTGAAACGGCATATACATACTACTCTTATAGATAAATCATAAATTTCTGTTTCACAACTGTCTGATATCCCTATCTAATAGATAAAGTTTCTGATAATTTATCAGCCACCTTATGCTATAAATAAAATTTTATCTGCCAGATAAAACTTTTATTTTTGAATAAAACAAAATTTTTTTTTTTTTGAATTTTTGTAATTAAAACAAAATGGATTTATTTGAGTACTTAGAAGATGAATTTGATGAATATTTTAATAATATACCACATTTACGTAGATCACGCATAATTAGAATACGGCCAAATTATTATGAACTACTTGATGATGTTGATTTTAGATCAAGATTCAGATTAACTAAACCGGCAGTTAGTTATATATTGTCTTTAATACAAAATGAAATAAAAATGTCAACAAATTTGTAAATTTTAACTTAAATTCTTCAAGAACAGAAAAAATTAATATGTTTATACTTATTTCAGTTACTCTGCAATATCACCAAGAAATAGATTACTATTAGGTTTACGTTATTTTGCAACAGGGTGCTTTTTGATTGTGGCAGGTGATTTCAATGGTGTCAGCAAAGCATCTGCTTCAAGAATAGTAGACCAAGTATCTAAAGCAATAGCTTAATTAAGACCTTCCTTTGTAAAATTTTCGCCAATTTTTCAAGCACAATTTTTCTTTTTAAATGTTCAAGCTGTAGTAGACGCAAAATTGAAATCTTCCGACATTGTTGCTAGGTGTCATGATCAAACAATTTTCAATAATGCCTTTATAAAACAGAGACTAATAAATCGAGAATTTGGAAATTGTGTTACTTTAGGAGACAATAGGTTATGAAAATAAAAATTACTTATTAACACCTCTTCACACTGCCATCACACCACAAGAAAGACTTTATAATGAAGCCCAAATAAGAACAAGAAATACGGTAGAAAGAGCTCTTCCGTCTCCTCTTGACTGAAATTTACAGCCCTATCTCTTTTTTTTAACTTCTCCATTATGAAATTAAATTTTTGTTTGTTAAGTTTCGTATTTATATTTTTAAAAAATTGATGTTTGAAATTTTTTATTTTTGTATTTATATTTTGTATATTTTTTAAAAATTTAAAAAAATGTTTGTATCATTTTTAGTACAAATTTATCCTAAAAATATACAATTTTATAACGATTACGTTATCCAAGAGATAAAGTTATCAGCCAGATAATTTGTTATTAAGTTTGACTGTGAAACAGAAACAATATTATCTAATACTTTTATCTACCAGATAGTTTATCTAGAAGATAGCTATCTAGAAGTTTATCAGAAAGCGGTGAAACTGGCCCATAACTATTTTACTTTCTTATATTTATTTGTAATATTTATAATAGCATAGGGGAAATAAATAACGGTTAGTGGATATGCACGGGTATCTAAAAGTTGGCAAGGGCAACTATAATCTTCTTCGTTTTTTTTTTTTTTTGATGGATATCCAATCGCTGTATCGTATGTACGCAGTTTATGTATATTTTGATTATAAAATATAAAAATATTATTGATAGAAAAAGAAGAATGAAATTTCTTTTTTTTGCTTTTTATTTTTTTATTTGCATTATTCCAAATCTTTCAAATCGTTAGAAAATAATTCCATATGTTGTACCTATATATTTTAAATTTTCGCTAGTTTAAAATAGGTATGTAAAATTTTTTTTATAATTTTTAGGTTTTTAACTACTAAAACAATATAATTAAAAATTTTGGTTTATCTTATTGAAAATTTGTTTTATTATTTAATTTACAATTCTAAAAGGGAAAAACCTGGGTAAAATATATTATGGAAAAGTATATAAATAAGCTTTCAAAATTCATATTCCATTCGGCATAAAAAAACCCTTTAAGTATGTAAATACACATTATAAAATATACATATGTATGAATTTTGCGATGTCTTTTGTTCTGCCGGAACTATAATCAGAAAACCCAATAATTTCATCCAGTGCACTATTATAGTATAGCCTTCTAATGGCTATTTCATCGAATACAAATACAGCCACCTTGCAATTAAATTTTTTTCTGAGAATATAATGCCTAACTCATTTACGTTTTTGTCGTTAAGACCTATATATAAATGTTTGATGGGGATCCATCTATTAAGGAACCTAAACTGGGGCAAATTAAGCTTGACTTCTCTGAAAAATTCTCAAAAATTTATAAACCTTTTGGTGAATTAAAATGAATATTTATCTTCGACCATTTACTAACACTTTTAAAATTCATTTATAAAAATTGTTTGGCTTCGACACGGAAGTGAAACTGCCTATTAATAATGCTACATAAAGATAAATCCTGTTTTTCTTTTTTTAATTTTTGCCTTTATTTTTATTTTGATTTTTTAAGTAAATAATGTTTTTTTTTTAAACTAAATTTTGTTTCTTAAAGAAAACTAACCTTGTAAGAACTGCCCAATACTTTTTTAAATAAAAATCTGCACTCCTGTAAAATTTCAAACAATGCCTGCAAAACAAACTTTTTTCATCTGACGACACAGTTTAAAAATTTTCAAAAAGTACATTCAAATTTCTTACATTTTTGTAAGAATAGCAATAGCAAATGCTTGAATAAAAAAAAACAACAATAAAAATATTAAATAAAATTTTTTAAAAAAAAATCGTCCAACTTTATAAGATAATATAAACAATTGTACATACATCGATTGACAAACAAACAAAATAAAAATAAAGCAAAGAAATAATCTCAATTTGATTTTACTGTGTATACCAAAAATACGGTAATCTTTTAACGATAATGCGGTGATTTCAAATATCTTATTGGGGTGATTTCAAATCAACAAAATTGACTAACATTTTTTTTCTAGATGAATACTCTATGTTTATGATTTCTTTATGGCATTACGCATTGCACGAGTTACATACAATGCTAAATTATCTAATCTAATAGCTAAATTATCTTCAATTCCTAAATTATTTGAATTAATTATAACGGATTCAATTTATAATCATTGTAGGAATCTTTTAATAGATAACCAACATGGCTTTGTAAAACAAAAATCTACGGTGACTAATCTAGTTGAAACCACATCTCTTCTTCTTAATAACATGGAAGAAGGATTTCAAACAGATGTTGTCTATACTGATTTTAGTGAAGCATTTGATCTATTGCCACATAATATTATTTTACTAAAACTTGAAAAATATGGTTTTCCACTATTTTTCCTTAAGTGGATACGTTCTTATTTATGTGATCGCTCCTATAGTGTTATATTTAAAAATGTGATTTCAGAACCTTTCGTGGCAAATTCGGGAATTCCACAAGGTAGCCACCTTGGCCCTCTACTTTTTATCTTATCTGTAAATGATGTTTCTTCTTTAATTTCTAATTGCGAGCTTCAAGTTTACGCTGATGATATGAAACTTTTTAAAAAGATTACATCTTTTAATGACGCCATCCTTATGCAGAATGATCTTCAAAATTTTAACAATTGGTGCGTTAAAACTGTTTACTACTTAATGTAAATAAATGCGCATTGATATCTTATACACGCCGATCTAGTCCTATTTGTTTCAATTATAACTTAGATGGTATTAGTTTACCTAAAGTTACCATTCAATAAAGGACTTAGGGGTGTACTTCGATTCCCAATTTAGCTTTAAAACCCATTATAATAATATTATAAATAAAGCTAATTCACTATTGGGATTTGTTAAACGTTCTGCAAAGGAATTTTCAGATCCTTATGTTCTTAAATCGTTGTACACTTGTCTTGTAAGACCAAATTTGGAATATGCTAGTCAAGTTTGGTCTCCGTTTTATATGGTACACATTGATAGGATTGAGGCAATACAAAAAAATTTTCTTAGATTTGCATTACGCCATTTGCCATGGTCGAATTCCATTATTTTACACCATATGAACAAAGGCTAAAATTAATTGATTTGTGTACTTTAAATTTTCGACGTGAAGTTTCTGATGTCATTTTTATTACAGAAATTGTCAAGGGTAACGCGTTAAATCTAATTTAATTTCTAGTAAAATTATTATTAGAAATCTTCAACGCCTTCGCTCTTGCAATTTATTTAAAACTAATAATCATAGGACTAACTATGGTAAATTCGAACCTATTAATAGAATGCTTATTATAGGTAATAAACATAAACATTATATTGACTTTACACTTTCAAAACACTCACAAAAACAAAAATTATACAATCGCTATTATTAGGATTATTTTTGTTTTGTTTTTCTTGTAGTAATGTAAAGTTTATAATTTTTAACTTTTAATTTTAATTTTAGTTTGAACATATTTATAATTAGTCAAATATGTAATTTTTTATATTGATTTTAATTGTTATTTGTATTTTTTGTAAACTGTTTGTGTTAAGCAGTATAATAAATAAACATGTTCCAGTAAGAATATCAATGAACTTGCATAATGCTTACATTTCACTTTTAGTTGTTAAGTAAATATTCTAAATAAAAATTATAAAATTTCTTTATTAAAATGTAAATTAACTTCTTAAATAATTTTGTAAACCTTGCAATTATAATTTTATTGAACTTTAATTAAAATTTAAACCTTTTGTAAACTTTAAATTTCCTAATAAGTTATTGCAACATTTTAGTACTAATTACCTTTATTTTAAAAGACGCTAAATCAGCAATTATGTAATTTTAATATTTAATTTATACCTGAAAATTTTGTATAAAAAGACTAATTAAAAATCAAATAGAATCAATTATAATTTTACAAGTAATAAAACAAGTTTATATTAAAATAAATATTTCGTTTTTTTTATTCGAGTTGGAATTCAAACAATTAATTTGCACAGTCGGTAGGATAAGCACAAGTCTATCTATAACGAAATTCGTACTATAAAATAAAAAACTCAACGGTTAATCCGTATATAATTAATAACAAAAAAGTCAACGGTTAATCAACCTAATAAAAGACTTAAGATATGACCTAATTGTGGTTATTCTCAACTATGTATTGCATTCAGCTCATCATTTTTTGCATGTAAGTCAATTTTAATATATTTTTATTAATTTGCAAGTAAATGTGCATAAATAATAGGCTTAGACCCTATCCCTTTTCAAATAAAATTTTCAACAAATTAATCGATATTTTTAATTCCCTCCGTGAACCAGACAGAATCAAAGGGTTTCTCAATATGATGGAAATTCTAGTTTGTTATTCGAATTTATTAATAAAGTTTAACTAATTGCCATATTCGAATGTACTCGTATTACGCCTAACGGTCAAATATTATTACGTGCAATAAGAAATAAAATCATTGGTCCTGCCAATGAAATTTTAAACATGTATGGAACACCACTAGATTGGTCGCAAATAAAAGAAAATCTCATACTTCATTACTCGGAAAAACGTAATTAAACTTCTTTAATTAGAGGCATACACGGTCTAAGTTAAAGGAATAAATATGTTGAAACATTTTATAGTGAGATAATTGAAATTCTCGCAACAATGACTAACCACATCCAAATTAATGAAAATAATAATAGTGTCATTGTTTCTAAACAAAATCTTTACAGTCAAATGTGTTTAAACGTTTTTCCAATTGGTTTAAAAGAACCACTTGGTTCAACTACAAGGTCTATGAAAACTAAATCTTTACCAAAAGCTTTTTCGTTCTGTATTGAACATTTCATAATCAAGACATACTCGTACTATTTCTAAACCGTCAAATATTTAAGACCCACATTATTAATTTTTTCTATACCCAATCAGATACAAAATCCAAACATTCAAAGATTTCCAAATTACCCTCAAATAACAAACCTAACATCACGTAATACCGGTTATCAAAATAATTTTTCTCAACCTAAATTTTATCGTTCATAACCCCAATTTCGAAATAATTTTCAAGATAGACAAAATCAAGTACCAAGTTATAATAGACCAAATAATCCAAACTTTACAAAACCCGAACCAATGGAACTTAGTACTGACAGAACAATTCAAGTGAGACATAACCAACCCACACAATTTAATAGACCACCTCAAACTAATTTCTTTCGTACCTCAAATAAACCGAAATTTACAAATAAAGAATTATTTAATGTTGCAGTAGAACCAAACTACTCTGACAATAATTACCAAGAATTAGATCAATATTACCCTTATGATAAATGTGATGAATACTCTTATCCCGAAGAATCTTATACAAATGAAATAATTATAAACCTGAGATAGATGATGAAAATTTTCTTGTAGAAGCCTCAGAGAAACAATCGGTTTCTTAGATATATTAATAAACATAGTACTATTTTACTATATATTAATATAAAATCACCTGTTGAACGAGATCTCAAATTCTTAATTGATACAGGAGCTTCTGATTCCTTTCTAAGCCCTGAATTTGCACATCCTGAAGATCTTGAGACAATTAATTCCATTCATATAACGACAGTTTTAAATAAACATTATTTGAATAAAAGAGTAATTCTTCCTAACTTTGTAGAATTCAATCAATATGGTGATTGTAAATTTCTAATTTTTAAATATCATAAATATTTCTATGTTCTTTTAGGCTATGATTCCTCGAAATCTTTAGGAGCTATTGTAGATACAAATAAAAAGGTACTTATTACAAAGAATTGCGTTATACCTCTTTATTTCAAACCAAATTTTTAATCTCAAAAAATTATCAAAAAGTTTTCCGGTTTGGATTGTTTCCAAGAAAAAAGATGCCAGTGGTAAACAAAACCGAAGATTAGTGATAGATTATAGAAAACTTAACGAAAAAACCGTTAATCATCGCTACCCTCTTCCGAACATCACTGAAATATTTATTAGATAAACTTGGTAAAAGTATGTACTTTACCACCTTAGATCTTGCAAGTGGGTTCCGTCAAATTGAAATCGAATCGAGAGATGTTAAAAAAACTGCCTTCACTGTAGAAGGTGATCATTATGAATATGTAAGGATGCCTTTTGGGTTGAAAAAAGTTACAAGGAAAAATCTTTCTAGTGTATTTAGACGATATTATCGTGTACTCTACATCCTTACAGGAACATGGAGAAAGCCTTAAAAAAGTCTTTGATAAATTACGTCAGGCTAACCTGAAAATTAAGCTTGATAAGTCTGAATTTCTTCAAAAGGAAGTCGGTTTTTTGGGACATATTGTCTCTACAGATGGAGTTACAACCCAATTTAGCGGTTAAAAATTTTCCTATTCCAACAAATCAGAAAGAAATTGAAGGATATCTGGGACTTCTTATAGTTATTATAGACAGCTCATCAAAAACTTTGCCGCTCTAACAAAACCACTTACGAATTGCCTTAAAAAAGGAAAAAAAATTGATATGGATGAAAGTTATGTTATGCATTTGAAAATTGTAAAGACCTTCTTACAGCCGATCCGATCTTACAATATCCGGATTTTTTCAAGCCATTTGTTTTAACCACTGATGCGAGTAATTTCGCAATAGGTGCTGTTTTATTGCAAGGGTCTTTTGGTAGTGATCTACCAATTTGTTATGCCAGTAGTACATTAACTGATTCAGAATTGAATTACTCCACTATAGAAAAACAGCTTCTTGCAATAGTATGGTCGACTAAATACTTTAGACCATATTAATTTGGAAGGAAATTTAAGATCGTAATTGACCATAAACCGCTCAACTGGTTGATGAGTTTAAAAAACCCTAACTCAAAAATCATGAGATGGAGACTGAGGCTTAAAGAATATGATTATGAACTAATATATAAGAAAGGAACCCAAAATTCTAATGCTGATGCTCTTAGTTGAATTGTTATTCCAGAAAATTAATCTAAAAAGTTCAGAAACTAACAATGCTACTGTAGTTAATTCAAATAGAGATGATGTTATTTCTACCATTCATTCAACCAATGAAAATTTGAACGATCATATAAATATATCCGAACGTCCTTTAAATGAGTTCAATCTTCAACTTATACTCGAAAAAACAGATAGAAAACTCTTAAAATTAACTTTTAAAATTATTCAGACTGTATACTCACAATTTTTCTCTAACAGTAAAACATTCAAAATAATTAGATATACAGATTTACTAACAGATGTCAAAAACGAAGAAGACCCAGACCAAATAATTAACGAATATCACTTAAAAATTAATAACAGAGGAATAAACTAAAGTTTTAATCACCTAAAACGTCAATATTTCTTTCCTTTCGAAAAATAAAATAACTCGTGCAATACATTATTGCGAAACTTGTACAAAACTAAAATATGACAGACAACCTTTAAAATTAAAATTTGAAAAGCCAGAAATACCACTACAATCTTTAAGTATTTTACATACAGACATATATACAATAAACAATAATCTGAACTTGACCATAATCGACAAAGTTCAAAATTTGCAGCTGGATATCCAATAGAAACAAGAAATAGTTTAAACGTCATTAAATCAACAAAACATTTTATAAACCTACCCGGCATACCTTCAAAATTAGTATGTGATCAAGGTACAGAATTTACATCTAACATATTCAAAGATTTCTGTAAACAATACAATTTTTAATTACATTTCACTTCTTTTTAACAATGCTCTAGTAACTCTCCTGTAGAACGTTTACATTCAACCTTGACAGAAATTTATAGGATCATTTTATACAAATACAAAGAGAATCAAATTGAACCTAATCTTAAAGATATTTTAAATAAAATAATTATAACATATTATAATGAATTACTTTATGACAGAACTTCTAAATTCAATATTAATATCCAATTCAGTAATGAACACGAATACCTAAATAAATTAAATGAATTCCAAAAAAAATTTTACCCTTCAGTTAACACCTAATTAGAAAACATTGCGAACAAAAATATGACTTAACTTAATGAAAATAGAATAGAGCCTATAGATTTGCAAGAAAATTAAAAAGTTTACAGAAAAGAATGCAGTACAAATAAAATAACACCTAGGTTTTCTAAGCAAAAGATAAAAAAAAATAATAAAATTACAGTAATTACCAATAAAGATCAATCAAATTAATTATAACATTGATATGCTAAGTAGTCATTTAACAAATATCGGAGAAGAAATTGTTCTTGCTAAACTCAACCTAATATCAAAAATAATTCTCAATCCCTTAGAAATCCAAGAAATTTATGAAATTTTCGATAATCAAAATATTACTATCAATTCAGATGAAATTATTTACGAATTTTAATCACTCCAAGCTTATTATAATATCTAACCAATAGCGTAGTAGTAAAGACGCCGCCTTTCATGTGCAAGGTCTCGGGTTCAAACCCCGGTCAGATCATATCTAATAAAAAAATATCGTAAAATTGTATAATTATATCGTAATATAAAATAAGATTTAATAAAAATATATAAATAATTCTTGTGTAAGATTATAGATGGCGCACAAAGTTAGCATTTGTGCATTCATATTGCATAACCTTATACAATAGCTACAGCAGAGTAATCAACGGCTTAGTGAATATTATGATTAAAGAAACTGAAGCCTAGTTTAAATAAACTTGGTGAATGCCCTATACTCCTTAAAGGAGTGAAAAAGGATTAAAAAAAAAAGCTTATAATGATAGCAATATAATATTTAATGTTCAAATTCCAATTACTTTCGAAGAGATATTTACCCTTTTCTGCATAATTCCCCTTCCAGTAAATACAAAGAAGACAATTTCCTGTAAATCTTATTTGCTTGCAGATGATAAATGATAATAATATATATGATCTAGATGATAAATGCATAAAAATAGAACAGGTATATTATTGCAAAGATAAATTTCATCAAGAAGAAATTTTGTCTTAAAAATGTATTGGTAAACTATTACAAAATCAACCAACAAATTGCACCTGAGAGATGTTAACATCGAAATATTCCAACCAGAATCCAACTATATTGTACTAATTAATATTTCCAATACAATCATAAATACAACGTGTGGGCCAAATCATCAAAAAGTAAAAGCAACTCTACTAATACATTACCAAAATTGCGATAAACGAAGTAGTATATTCTTCAATACAACGAGATAATTGGGAAGAAATCAATATATATCCCACTACACAATTCACTCAAGTTAACGTCACATATTCACACAACTCTACGTCGTTTAAAAGATTGGAAAATTACCAATTTACTAATCGAGATGCAGCCAACGACTTAACAATTTACGCAAAACAAACCGATCTTTATATTACAATTTCAATAGCAAGCGCCATAACAAGCATAACTATAATTTTTCTTCTATACATCGTAGTTCATCAGAAATCATATCACAAAACTATTTATCCAGTCAACCCATTTATCACTCCTATCGCAGAACCGTCGAAACATCAGTTCACATGGCCGTCGCTCTCATCTAAGGGGGGAGAAGTTACATGTTCCAGTAACAATATCAATCAACTTGCATAATTTTACTAATTTTAAACTAATTTTACTTGTTTTTAACTTAAACTAATTTTATTAAATCAAATTTTTTTAAATCGAATTAAATGAAAAAATAACTAAAAAAAAAAAAAAATAAACAGCAAATAAACAGCAACTGGATATCTAGCAGTGGCAGCCATTTAACCAGTGATATTTCTTTTTCTATCTTACCCCGACAACATTGGAAGCGATTCGAACAACAAACTTATAATTATACTTTAATTTTTTATTTTTTTTAAAAACATAACTAATTTTAAATAATTTAAATTTGATTTGTTTTTTTTTTTTTTCTTTTAAAAGCAAATAATTTCAAAAACGAAATCACTTTTTGATTTCGTATAGTTGTTGTTTGTATATTAAATTATTAATTTTTTTTTTCTTGCTGTATAATTTTACATTTATTGAAAAAACAAAAAATCAATTTTTTTTTTTCTTTTACAATTAAGTAATTTTGCACTATTTTTAATAAGTAATAATTTAGTTTTTTTTATTTAATTTATTTAATTCTTTGTAAATTTACATAAGCTTAAATTGTTATTTTTGTTTACATTGTATTTTGTAATTTTCTAAAACTAAAATATAGCAATGCACGCTAACTAAACCATTCTTTTCTATCTCATACTTTAATAGCATATTGCATCTTTTTTAATTTTTTTATTCATTTCAATTTTCTATTTCATTTAAATTAATTAATGCTGTTAAATTTTTTTTTTCGTTTTTTTTTTATAATTTCTTGTATATGGTTTCTGTATACGTGGGATAAAGAAACATAATGTTTTGAAAAGGTTCGTGTCCGCACTAATTTAGTGGTGAATTTTGCAAACAATCTCTGGGTACAATAAGGTATTAAAAACTGTTGTACTTGGATTTTCGTTTGTAATGTTCTCCACTATTTTGGTGTTGGCACTATTATATTGTATTATTATTATTACTACCATTATATGGTTTACTTGAACTTAATTTTTTCTCTTTTTTTTTCTTTTTTTCTTTTAACTTTAATTACTGTGTATGTTTAATGTGTGATGCATGTTTTCTGAAATTTTAATATAAATATTTTCAAATTTCCCTCCAATTCCGCTCGCAAATTGTAGTTAATGGAGAACAATTTTCTATTACAATTTAGTAATATAAGAGGCTTAGCATGTAATTTCCAATCAGTTGAAGCCCATCTTAACTCAGAAAGACCAGCTATACTTGCGCTAAGCGAGACACAAGTTGTAAGTGATGATACTAATTATAATATCAACGGTTATACACTTGTTCCGCTTTTCATCCCTCATCGAGGAGTCGCTTTATATATACGAACTAATGTTGCTTTCAACACCCTTCATGATCTTAAGAGCTCCAACCCGATTTTTCATTATCTCTGGGTCAAACTCCGTGTTGAAAATGCCTCAATATTTTTCTGTTTTTTATACAGATCCCCCCAAGCCAGTGAGCTGGAAACTGCTGTGGCCATTGAAGAACTATCCGACCCTATCAATAAAATTCTGGAAAAGAATCCCGAATGTGAGATAGCTGTCGCAGGTGATTTTAATGTCCACAACAAAAACTGGCTCCATTTCTCAAGTCACAATAGCCCGGAAGGCAAACAAGTTGAACTATTTTCAAACCTATTTCAACTTTCTCAACTTGTAAAGAGCCCAACTCGAATTCCAGACCGAGACGATCAAAATGAACACCTTTTGGACTTGTTCTTGACTTCAAACCCTGAAAAATACAATATTTCTGTTAGTTCCTCAATTGGCGGCTCCGACCATTGCCTTGTCAAATCCAGCTTTTCAATGGGTTCAACGCCCAATCGAAACTCTTTTCCTACAAGGTTAGTCTGGCACTATAACCGGGCTGACCGGGTAGGTCTGAATAGCTTTTTGGGAGGTTTCGATTGTTCAATGTGTTTCCATCATAGGAATGTTGACTTTGCTGCTGATGCCATTAGTAAAACAATTATGCTAGGAATGAAACTTTTTATTTCTAGCTCATACAAATCAGTAAAAACCCATTCCAAATCCTCGTTTAATGACATCTGCAGGGAAGCAATTCAATCCAAGGAAGAGCATTTCAAAATGTACAAAGAAAATGCGTCTGAGTCCTCATTTGCGAACTATAAAGTTGTCAGGAACAATTGCAAGAGAATTATCAATCAGCTAAAGTTTCTTTATAACCAAAGATTGAAATGCAAAATAATCAATCTACCTCACTGCAATCGTTCTGTTCTTTTTGGACTTTTGCGAAAAGTGTAAAGAATAACTTTTGCGAATCATCCTTTCCGCCGCTGATTGATAAAAATAATTCTATCATATCAGATTCAGTTGCTAAAGCCAATTTGTTTGCAAAATCCTTTGCGGTAAATTCTACGCTCCCTCCTACAGTTCAAACTCCACCAGTACTACCCTCTGTTGATCCCACTAGGGTAAAAATTCTTCATAGGGTGCACTTTAGAACGAGTTCTGTAGTGAAAGTGCTCGAAAATCTGAATGTTAGAAAGTCCACTGGTCCTGATGAAATTCCTGCAATGGTTCTTAAACACATTGCCTCTCCCATTTCGAAACCACTGCGCAATCTTTTTTCATTATCATTTTCGACTGGTCGATATCCCAGTCAATGGAAAATTGCTCATGTTTCTCCTATCCCAAAAAAAGGTGACAAAAGCAACCCCTCCAGTTACCGGCCAATAGCCATTATATCGGTCATTTCCAAAGTTATGGAAATTCTTGTTAACAAACGGTTGATGAGATACCTTGACTGCAGAGGTATTTTACATGACAGGCAATATGGCTTCAGAAGCCAAAGATCTACAGGTGATCTTTTGACATACCTCAGCGAAAAGCTCAACACCAGTATTCACTGTTCCGGTGAATCTGAGGTTGTTGCTCTGGATATCTCAAAGGCCTTTGATCGAGTATGGCACTCTGCTCTTTTGAATAAATGCCGAGCTATTGGTCTTGGTATTCCTTTTTGTAAATGGATTGAGGATTTTCTTTCGAACCGTCGAATTCGTGTCCTTGTCGACAGTTTTATGTCTGACACTTTTGAAATTAACGCTGGCGTCCCAAAAGGCTCCGCCTTATCACCAACTCTTTTTTTGATTTTTATCAACGACTTACTCATCTCTGCCCTCAATCCAATCCATAGCTTCGCCGACGACAGCACTCTAGTGGCATCCTACGATTTCCTTAAGAAATCTAATGCCACACCTTCCGCAATCAGTTCAAAAAGAAATATAATGGTTAGTTTAGTCAACCATGACTTAGCCAAAATAGCTGATTGGGGTAAAAGTAATAGAGTCGAGTTTAATACTTCAAAAACTCAAAGCTGCCTGATTTCCTGCATGAGAAATCAGTTTAACCCGATTCTGCGATTCCAAGGTGAAAATATTAAACGATCAGACAATCTAAGCATTTTAGGTTTGCAGTTAAATCAAAAAATGCTGTGGAATGAGCATATTTTTGATATAGCTAAGAATGCTGCCAAATGTTTGGTTTTCCTGTCACGTTGCAAAACATATTTCTCTCCTAAGGATCTGTCTAATATCTATAAAACCTATATTCGACCTAAGATGGAGTATAACTCCCACATTTGGGCTGGCGCATCCCAAACTTCTTTGAGTTACCTCGACAAAATTCAAAATCGTGCCTTACGCCTAATAGGCGACCCTGTCGAACAAGTAACCATTACTCCTCTTAGCTCTCGTCGAAATATTGGAGCGATTTCTCTGTTTTATAGATATCTTGTAGGTAATGACACTTGCTCTATTGAACTAAAGTCAATTATGCCTCCTCTTAAACTATTCCAACGTAACACCAGAGGAGCAGCAAGTGCTCATTTCTACACCGTGGAAATTCCAAGATGGTTTAAAACTGGTTATGAAAACTCATTTGTCGTGAGAACTGCTAAGATGTGGAACATGCTTCCATCTAATGTGTTCCCCTCTTCTAATAATGTCCCATACTACAACTAGCATAAATTCAAAACGAATCTTTTTAGATTCATTTCCAACCTACCTCCTTATTCCCCTCTAATATCCTACTTTCCTTCCCTTTCCAACTAAACCTACATATTATGTATACAGGAATCCATTCCTAGCGTTTAGTTAGCGTGTAAAAAAAAAAAAAAAAAAAAAAAAAGACAATTAATGATTACAAGACATTTTAAGTTATAAAGTAAATACTCTAAATAAAAATTCAATTTTAAAATTTCTTTATTAAAATGTAAATTAACTTCTTAAATAATTTTATCAACCTTGCAATTATAATTTTATTGAACTTTAATTAAACCTTTGTAAACTTTAAATTTCCTAATAAGTTATTGCAACATTTTAATACTAATTACCTTTACTTTTTAAAAGTGGCTAAGTCTGCAATTATGTAATTTTAATATTTAATTCATACCTGAAAATTTTGTATAAAAAGACTAATTAAAAATCAAAACAAATTAATTATAATTTTTTAAGTAATAAAACAAGTTTATATTAAAATAAATATTTCGTTTTTTTTATTCGAGTTTAAATTCAAACACTTAATTCACCCTTACTTATTGCATAAGACAAAGAAAAGTAAATAAAATAGTTTTATCCTTCGAAATGCGAAATTCATTCAAGTTATACTTTCTTTAATATACGAATGTAGGTACATATACACCAAACCATTATTATTTTAAGGCACCCAACCATTATTATTTTAAAATAAATAGATATTTAATTTTATCTTTTTTTGAAAATTAGAAGTATTTTGTTTAACAAGTTATCATACAATTTTAACACAAAAGGACGTTAAAAAAAAATGTTAAATATGATAACCAAATTCTAATATTTTTTTTTTAAGCGGTAACTGTTCAACTGTTAGACTAATAAGCCTGTCTATACCATAGGTACATGTTGGAACAGGGGGTGATATTATATTCGTGTTATTAAAATTGGTCTTATTGAATTCCACATGCAATTGAAACATGAGATAGTACTAGGCCTTATAATATGTTAAAATGTCTTAGATTTTCAATATTTACATTTCTATTTTTGGTTTATACTTATTGTAATATTTTGTATTTGAGTTATATGGTATTATCTGCGAGTTATATTATTCAATTAAATTATTTGTTTATATTGTTATATTAATGTATTTTTTATTAAAGATATATAATTATTAATTATTGATTATTATACCATTAATTTGAACCCAATGGTGAATGGTAGCTGAGTCGAGTCGAAAACCAGAAAAGTTTTTTCACTTTCATAGAATGCGAACCCGAATTCGAACTATATAAATATGCGAATTTTATGACATAATTTATGCAAATTGAAAAAAATGTCTTTATTATTTTTTATTTCATTTTTTTGCACTGTGTAGTGATGGTGTAATTCATAAAATTCATAATTGTACGGTAGAATATATCGTATAATATTGGAAATTTCAATGTACTCTCGATAATTAATAATATGTATTTTACGATCATTAATTTTATATCATTAATAAAAAATAGTATGTACACATAAACACTATACAACAAATATTTTACTTCGTAAATTATGTGCAATATGATTTGCTACGTCAATCTTTAAGTTTATAAATATTATGAATATGAATATGCGTATGATAAGCTTTTTATATCGTAAAAGCTATACATTCTTTTAGTAAAGAAATAAAAATAGTGTTCTTGACATAGTATTAAATGTTATACAGTTTATTAGTATGTATTCATGCAGAGATCTAGTAATTTACAATATCTGAATACCATACTATTGAACGCGGCTTTTTATACTAAAATATTTAGATTTAGATTTATTTTATTAGTTTCTAACAAACTTTATAATTTACAATAACTTTTAACAAACTATATTCTACATATATGTTCTACTATAAGTTTTTTAAATATACTAATTCTATTTTCATTCTTAATATTTAGCTCATTAAAAATTTGTACTCCTTTGTACATAAGCGAATTTTGTGTGCTGGTTTTTCAATATAACGGCAGTCTAAAAGCACTGTTTGTTTCTTAAATAATAATACTCACCGACATATTCAATGTGGTTCTGCATATAGCTGGGAAGTAGATTATGTTTTAGTTTAAAAATAAGCATCAAAATGTTGCACTTCAGTTTATTTCTAACATCCATCCATTTTAATCTATTTAACATTTCTTTGATACGTGTTCTAATACTGCATTTTAAAATAATTATCATTGGTCCATTTTGTAGAATTTGAAATCTGTTCTTTTGTGTCTCGGTGCTTAAGAACAAAATTGAGTTACAGTAATTTTAATGGGCAGTATAAGCGTATTATATATATTAATGTTTTTCAAATTTTTTATTTAAAAAATATTTATTTGTTTAATGAAAAAAATGTTTGGTTTAGAGTAGAAATGATTATGAAATAAAGCACTTGGGTTCAAGTGAGTTTAAAATAAAGAAAACGTAAAATGTAAAATTAAAAGAAAAATTGAAATTCGATTTAATTTAGAGAAAATGGCATTTTCCGTTCTTGTAGGATAATTCCATTTTCTTGTACAATATTGTTTGTTACAGTAGGTATAAAATTATCAGCAGAGGATGGTGTGGATGTAACTCCTCCCTCATTAGAATCTGACTCCCGGCAGATACCGTTTAGTTTAAAATTTAAATTTGGTACGACAAACTTCGAGTTTCGAAATTTCAAGCGAATTAAGTTAAAATGAGTGTTATTATTATTATAAAAATTAATGAATCTGCGGTTATACTGGTGTACCATTTCCACGTATGATCATGTTTAATTTCTTCAATATGTCTGGTATTCTTTATATTGCTTGCGTGCAATGTTTCCAGATCAAATTCATTTACTATTTTCTTTATCTTTATTTCACGTTCGACATGTGGTAAAATTTTATTTACATAGTATTCAAATTGAGTATCATCTACTTTAAAATCATTTATAGAAATTTTACAGTTTGAGAATTTTATTAGGTTATTACCTCTAATTTTAATTTTATTTTGTGAATTACAATTATTAAATAAAAATGTTTCATTCAAATTTTTTTGTTATTACTACATTATTGTTAATTAATTCTATGTCTCTAGTATCATTCTTATGGTAAGTACAAATCATTTCGTCTGTATTTAATAAATTTGATATACATTTATCATCAAATGGCATTAAATCTGAGAACAATATTACATTTTTTTCTAAATACTTAAAAATTTTTTGCTTACATGTAAAAATTTTTTCAATGCCATTATCTAATTCTAAGTTTTTGTTTTTGTTTGGAATTTTTATAATTTTAGTTTTATAACATACATCGCTAGAGAAAATTGGGTATTGAGATAATAAATACAATTTTGTTTTCATAAAGTGCAACATTGTTTTTTATAAACGGTAATTTTTCTAAAGTTATATTAAAATTGTCAATTTCTTCGTTTGTCAAAATATTTTTTGATAAAATTTCTAATTTACTGGATAGTATTATTTCCTTAATATTAGATAATAATTTTATGTTTTGATAATAATTTTATGTTTTTTTCTATTTCTAATTCTATTCTAAGTAATTTAATATCTTCGTTAATTTTTTCTATATTGTTTTGTAAATTATTAATTTCAGTTGATATTTTGTTTTGAGAGGAATTAATGTAGTTAGTTATATTTTGGATGTGATCGGATAAGTTTTGATTTATAGAAACTTGTTGATTCGCGTTTTTTATTAATGCATTATTATTTTTTTCAATAATTTTTAAATTATGAGAGCATGCAATTATGTTGATAATACAGAGTAAAAACATGCTGACACAAATGACTCCTAAAGTAATAATAAGGTAAATCATTTCAATTTTGCTATTCGTAATTTGCAATTGTTAGTATTATTATTTGTTAGTAAAAAAATTAAAATGTAATTCTAATTATTTACTTATTATGGATAAAGTAATCAAAAGTCTTATCTTAAAATAGATGAGGTGTCATATTGACTTAGTTAATTTTTATTTTGACTTTAGTTTTCATATTTGAATTTTTTCTTAAATTGGCTAATGTATCTAGGTAATTTTTCATTATTAATTTGAAAATGATTCTCAGTTTGATTTTTAATTTCAGTTTTGGTGTAATATGGTTGAAGTTTTGTGACACGGTTAAGTTTTAAATATTTCGAAGCATTTTGTTTTTTTCTGTTTTCATTAAGTTTTTTTATGTTTTAAGTTTTAGATTTTAATAATGTTTCTTGGATAACAGGATATTGTGCGGATGAAATGGTGCCGTTTACAAAATCAATTGGTCTTCTGTTAGTTGCAGAGTAGATCGTTTCGTTATAGATTTTAACAACTTTAACAATAGGATCTTCATCAGATGGTAAGCCTTCTTCTTTTTCAACTACTCGTAAGATTCTAAGATGTTCATTTAGCGTATTGTGGAATCTTTCTATATCCGCATTACTATTGTGATTGTTTGGAGTAGTAAAGTGGATTTCAATTCCTTCACTGCTCAAGTAATTTTTAAAATTTAGACTATTAAAACCTTTTTCTCTATCTGTAACTATTCTTTTGGGTTTACCAAGAGAAGCAAGATATTTCATAAGTCCATTTTTTAGGTCAGACCAGTTCCTTGACTTAATAGGATAAACTTGCGCATGTTTTGAAAATTTATCTATAAAAGTAAGGTATGGATTGCCTTTGTTTTTGAACCAAATGTCCATGTGAACTATTTCTAAAGGTTTACTGGCAGTTTCTGAAATTTTAAGTGGTAGTTTTAGAGGATTACGTTCGTATTTGGCAGAATTGCAAATGTGACAATTGTTTATGACTCTTTGAATTTCTTCTTTAAATTTAGGAAAATAATATTTGCTTTTTAAATTTAGATAAACGACATTGATACCTCTGTGGTTTGTTTTCACATGTTGGTCGAGGATGAGTTCTTGTTACTCTAGACGATATAAAATATCATCAAGTAAGAGTGAACATTTATTTAATTTTAATAACTTATTTTTCGAGAAATATTTCAAATATGTATTTTGGAAAGCACTATAAATTTTGATGTCTTCAACCATAACTCCTACTATACCTTTATTAGGAATATGATTTTTAAAAATCTCTAAGAAGAATTCTTCATTTGGATCAGGATGTGTAAAAATTTTCCGTTTTCTCTTATGGATATTTATTAATTTGAAGTTTTGTGGAGAACCCTTTTTTATAATAATTTGGGTTTTATAGAAATTTATTGGTGATTCAGAAATTGGAATATATTCAGAGTTATCTTCATTTGCTGAGTGAATAGTAGCATCGGTTGAACGAATTTCATCAATATCCATTTAATTAACATTGATTTGTACTCTAGATAATGCGTCAGCAATTTTGTTTTCCTTTCCCGCAAGGTATTCGATATCAAAATTAAATTCTTCTAGTTTGATTTTCCATCTTTGCAATTTTGAATTAGGTTCCTTCAAATTGTGCAACCATTGTAAAGGTCTATGGTCTGTTCTGATAGTGAATTTGCGACCAAAGATATATGGTCGAAAATATTTAGTTGCCCAGACAATCGCAAGTAGTTCCTTTTCGATTGTGGAATACTTACACTCATGTTCGTTGAGCGTACGTGAGGCGTAACAAACTGGGTGGTTATTCTGCGATAGAACAGCACCGATCGCGAAATTACTTGCATCTGTAGTAACTACAAATTTTTTTGAAAAATCAGGATAGACCAATATTGGATCAGTAATGATCAAAAGTTTTAATTTTTCAAATGCTTCTTTATATTCAGGATTTGTGATATTAATATGTTTTCCTTTTTTTAAGCAATTTGTTAAAGGCTTTGAAATTTTTGCGAAATCTTTAATAAATTTTCGGTAATACCCAACCTATAATAAAAAACCCTAAAAAATGTTTAATTTGTTTCTGTGTTTTAGGTATTGGAAATTTCGTTATGGCCTCTATTTTATTTGGATTAGGTTTAATACCTTTAGTCGTGATGATATGACCAAGAAATTCAGTTTCTTGCTTCATAAATTCACTTTTATCCAATTGTATTTTGAGGTTAGCGTTATTCAATTTATTTAAAATTTTTTTCAAGTTGTCAAAATGTTCCTCTTTACTTGTACTAAAGATAATTATATCATCTAGATATACATAGCAAAATTTACCTATGTATTCTTTAAGTACCGAATTCATTAAACGTTGGAATGTTGCAGGAGCATTTTTAAGACCAAATGGCATCCTGACAAATTCATAGTGTCCATTATAGGTACTGAATGCGGTTTTCCTTATGTCTTCTGGTGCGACTTCGATTTGATGAAAACCTTTGGCAAGATCGAGCGTAGTGAAGTACATAGCCCGACCTAATTTATCTAGAATATCTTCCATATTAGGTATGGGATATTTGTCGTCAACAGTAATATTATTTAATTTCCGATAATCGATTACGATGCGCCACTTTTGTTTTTGTGATGCATCCAATTTTTTCGGGACAACCCATATAGGTGCGGAATAAGGGGAATTACTATTTCTAATGATACCTTGTTGAAGCATTTCTTCAATTTGATTATTTACTTCTTGGCGGTGGATTTCAGGATAGCGATTTAATTTTGTGTAAATTGGAATTTCGTTAGTAGTTTTAATATTATGTTTAATAGCGTGAGTGAACGATAAATCATCACCTTCATGATAGAAAGCTTTATCGAACCTCTTTATTATACTCAGAAGTTCTTGTTTTGTCACGTCATCTAGATGGTTTATTCTAAATTCATTTTGGTCAAGAAAAATTTCATTTTGAAATATCTCAAGTTCTTTGAGAGGAAAAGGAATAAAATATTGTTTTTCTTCATTTTCATTGAAAAAAAAAGGAATTTCGTTACCTGATTTGAATTTGATTATTTGATTTTCATAATTAATTTCAGTTATGAAGGGGATTAAAATATTATTACCTAATAGACCGTCAAATTTGTCATGAAATTGTAATTCCAGGAATTCTAATTTAGTGTCAAAACCAAATTCAAGAAAACAATCAATTCTTACTTTAGTATTACATATAGTAGTATTAGTAAGTGTTTTTACGCTAATTGGATTAATTTTTATACTATAAATAGGATTACAAATTTTTGTATTGATAACACTCATTGTCGCTCCAGTGTCTATAATAAACTTAAGTGGTCTTCCTTTGGATTGGATCTTTATATAAGGAAGTCGTTGTTCTGTGGTTCCGAGGCAATCAACTGAAAATTTTGTACTTCGTTTGCAGTTACGTTATTCATATGGGCTTGTATTGTGTGGTCTACGTCCATACGTTTAGATTGTGAACTTTGAGGAATTTGTCGATTTGCAAAATTGGTATTATTATTTTGATAAGATCTTCTGTTTTGACTTTTATTATTTCTATTGTTAGAATCGTATCTATTATTAATATTAGAAGTATTTTAAAATCTGTGATCGTTATTATTACTGTGATTTTTATTATTATTGTTAATATTATTATGATTTTTGTTAGTATATGTGATATTATTTTGAAAATTGTTATTTCTAGGGTAATTACTAAAATTTTGTGAATAATTATTATATTTAGATTTTTGGGCATTTTGATTTCCGTTATTTCGAAAAGTATTCCTATACGGACTAAAATAAGCATATCCACCTTCATAAAGAATGTCCATAGCCTTTTCAAGAGTATCGGGGTTCCTACTATAATGTATAGAACGCATTGGTTCTGGAATTTTATCCATAAAAACCCTTAAAGCCGTATTAGCATTATTTTGCACGGTATATGGAGAATTTACTTCATTTTTTATTTTGTTATTTAACCTACGTAAACAATTTTTCATACTATTATACAAATCTACACTTATTGTAGAGAAATTAACGTTTCGTAAATTGTCATATAATTCCTGACTAGATTTTTTTTCTCCGAAATTATTTAAAAGCTCATTTTTTATCTCAACCCAATTTTCTACATGATTGTTAATCTCTATAATTTCCCTAGCCTTATCAACTAATTTACTTTTTAATCTATTTAACAATATAACTTGACTTGAAGAGTCATATTTTAAAATTATAGGTATTACACTTTCAACTAATTCTAAAAATGTATTCAAATTCTCACCATTTCCATTAGATGTTGGCAGGTTTTCGATGTATTTAATTGGATCGATCTGCAAAACCAATGGCTGACTTGTTGCTGTTTGGTCCTGTGTTAGTGACATTGTATATCTCTGCTCCAATCTCTTTGTTGATCTCGTTGTATTAATTTTGTTGAATGATGTTCACGTTCAAAAAGTTTATTTTATTTGTACCAGTATAATGGTTTATGATTATAAGTATTATTGGTAGGAAATTATTTATTTGTTTTTCCTTTTTTATTTTTAAATAGGTTTATTTTTATTTTATGGTTTATATTTTATTTATTTAGATATTAGATTGTTTTATTTGTTGTAATTGTTATAAGTGTATAATTTTGTTTTTATATTTACCATAATTTATTTTAGTAATTTTATTAATAAATTTATGGAAATAATTTTAAACTGTATTTTACAAAGGTTTTAAATTTAAAACTTTTATTTGTGTTTTGAGTTTTTTTTCCTTTATACTTGTTTTTTTTTTTTTTTTTTTAAGAGTTTTCTTTTATTATTAAATTTTTATTTTTCTTTAAAAAATTTTTTATCACTTGATCCCTTATATTAATTTTTGGGATCCTACCGACTGAGCCATTAATGTTTTTCAAATTTTTTATTTGGAAAAATGTTAATAAAACAAAAAAAATCTTTAATTTTCAAAAAAAAACGTACTTTATTATTTGTTGTCAGAAAAAGAACTAAAAATTTTCTTAAACTAATTTACTTAACTTAGTATAAAATTTTAGTTACGTAATACAATTTAGATTTTACGTAATATTTTACATTTCACATTTTAAGTGTGTTATAAAAAGAAAAGAAAAATGCTGATTTTTCATTATCATCGTTTTTCGATAATTTCTCAATAAATTTAAATTAATTTAATTTTAAAAGTTTTAACAAAAAAAATGTTTGATCAGCTAATTAGTTATTTAAAAAATATTTATTTGTTTAATGAAAAAAATGTTTGGTCGATTATGAAATAAAGCACTTGGGTTCAAGTGAGTTTAAAATAAAGAAAACGTAAAATGTAAAATTAAAAGAAAAATTGAAATTCGATTTAATTTAGAGAAAATGGCATTTTCCGTTCTTGTAGGATAATTCCATTTTCTTGTACAATATTGTTTGTTACAGTAGGTACAAAATTATCAGCAGAGGATGGTGTGGATGTAACTATATATTTGTTGCACAATTTTTAAAAAATTTTTGTTCTTATTCCACCTAAAAAAGCTTTTTCTTTATTTCTTTTTACATATATATTAGCAGTGTGTTTTAAAATTTAGTTTTTTATCTATAATTACTCCTAATCCACACTTTCAATTTGTTCGCAAATTATTTCTTTGGTTTTTGGTTTTTGAGTTGTACCTATTGTTAAGCATTTTGTTTTCATTGTATTAAGCTTAAGTTTATTCATATTCAACCATGCATACAGATTTTTTAAATCTTCGTTAATTTTTTTGTCACATTCAGTTATCTCATCTCCAAACATGTATACTTGTGTATCATCTGCAAATAACGAAACTTTACAAAACGTGATGCAGGAATCTTTTGTAATATACCTATCTGTAGGAATTTCTTTAGTTTTTTTTCAAAATCAGCCATGAAAATATTTAAAACAAAACATATAAAAGGGTTCCTCATACAGGGTCAACAAAAGTTTGCAATCATTCCTGGGAAACCGAAATTGGTTTCGTCCTTATTTGTAATGGTACGGCTATATTAAAATTACTCCTCCGTTTATAGCGCATCGACCTAGACGAGCTAGTAAAGTGTCAAATGTACGTTTCGGATCAGCACAGAAAAGTAAATTTATCTAGCTTTTGCAACTTACTCAAAGTAAGTTTAAACAATTTGTAGGTTCCCTATTGTTTTTGGTTAAAATCGGACGCAGGCTTCGGGTAGCCATACAAATTTTTGAATTATTATGAATATATTTAAAACCAATAACTAAAAAGAAAATAAATAGAAAAACAAACAAGATGTACTTAGTCAAATTATTAATCGCTTCATGGTGTAGTGGTTAAGGCGTTGGACTTTTCAACAAAACATTTCGGTTCAAATTCAGACCGGGTCATATCTTTTTTTTTAATAAATTCATCTTTTTTTTTTTTTATTTTCTTTGTAATTAAATATATTTATTTATTAAATGAGAAATTCTTATTCTATAGCAAATTTGATAGAAAACTTATTTATTTTAATAATTCTTCGTTTTTTTTTTTATAACAAAATTTAAAATAGTTTTTCAAAACAATACAATTGTTACCATAGTTACTATATATAATAATTTTCGAAACAAAAAATCAAGATAAACAAAAATTCAATGGTTTAGTGGTTAGGACGGCGGCTTTTCAATCGAAAAGTGTCGATTCGAATCTCGGTCAGATCTTTTTTTTCTTTTATTCTTTTTGTAATTACATATAAAAAAACAAATATTTTATCTAAAGGACAAGGACAACTATTATCTTCCTTTAAAATATTTCATTTTTTATTTCATTTAAAATATTTTGTTCCAAAAGCCATCTCTTAATTTAAAGTTTCAGGTATTGGAATATTTGGATAAAGAGATTTTATACCAAATGAAACTACGACTTCGTTTTCATATATTTCGACATTTTTGGTATCTTCCGCAAGTTCCAATGAATTTTTATGGACTTTCAATGAATTTGTGGATTAGATTCTCGTAATTTATATTTTTTCATATTTAAGAGGTCAGTATCTAAATGAAAGGTCATGAAAGCACTTCACATCCAAATTAATTAGCTAGAACTTTTTTAACGAGCTTTTGCTTTAAAAAAGGTGTTCAATATTTAAATCTCTATTTTTTATATTTTATATTTATTTTTTTTTTTTGTTATTCAAAAATAACAAAAAATGTCATTAAAATACATAAATTACATAAATACATATATATATATACATAAATTTTTTAATGTAGCAGCTTCACCCAAATTAATTCCAAAACTGGTCTTATAGAAAGTATAATAACATTCGTTTACCCGAAAAAGTCGAAGAGTTTAATATTTTTTTATGTATGGTAACAACTCGAACGTTTCGAATGTATGGCAGGTATTCGTATCATATTTTACATATTTTACAAAATTTCAAACCTCTAGTCTAATTAAATATTAAAGACAATTTCTTAAACCTAATAATGAATACAACTAGAAGTGCAATCTCATAAATTTTTTTTTAAAAAAAACCTTCGATGTAGGTCTGAAGATTTAATTTAAAATATAAAAAAGCTTTTAGAGAGGTAAAAATAGAAATAAATCACGTGACTGTCGATCAACAAGGAACAAAACAACACAATGATCGTCTGAGAAAGAATATATCTATTTTTTTTTTTTTTTTTGTAATTATAAAAGATATGCATACATACTTGCTGTTAAATATTAATTGAATAAATTTCAATCGAATGAATTTTAATCAATTTTTTACTTTAAAAATGACGATTTAGTACTATACCAATAGGTTTTTTATAATTGAGTGCGTATGACAGTTTTATAAGTTTGGAAAGGAATATGTAAAAATATGGAAAAAACGAGGAAGAGTGTAGTAGAGTAGACTGTGTCAACTCTGGGATACCCGTATGACCGTAACATATACATTATATCATCCGGTTAATTACTTTTGGCAAAATTTCAAACATACAGCTTTATTAAGTTTAGTGGAATACTTATATAAAAGAAGGAGTTGTATGGCAGCTACTCGAACACTCTGTAACAGACCAACCACATTCTGCTGTAACTTTGGCCATTACACTAAACTATTTTTGGCAAAATTTCAGACACCCAGCTTCATTAGGTGGAGAGGAATGCTCATATAAAATAACAAGTTGTATGGCAGCTACTCGAACCCACTGCAGGAGACCAACCAAATTTTGCAGAAACTTTAGTTATTACACTAAACTATTTTTAGCAAAATTTCAGACACCCAGCTTCATTAGGTGGAGAGTAATGCTCATATAAAATAAGAAGTTGTATGGCAGCAACACGAACCCACTGCAGGAGACCAACCAAATTTTGCAGAAACTTAGGCCATAAAATTAAACTACTTTTGGCAAAATTTTAGACACGCAGCTGTTATAAGTACAGAGAAATAATCATATAAAAAAAGAAGTTGTATGGCAGCTACCCGAACCCATGGACCAAAATGGCTGGATTTAAATAGCCATGACGGCTATTGCAAAAAAATTAATTTGCGAAAATTTCAAGATTCTAGCTCCTTTAGTTTTTGAGTTATCTTGCGGACGGACAGACGGACGGACATACATAGCTAAATCAATTTATTTTTCGATTCTGATCCGAACCATACACTTGAGTCTATATCTACCCCCCCTCCTTCTCTGCGTCACAAACGTAATGGCAAATTTATTATATTCTTTGACTATATAGTCATACGGGTATAAAAAATCTTGAAAAAATATGTTGTTGAAATAAAAATTACAAAAACGATACCGACAAAATTTTCTAATTTTCCCTATTTACCCATTATGCGAACGGTGAGAGATAAGAAAAAATTATTGAGTACAGAATTGAAGAGATGAAAAAATTATTTCTAAAGTATCCAAAATATCAGGTGTTTCAAAAGTAAATTGACTTTAAAATAAATGCGTTTTTTTGAATCACCTCAAATCTTGCAACTGTTGTTTTTTATACTAAAAATTATCATATGCACCATATTATATCTTATATGTTAATTTTTTTGAGAAAGAACGTCATAAATCTTAAAAATCACAAAATAAAATTGTTTTAAATATTTTTCTAAGATTTGTTTTTAATTTTATAATTAAAGTCGTAAATCTCAAACTGAATTCTTAAATTACTTAGGTTATATTGCAAAATCTTTCTAATATTTTTGAACTAATTTTTATCAAAATATCATTTTAAACTTACAGCCGTATTTAAGTCGTATTTATTTATAATTCAAAATTTTTATTAAAAAACGAGTAAAGAAATAGTCAGTTGGTACAGCCGATTTAGATAGTACACCTACTTGGTTCAAATTTAATGAGAAGTCCAGGAGTTATTTTAAAACCATAAAAGCTTTTATTACTTTGATCGTAAGATATAACAACCCAAATTAACTTTATAATACTAAAAGCATTTTCTAAGTGGAAAAATTATGGTTAGATTTAATTTATAGATTTTAAGGAATCCCATTTAGTTTTTCTTGAGATATGAAGTGCTCCTGATGACAGGTATGGAAAAGATTAATTTCAGATTGAAATATAGCGATTAGTATTAGTTAATTCTCATATTTTATATTTTTGATAAGGAATTTTGAGCACTTCTGTTACAAATAAGTATTACAATCATAATGCTGCTGTTATCTGTGTAACTAATTTTCAATAAACTCAAAGATATTCGAAAGAAATATTAATTTGTGATGTGTGAAAATATATATAATTTGATGATTTTTAATGTTAATTAAAACCATTAATGCTTTGATTAGATTTTCATCACAAAATTAAATTAAATTCCCAGTATATGTACGTATATGTTATTAGAAAAGCTTATAAATTCAAAATATGCAATAAATGTATTTCTAAAATACAATGACAAATTTAGAACTTTCCATATAATTCATTTAGTTGTAAACATAAGTTCTACATACGTGCAGCAAGTACCTTTGAACACAGCTTAATTGTCGTACACAATTTTCTAATTATATATTTCCTATGGTAATAATTAAATAACATATATTATATAATAAAAATTAAAAAAAAGAAATTTAATATAATACAATATGTTTTATGGTAAAATTCTTAGCTTTTTAAAAATATAAAATTGTTAAATTAGAAAGGAAATAGTAAAGCACACCCTTGTGCCAAATTTTAAGCTTCTACATTTGTTAAAGTTATTATCTTTATTAATTTCGAAGAAATGCTTTAAGGCCTTCGGAACTGTGTGCATGGTCCTCGACCCACTACTCCAATTAGTCCTAAATTTCATGGACACTAAGAAAATAGGAAGTGGCACCCTGATACCACATTTGAGGTTCTTTCTTCATTGGTTTCGGAATTATGCTCGTTTGGACTAAGTTCGGTCAAAAAGTTCTAGGATCCGAAACCATTGTGCGATCTCGAACGTACAAAACCCCCGTCGTAGTTTCATTACTAGTAACCTGCAGCAAAAATTACATGAAGGATGTGTTATTAGTTGTTGAGTTATCGTGATTTTTTATATATGTTCGTTAGCACTTAGAACGCTTAAAAGGTCCAGAATCCAAATCTACGGGCCGATTTCGCCCAAATGCAATCCTCGTCGTACTGTAAGTACTGGTAACCTACAGTTAAAATTTTGCCAAGATTAATTTTTGATTTATCGTGCATACCGGGCGGACATGGGAAGTCACCAGGAAGTCATCGACTCAGGAAGTCACGCTGATCACTAGTAAATATACTTTTCCATATCCAGCTCGCTTCCTCAAGTGGTTACATACATCATACTAAATTTAATATATCCTTTTCCTATTTCATAAAAAAGTGAACACGGTCTTTATTTTTATTGTTCTCTAATTTAAATAATGATAAGGCGAACTCCGATAAAGAATTAGAACACCAGCTTTATAATACAAGCCAGAATACAACGCAAGATCAAGAAAAATCTGGAAATGTTTCTACTATAATCGCAGTCCCAGTTGAAAATATTGTCTTAACATTAGATCAAGGCACACGTAATATGGACTGTAATAGCAACGATTCACCACAGGAACAGGTAACTTTTAATTTTAATGTTAACGATCCCAGCCAATATCCAAAAATATTAAATAAACGACAAATTGACCATATATTGGTAACAGCAAAACACAATGATATTGATTTAAATTTTAAATTCCCACTAAACGACAAAATGAAGCGAAGCTTTTCGCATAGTCTTTTTAATAGAAAAGATAAAAATGGAGAGCAATTTAAGCGAACTTGGTTGATTTATTCTAAAACTGTTGATAAAGTATTCTGTTTATGTTGTAAATTATTTGAAGGAAATTCAAAACTATCATTGGCTCAAGAAGGAAACTCTGATTGGATACACATACACCAAATTCTAAACTCGCATGAAACTTCTTCCAATCATTTAAAATGCTTTGATATATGTTTTGAAGCTTCTACAAGACTTCGATTGAAAATGACTACTGATAAAGAACTTATTTTACTTGTTGAAAAGGAAAAGCTGCATTGGAAGAATGTTTTGTTGCGGCTGATTGAGATTAAAAAATATTTAGCTAGTCATAATTTAGCATTTCCTGGAATAAAAACTTTTTCATTCACTAAATTTTTTTACTTCTGTTCTTTTTAGCGCCCTGTGCAGATGCACAGACCGCACATATCTTCCGCCGGCGCTGTATATATATATTGGTCAACTTCTTTCAATTTTGTTTTATCTAAAATAACTCAAAAAATGTGTATACACAAATACTTTTTATTTGATTTTTATTTTTTTATATAAAAACCTGTACTACAGTAATTATATAGTTGTGTGAATGAGAGAGTATGCAAGTACAATATGAAATTATATTATATGATGTTCCATATATTATATTTGATACATAATATAGGTACTATTTTTTCTTTTTCATATTATGATTATTTTAATTTGTTTGTGTTGATTCGTTTTTATAAAAGATTAAGTAAAGTAAAGTAAAGAATTTATTATTTATGCTTTGCAAGTATTTTAATATAAGAACAAAACAATTTGACAACGAGATTTTTTTTAATAGACTATATAATTTTTTAATTTTACAAAGAGATTATGTGCTTTCCGTACTTGGATACACCATATACCGTATAAAATTTAAAATGAATTTTTTTTAGGCGTTAAATTTTTTAAAAACTAGTAAATAACAAACAATAACAAAATTTTTCTTTTCAATACAATTATGAATTAATCATAAAAATATGAATTAATCATAAAAACATATATATATTTATTTATCTGCATGATCTACATAAAGCAAAAGTGTTTATACCCGTATGACTATATAGTCAAAGGGTATAATAAATTTGCCATTACGTTTGTGACACAGAGAATGAGGGGGGGTAGATATAGACTCAAGCGTATGGATAGGATCAGAATCGAAAAATAAATCGATTTAGCTATGTATGTCCATCCGTCCGTCCGCATGATAACTCAAAAACTAAAGAAGTTAGGATCTTGAAATTTTCGCAAATTCGCTTTTATGCAATAGCCGTCATCGCTATTTAAATTCAGCCATTTTGGTCCATTGGTTCAGGTAGCTGCCATACAACATCTTTTTTTTATATGAGTATTACTCTGTATCTATTACAGCTGCGTGTCTGAAATTTTGGCAAAAGTAGTTTAGTTTTATGGCCAAAGTTTCTGCAAAATTCGGTTGATCTACTGCAGTGGGTTCGAGTAGCTGCCATACAACTCCTTTTATATGAGCATTACATTGCACCTAATGAAGCTGGGTGTCTGAAATTTTGTCAAAAATAGTTTAGTGTAATGGCCAAAGTTACTGCAAAATTAGGTTGGTCTACTGCAGAGGGTTCGAGTAGCTGCCATACAACTCCTTCTTTTATATGAGCATTACACTACACCTAATAAAGCTTTATGTTTGAAATTTTGCCAAAAGTAATTAATGTTTATAAATGATATAATGTTTATATAACGGTCATACGGGTATCCCAGAGTTGACACAGTCTACTCTACCACGCTCTTCCTCGTTTTTTCATTCCAAAATATTACAATTTAGAAGTAAACAAGTGATGAAAAAAACCGATAATGATAATTCTCGAGGATCTGCCTGTCATCCTCCTGTCCCCACGCTTCCATTTTTTTTTTTTTGTTATAGGAAATCAATTGTGAACTTAATAGCCCTTCAATTGGAAAGGTGCCCAAATTTTAATATTCTAGTTAGTTCTAGGGTAGTTTTACATCTAATGGTGAATACCTTAATTATAGATTTACGGTTAGAAGTAAAACTACATGCAGTGTATTCAGGTGTTATTACATTTTGCATACACATAAGAATACACTGAATCTAGTTCACATAAGTTCATCTAGTTTTACATCAAATCGTGAATTCCCATTTTATTTTAAAATTTATTTGATTTAATTATTTACAACAAATTAAAAATGAAAATTAGTTTAAAGAAAAACTTTTTAAAAAGAACTTTGAACCAACGAAAACTAACTTAATTATAAATTTATATTACAATCTAAATGTTTTCCGTTAATTTTTTTATAAGATTTTTATTTATTTTTGTTTTAATTGGTTTTAATATTAAATATGGAACACCAAGGAATTAAATAATAAAATAGATATAAAAACAAATTATGATAATTTATAAATCGTTTCTATTTTTTAAAGTAATATCGTATCCTCACCGCGAAAAATAGCAACAAGCAGAAAATTTCGAACCTTTCTTTTCAAGGAGAAGCTTTGCGGAAGACGCGGAACATTTTGGGGATTGAGCTAAACCAAAAATTGACTTGGTCAAATCATATTTTTGGAGAAGCAAAGGACGCTGCTAAGTGTTTGGGTTTCTTGTGTCGCTGCAAAACTTACTTCTCATCCTCTGATCTCCGAAACTTTTATTATTAGCCGAAATGGATATAATTCACATATTTGGGATGGTGCTCCTATTACGGAGCTGGGATATCTCGATAAAGTGCAAACTAGAGCTATTCGTCTAATAAATCATCCCAGTCTTACCTCAACGCTCACTCCACGCAGCCATCGTCGCACTGTTGGGTCATTGACCTTGTTTTATAGATATTTTGTAGGGACTAATACCTGTTCTAAAGAAATCAAACAACTTATGCCTCCATTCAAGATTTTCCAACGGAAACAAAGAGGGCAACAGATACAAATTTTCACAGTTGAGAAAATTACGAACTAATCAAATTACACACTACCCAAAGAAACACCACATAGTTTGAATGGGTGGCTTTCGGGCTTTCTATTCATTCGTAAAAAAAAAAAAAAACATATGATGTACACTCAGGATTAAAGCAAGGAACAGTACTAGCACTTATATTATTTAATATCCTTATATCGGACAGGTTCCACGATAAGAATTGAAATAAGTACAAACAGAGAGAAACCTTTTGCTGACGACATAGTTATTTATACAAGGCCGAGAAAAGCTCTATTGCACAAACTATCAACAAAGACAAAAAGTAAAACTATTTTATTTAGGCTAGGACTAGAAAAATGTAATTATGATATTAAAAAAAGGTGGAGGAAATTTCAAATAAAAAGAAAAAATTGTGTAATGATACCTTATTAAGAATCAGTACGATATTTAGGAGTACACTTAACAAACAGATTGAACTTTTCCAAGCATATTGAAAAACTAGTAACAAAAGGAAAAGCAGCATTCGCGATGTGTAGAAACCTGTTTTATAATAAAGAAATAAGAGAAAGTAAAAATAATTGCATACAAGGCTCTAAATAGGCCTGTTATAGTCTATGGAGCTCCAATTTGGTACAACATAAATTCAACCAACATAAAAAAAGTAAGAAAAATTTAAAAGCATATACTAAGAACATGCCTCAATAAATTAAGAGACCCTAAAAGCGATTAAAAACGATAATATCGAACAAAATATATTTATGAAATAGCAAAAATAGAGAGGATTGATTTTTTTTATACTGAAATTAATTAAAAATCATTTTGCAAAATTTAAAATACTTTTGTTCTACGTGATTACTCTATATTATATTTACTCTATGATTCTATTTAATAAACAATTCTCGGAAACAATAACATTTATATTCATGTCTAAATGATTTTAGCTATAAATTAAAATTGCATTACATTACATAAGGTCATTAACATATTAAGTAAATTTTATTTTTTTTTAAGCACTAGCTGTTCAACTATGTTGTTGGAACAGGGGGCCATATTATATTCGTGTTATTAGAATTGATCTTAATGAATTTCATATACAATTTAAATATAAGATAGAACTAAATAGTCTTATAATATGTACAAACGTCTTAGATTTTCAATAAATACAATTCTATTTTTTATACCCTACACTTATGAAATAGGCAAACGGTATATTAACTTTCGTATGGTTTTTGTAACCACCTAAAGGAAGCGAGCTAGATATGGAAAAGAATACATATTCGTGATCAGGGTTCGTATTAGGGTGTAAATAGATCTGTGTTCGATACTCCTTCAAAGTTAAAAACTTTTTTTGTTTTTTTTTTAAATTCAACATAAAATTAATTTATTTGTTTAGTTTCTTTAAATATTTGTAACTTTAAGAACTAAAATACTTCACTTTGATAATATAAAAACATAGACCAAATAATTATATAGACGATCAGTTTCATATAAAAAAATTTTAGGGTTCTTTTTAGCTCAGTCCGTACATTTTTGGTTCATTAATTTAAAATTTATAGAAGTAGGTACTTAAATAAAAAAAAAAATTTAGATTGAAATTAAAAAAAAAATTTCACCAAGAAGCGAATTTGAACCCACGATCTCAACATTTTAGAAAATACGAAACATGCAAAAAGTAAAATACGTAACTTATTCCTCTTTAAATTTTTAAAATGCAAAAAAATTTATCAGTCATTTGTTTTTGTATTAAACAATGTATGTGTATATTAGAATCGAAGCATAATCTGCGTAATGTATGTGTATATTAGAATCGAAGCATAATCTGCGTAATACAAAAAGTAACGGTTCATTACGAAATATGGTTTTATTAATTTGTAATGACATGCAATATACTCGTATGTATAAATTATAGATAATAAGTAAGATAATAATCTTATATGAAAAAGCGAGTTCGTATTTTGTTTTTGATGTATATGGAAATGTAAACAAAAAATATTTAAGTTAATAGTTTTTATTATTGTATATTTTGGAATATTACACAAAAAATATTTAAGTCAATAGTTTTTATTAATGACATTAATTTTTTTATTAGTATTTTCAACCATGTTATTGTTTTATTATTATGAGCATATGTATGAATATGTATGCAGAAATATTTTAAAAGACCATAAACAAAGAACTAGGTATTTACAAACATACATATATATATATATATATATATATATACAATGTGCAAAAAAGTATTCGTAAGTATAAATATAAAACAATGTTGTTTAACAAACTGGATAGTTATATAAACATTTTATCAAGTAGGTACTTATAATGCTTTTAAATGGTATTTTTGGCTTCTGTTATAAAATTTAAATTAATTTAGATAAATTTACTAAACGCGATATTTTAATAAATTATGATTAGTTAATAGATAAACCGATTATATGTAATATTAATGAATTGGATCCAACTTGGAAATCAAATTAAATATTGTATTTAATAATTTTATAGGTATAAATAATTTTGTAAAAAATTTAATTAAAACTAAAAAGTATAAAATAAAATAAAAAAAGATATTTTTTTTCAATATATACTTTTATTAAAGTAGTACCCCCTAAAATGAAGAAAATAAAAAATTGAAGGTAGATCTTGGGAATTTGTTACTCTGTTAAAATAAAAGTGAATTACTGGTATAAGAAACACTTCTTTTAATGTTTGAAAACTTTTAAGCTTAAAATGTTGAAAATTTTCATTAACCAAAAATTGATTGAAGATCTTTTGCATTTAAAAGTGTTTTAATATAAAAGTAAATTACTGAAACGAGAGACAGTTCTTCTTTCTGTTAGTCTTATTTTTAAAGTATTTTATTTCTTCTAAATAATTAACTACTATATTTGTTATATTGTCATCTATTATATCAAAGTTTCCCTCGTTAGATTCTAAATCATTTGGTTCTGTTTGAAAATCATTTAAATCATTGATATTTAAAAATTCAGCATCATCCTTCTCACAATTTGAGTGTTCAAAAGTATGATTAATTAATCTTTTAATTAAAGAAAAACCTTTATTTAATGTTTTTTTTTGGTTTCAATTATTTATATGATAACATAAAAGAGTAGTTAGTAAATATAAAAAAGTCGCATTTCATTTCAAATTTTTAAGCAAAACTAAAGTAAAGGTTTATTTTTAAATAAATATTATTTTAAATAAATTTTATAAAATAAATAATTTCAACTGCAAGAAAAAATACAACTGATATTATATTATTTTATATATTTTCATATTTCTAATATTTTAGATGATTTTTTATTACTATTTCCCCACGGGGAATCGAAACAAGTATAATTAGAGCAAAAAATGTATAATTATAATGCATTACTGTGATCCAACTAACTAGGCGCTCTAACTAACTTATTTAAAAAAAAAATCAATTCGCAGAAAATTAACAAATTATTATTTTAATCAAAAAAAAATAAATTTTTTTGTTTTTTTTTACATAGCATAGTTATGTACATACTTTACGTAGATACACAGGCTATGTTTAAAAATATAAAATATTTTTAATGCAACGTTTTTTGTTTTTATTTATTATGTACCTGTGTTCTTTGATATAACATTGCCAACTATTCTTATAATTTACATTAAATAGGTTTTGAATTTGTGCCAACGTTCATATTTCGCCAAAACTATATTTATACAACAACAAAGAGTTTGTGTACTTACATGATAATGATCTTAATATTGGTAAATATTTCAGATTAAAAGTTGTTATCACCACTTTTATTATTTTAATTTAGGAAAAAAATTTAAAAAGCTCTTGACTTTGAAGTCTGTAGAAATACTCGTTTTAATAAAATTTATCAAAATAAAAACAAAAAAAAACGAGGAAGAGTGTAGTAGAGTAGACTGTGTCAACCCTGGGATACCCGTATGACCGTAACATATACATTATATTACCCGGTTAATTACTTTTGGCAAAATTTCAAACATTCAGCTTTATTAGGTGTAGAGTAATGCTCATATAAAAGAAGGAGTTGTATGGCAGCTACTCGAACTCTTTGCAGTAGACCAACCAAATTTTGCAGTAACTTTGGCCATTACACTAAACTATTTTTGGCAAAATTTCAGACACCCAGCTTCATTTGGTGTAGTGTAATCCTCATGTAAAAGAAGGAGTTGTATGGCAGCTACTAAATTTTACCAACTAAATTTTGCAGTAACTTTGGCCATTACACTAAACTATTTTTTGCAAAATTTCAGACACCCAGCTTCATCAGGTGTAGTGTAACTTTGGCCATTATACTAAACTAGTTTTGGCAAAATTTCAGACACGCAGCTTCCATAGGTATAGAGTAATGCTCATATAAAATTATAAGTTGTATTGCAGGTACTCGAACCCGTGGACCAAAATGGCTGGATTTAAATAGCGATTCCGGTTTTTGCATAAAAACGAATTTGTGAAAATTTCATAATCCTAGCTCCTTTATTTTTTGAGTTATCGTGATTACGGACGGACGGACATACATAGCTAAATCGTTTTATTTTTCGATTCTGATCCGATCCATACACTTGAGTCTATATCTACCCCCTCTCCTTCTCTGCGTCACAAACGTAATGGCAAATTTATTATACCCTTGGACTATATAGTCATACGGGTATAATAAAGTGCGCGCTTTTTTGAAAAAAGTTCAGAAGTCGTTTGTACTCCGATCGGAGTATTTGAGTACATTTTGATAATATAAACTCCGCAATTACTCCTTTGGGCAAAATACTCCGATTTGTGTTAAAGGAATACAAAATACTCCCTTTTTTATTTAAAAAAAAAAACATTTTTTTCCAAAATTCTGTCCAAGTAATGCAACCTGATAATATTCTACTATAATATTATCAATTATTTTATTACAATATTAAGAAATATAGTAAAATGTAAACTTTATTATATCTAGAATACAAATTATAACATTTTCAAAACTCAAACCTATTTACATATTGTACACAGCATTTTTTTATGTTACGTAGTTAGAAACAATAATGTAAAAAAATTAACTGAAATCAATGAATTTTTTAACTTAATTAAAATGAATTATGGGATTTTTTTTTTATTTTAAAATAGATTTTATTTTATGTTGCTTTTGTTATTTTTATGTTTTTTTAATTTTTATGTTAAATGAAATGTTATGCGAATGTGAATAATTGTAAAATGAATAAAGAAATCTTAATTTTAAGTAAAAATAAAAAATGCTTGTGGTTGTTTCTAATAATTTGGTTATAAGAACTTGCGCGTACAAATTTTAAACAGAAATAATAAAAAAAAGCTCTGTTTTAAATTCTGAAGTACTACTTTTGAAAATTTTAAAACGACAGCACTGATTTACATACCTAAATAAATTGTCTAAAAAAAAGAATCATCCAAATTGTATAAAGATATATATAAAGACAAAATACATAAATAATCGACTAACATACAAATAAAAAAACAACAATTAAAAAGTCAAATAAAATTTTTAAAAAAAAAATTGTCCAACTTTATAAGGAAATATAAACAATTGTACATAATATGTACATCGATTGACAAACAAACAAAATAAAAATAAAAATAAAGCAAAGAAATAATCTCAATTTGATTTTACTATTTATACCAAAAATAACCTTTTTACGATAATGATTTCAAATACGGTATTTGGGTGATTTCAAATCAACAAAATTGACTAACATTTTTTGTTCTAGATGAATACTCTATGTATATGATTTCTTTATGACCATACCTATATTTACCTATATACACCTGCGTGTGTGTAAAATTTTATTGAATTGGATAAAAAGTTTTAAATATGTAATTTTGCAATTGCAGTTTACGAATCCATTTATTTAAAGTTTATTTGTTGTTTAATATTTTTAAATAGATAAATTAGTAAGAATTTTCAATATTTTTAAATTGATAAAATAATTAGAAAATGTTTTTAGTATTATAAAGTTAATTTCGTTAGCTATGTCTTACGATCAAACTAACAAAAGCTTTTATGGTTTTAAAATGACTTATAATCTTCCAGATAAATTTGAACCAAATAGGTGTACGATATTTCTAAATCGGTTGCACCCGGTTTGAACCCAACGGCGAATTGTAGCTGAGTCGAGTTTAAAACCAGAAAAGTTTTTTCACTTTCCCCGGGATTCGAACCCGGGCCTTTCGCATGAAAAGTCGGCACTCTAACAACTGTACTTAATATAAATTACTAATATGTATTAAGTCAGCAACATTTTTAAGGTAAATTGGTCAAACATGATTCAACTAGCTTATTTTAAAACCAATAATATTATGTAATCAGCTATTAAGAATAATTATATTTATTAAGAATTCATGTTATTAATTAAGAATCATGGAAAATTAATTAATAAAATCTTAGCATAAATAGAAACAAAGAATCATTGTAAAGCTAGTTCTAGTTTGAATGTCGATGCCCTAATATAAGAAGTTAAATTTTAGTGAAATTTTGAAATAAAATAATTGCAAAAATAAGCCTTTTAGTGGCGGACATTTTGTTGGTTCAGCAAATTATGCACGGCGATATTATCTCACCCTATATTCGTGAACAAAAGAGATTTAGGTATTATCCGAGCAATTTAAGAACTATTTAATATAGCTTTTATATATTTTTTTTATATAACTAAAACAAAAAGCAAGACTTTACGCGAACATGAACGTTGTTGTTGTTGTTTAGACGGGGGGGAAAGCAAGTCTCCCTCACACCTAGGCCTTGCGGCCCACTGTGCACCCCTGCTCTCAGAGTGGCTCGTATTACTTACAGCGCCTCATTGAGCCATTCTATACCCTTCATGAAACTTATCAATTTTCTCTGGTCTAACTCCCTTACCATGCTGAAGTCATCCCAGTACCTTCCACCTAAGATTATCAGTCTTAGGTTTTCTAGAGTTACACATTGGCATAGGACATGGAGAACCATTTGGTTCTCTCTTCCGCAGCCTCTGCATATTCCCGTAGTTGCCCTATTTTAGCTGCATGGGCTCTGAGCATTGCGTGGCTAGTGCTTATCCCTGTCATAAGTCTAAGATCCTCCCTTTTTAGTTTTCGTGCTACTTGTTCCTCCCCAGAAACTCTTTGTATGAGTTGATCCGGTGGAGTTTAGCCATTGTTCATTAGCCTGGGTTTTAGCCTGCACTGCCATGTCGTCACAGATTGATAGGGGGCTCGTTGCTAAGTTCCTTAAACCGCCTAAGTTATTAGCTTGGGTCATGATTTATTTGTGTCCCTACTGACTGACAATGTTTAGCCAGTTACCTGTCATGCAAAGGCTCTGTGTCCAAGATTGCTTCCATGGCTTTGGTTGATGTGGTTCTAATAGAAACAGTTATCCCCAAGCAGCCGTGGCGCTGGACTTGTGTTAATATTTTAATATATCTCTTCTTTTTTATGGCCGGCCACCAAACTAGCGCTCCGTATGTTATCATAGGTCTTATAACACACGTGTATATCCACATCATTATTTTTGGCGATAGGCCCCAGGTTTTGCCGACTGCATTTCTGCAGCCCAGTAGGGCTCTTATCGCTTTTTCTTTCTTTCCGCTCAATTGTTTGCCCCATCTGAGCTTCTCATCTAGTTGTATACCAAGGTATTTGACGTGTTTAGAAAATTCTAACAAGTCATTACCTATTCTCGGTGCTTGTGCATAGACCACTTCCCTTTTCCTATTAAATAGGCATAATTCTGTCTTACTTGTTCTCGACCGCCCACATCGTTGTTTTGTCGATTGCAGCCTGTAATTTTGGTATTGTGCTGTTAGTCTTCTTTTCGATGACTACTATTACAACATCATCTGCATAACATACTACTTTATGTCCCTCCACTACCAGTTTCTGTAGTAGATCACCAATAATTATTAACCACAGTAATGGTGATAGTATTTCTCATTGATGAGTGCCCCTTGCTACCACTTTGCTTTTAGTAGCTGCAACATAGGTTGATGTTATTACTTTCTTTCTTAACATTTCGTTAGTCTACTCAATAAGCATTTCGTCGATACCTCTTTTTTTTAGGTTATCGATTATGTCTTTGGATTTCACATTATTGAAAGCCCCCTTTATGTCGATAAAACAACCGAGTGATACCTTCCCTTTCCTGAAACCTTCTTCAATTATTTGTACGACCTCATGTAAGGCCGTATCTACCGATTTGCTTTTAATATAGGCGTGTTGGTTTATCGATAATCTTGGATTTAGCTGGTTTCTTATTTTCAGTTCTATTATCTTTTCTAATCCCTTTAGGAAGAATGACGTTAGGCTTATTGGCATATATGCTTTAGCTTTATTATAGCTCAGTTTATTTGGTTTAGGTAGGAAGATTACTTTCAATTCTTTCCACCTCCGCGGTGTATACCTTAATCTTAAGCAACCTTTGTAGATTGCTCTGATTTTCCTCTTCAGCAGTCCCATACCTTCCTGAATCCGTTTTGGGTAAAGGTTGTCTGGCCCTGGTTATTTGAACGAGTCAAATGAATGTAATGCCCATGTAACCTTTTTATCTATTATGAGTAGATCAATCTTTTGTTCGAGATCATCTACTGATCTGTTATCTAAGTTCGTGTTTGTCATTTCTTCCTGTGAGGTCTGACTATTCCGTTTTCCCTTTCTATCAATTCTGCTTGTCTTTCCTAAGTCTTGAGGCTTCACTGGTCTTTTCCATTTGTTCTGTGTAATCTCTCCAGAGCTTACATTTCGCAGATTCGCAGCATTCTCATTTGTGTATGAACGTTAATAGTGGTTCCAAAATAGGAGTGAAAAATATGGAGATGTTTTTTTAAAAAACTTATTTTCTATTAAAATAATAAAATTTGGACCAAAATCAAAAAAATTAATAGTTTTCGAGTTTTAAGGATTTTTAAATGAGACTCTTATCAAAGCTCGGTAATATTACGTGTAAATTTTTCCCAAAATCTGAAAAGTCAACCTTATAAAATATTTTACGCCTTTTGATTCCATGTCCTGAAAATATTGTTAGCTCTGAATATATTAAAGCACTCCCAGTTTTAGGTTTGATATTGTAAGCCTAATTTTCACAAATACATTTGAAGGTTTCCGTAATGGGGTCTTGGAAACTATTGTACGCTCTGTACTTGTCAATAGCATAGTACAATAAATTTTCCAAAATTTTATGTAATTTGCATGGTTTAATCTGTGTACTCCTTATTATATTGATTTAGTTCCTAGGTTTGGTACCAATTATTGGGAGGAAGTAGGGCAATTTTAAAATAAAAAAAATATCTAAATATTGCGCAAAATATATTATATTTAAATGTGTGTTCGCATACATTGAGTTTTTTGAAAAAAAACACGGAAAAAAAGTGAGAACTCTGGCCAATATAAAAACACTCAATTTTATAAAAAAAAAGGGTTGTTATACCAATTGTAACAATGGAAAATATTAACGCTACATGGCCAGGACTTTTTCGATATGATCCTATTTTATGGTTTTACCACCCCGGTTCCAAAAATTCATGAAATATCAAAATGTCCGTCAGCCATAGTTTTCATGTAAAATGTTGAAAATGAAGTTAAAAATTTGAAAATTATAACTGCATTAAAATTACAAAATAACTTTATTTTAACATTGAGGGAGTCCCGTCCGCGTAACATAAGTTTTACCCAACTCGCTAATGGTAGAGAAAACTACATTTTCTTTTTTTGACGTGACGAGATCGCCAAAACATGTTACAGCTAAAATGTTTTTAACATTTTTCTAATATTTTTTCGGCCTATTTACGTGTTACCTATTTACGGCTTCAACTTTAAACATATAATTTTAACGATCTACCGGAACACATTAAACAAGTGACAAACTTAATTAGATTTAAAAACCTTTTATTTAAAGAATTATTTTCAAAAATATGCATATAGATGAATCTTATAAATGAAATTTGAAAATTAGTTAATCTTGTAAAATATTTGTTTTTTCTTTTTGAATTTTTGTAAATATTTTAAACTTTGGTAAATAATTTAAATTTTTTAAATATTTTAATTTAAATTTTTTAAATATTTTAATATCGATAAATTATCTAAACTACGTATTTTGTAAAGTTATCTAAAACTATCTAAATAAATAAAAAAATAATTTCAAAAATAAAAATTCGTTAACAATCCACGTAACAAAAAAAAAACAAAACGAATATAAACTGGCCGAGTATTAATACTGCACGGTATAGGCAATAATTACATATTAAAAGGACACTACAAACTCAGGGATTTAATTTTTAGATATTTTATAATTTGCTTACGTATCAATAGAAAATAAATTTAGTATTATGACTGAAAAACAAAAATCTACTTGAAAGTTAATTTAAGTTACCTGTAGTGTGATTTGCAGCTAAGCAAACCTCAACAATTTGTACGCCAAGTTCATAATAGAAATCCCCAATCCCCAATACGCTCCAAAATCCCTTGCCAGAAGCTAAAGGATCAACGCCGATAGCTGCACACATTTCTTGAAATTGCTTTCGAAACTGTCCATTTTTTCGTATATCGTTTCGATGTTTTACAGCAAAATCCTCCAATTTTTCACGAAAAATTTTCATTTGCTTGGACATCTGCTGAAATTGATTTTCTTGTAGTATATTACCTTTATCTTCATATTTCTGTGCTTCTAATTGTTGTTGTTGAATTGCTCCTAGTCCAGCACGTCTTCTCATATTTCATTAATTTGAAAAGTTTTATTAATTATTTTTCAAATAATTTTTGTGTGTCATATGTTTACATTGCTTCGTTGTGTTGACTTAAAGTATTTTTTAATCGTTTGATAAATGTCAAATAATTTATCTAGCAACACTGCACAAAAGAATTGTCAAATATATTAATTACTGCGATAATGAAATTTTACATAACATCATAATTGTCAGTTCAAAACAAAGAATCCTCGATCTTCGCATTAAAAGTTGATCTCTCACTCTCGTACCAAATAGTACACAATTTGTTTTGTGTTTTAAAAAAAAAAAAAATGTTAAACATCAAAGAAAAGATAAAAATTTTGTAAATAATAATTAATAACTTCTTTTATTTCTTACATTTGATTAAAGTTATTGAATTTATTTTAATTTTTGATTTTGTTATTATTTTTTTAAATTCGTGCTTTTACGACATAAAGCTTGAAATCTTTTAAACTGAACTTGATAAATATTATACTAAATTTTTTTTATTATATCGAAAACTTCTCTGAATCAAACTGGATTAATTCTATTTTTGTTTTTGTTTAAATAAATTATAAACTAAATAAAATTAAGTTTGAGTTACGCGATTTTCAGTCATAGAAAAAAAAGAAGGAAAATTACCTTATATTAATAACGAAATTTATTTATTGTTTTAGAAATTATTTTTTAAATTTTATTTAAATTTTTTTTGCTTATTTTGTTTGTTACGGATTGTGCGGATTATTTCCTTTTATTTTTGTTTTGTGTCACATTTTTGGATATTCTTGCCTTTATTTGTTGAATATTTCTAATTCGGTTTTTAAGTTTTTCTTTCCTTCATTTCGATTATATCAATATTAAAAACAATAAAATGCCAAAAGGCGATAAAGCCACTTGCAAATAAATGCTGAACCGTCTGTAATATGTTCGGACATTTGGGAAGAACTGTACCATCTTAAGTGTACCAGGGCCCATGGCTGACAAAATGAAAGGTTTACCGGGACTTATTTATTTTTAATGAAAGAATTGGTTGATTGTGGTGTTACGAATTGATTCGCCGATCTTGTGTTGTAAGTAATGCCGATGTAGGATAATTGGTGTTTTATATAGGTTGTTCAGAATTTTAAATATATATATTTATTAAGCGATTTTATTACAGATTGATTTTATAATAAATAATTTTACATTTGTAAAAATTGTAAAATTAATTATTATAAAGTATAAATGTATATAAAAAATTTTAAAAATATAATGTTTTTTGTCTTTTAATATTGACATAGTTTGTTCTAAAACATTAAATTTTGATTTAAAAATGTTAGTATTTATAATAATATTATTAGTAAAAGTATTAATGAAGGAAAAAAAAACAAAAATTTTAATTATTTTGTGAATCTCCTGTACTAAAAGTGTTTTTAATAAAATGTATATTATTAAGGTTACTAATACAAAAAATTTTAGTATTTTGACTTTTACGTAAAAAGATATTGCCATTTTTAATCCAGAGAAACTTCATGTTTAGATTTGCTTTTATTATTCTTGCCTCGTAATATAATTTTGCTTGCAATTGCGACAGATGATAAAAACAAAAAATGTCATGATTTCCATTTGGTGTCAGGTGTTCGTTTAATTCGGCAATAAATAGGTGGTTATATAATCCCTTTTTTACCATCATTTCATTTTTTGCAAACTGTGAATTAAGTTTTACTGACCACAGTGGATTTTTACTTTTAGCTAAAATGTTTATTAATATTTTTAAATAAAATTTTTAAATTAGAGCAATAAAAATTGATACTTTATACCAGGGTTGTAAATGAGCGGACTCAAATGCCAAACTCAAACCATAGCTCAACTCAAATGATGAGTCCGCTCATACTATGAGCGATACACATGCGCTCACAGGTTGAGCGGACTCAAATGTTGAGCGGACTCAAATATTTAGCGGAATCAAATTTGAGTTGAGCGATTAGTTGAGCGCGACACAAATCAACTTCTAATTTAAACAAACATTTTTTTTTAATTATTCCCTAAATGTATTTATTATAAAAAAAGAAAAATTTCAAATTAATTTATTTCTTTATTAAAGAAATTTATAAAGATAAGGCTTATAAATGGAAAAAAGTACTATTTACATAATATATAAATAATTGTAAAAATAAAATTTTTATGTGAAAAAATTAATTTTTTTTAAACAAAAAAAATTTTATAAAATAAATAAATATTTTAAATAATAAAAACTCCATTTGTATATAACTTATAAACTAAAATAATGAAATTTATTAAATTTTTGTTCTTAATAATAGTGAAACATAATGATCTTAAATTAGATAACCATAGTTATTTTTCAATTACATAAAAAAACAACTTTTTAAGACCAAAAGTACCTATATTATGGTTCTGCTTTTATATGCAGTAAAAATTGCTTTTTAAAGTTGGTATCATTCAAATGGCATCTCATTGTAATTATAACTAATTTTCCAATGCTGAATAACCTTTCACAGAGGCACTACTTGGCAGAGCCGTATTATATTCTATAAAAATATTTTTTAAAGATAGAAAACGCTTGTTGTTGTTTACCTAAAGCCTTGCGGCCCGTTGTGCACCCCTGCCCTCAGAGTCGCTCGCAATACTTACAGCGACTCATTGAGCCATTCTATCCCCTTCATGAAGCGTAACAATTTACCCTGGTCTAACTCCCTTACCGTGCTGAAGTCATCCCAGTAAGTTCCTCCTAAGATTCTCAGTCTTAGGTTTTCTAGGGTTACACATTAGAAGGACGTGGAGAACTGTTTCGTCCTCACTTCCACAGCCTCTGCATATACTCGTAGTTGCTCTACCTATTTTTGCTGCATGGGCTCTGAGCATTAGGTGGCCCGTGCTTATCCCTGTAATTAACCTAAGATCCTCCCTTTCTAATTTTAGGATCCTTTTCGTTTTCTTGCTGTTTGTACCTCCCCAGAAACTCTTGGTATGAGTTGAACCGGTGGAGTTTAGCCATTGTTCATTTGCTTGGGTTTTAGCCCAGTTTCTTGTAAACCGTTTCACCTTTGCGTGTGAGAGCCCTATCGGTTCTATATCCGTCCTGTATTCTCTTATAGAATTTTTCGCTATTTATCTGCTCTTTCATTGCCGGAGAAGCCTGAGTGAGCCGGGATCCAGTGCAGTCTAACTGCATTGAATTCCCCCAGTTTATTCAGGGTTTCCCAGCAATTCAGTGTAGATTTCGATCTATGCAGACTACCCTTCATTATATTTATAATGGATTTGCAGTCTGTATAGATATTTATCATTTTGCCTCGGATTCTTCTTCGCTGCAATTCTTCCACTGCTTTCTCTATAGCAGTTGCTTCTAGTTGACGGACCGTTGCGTGGCTTGCCATTGGTTTAGCAAACCTTATAACTGGTTCGTCACATATTATCCCTATACCACAGCGGTTGTGTTTTTTAGCCGCGTCGGTATAGATGTCTACCGTATTCGGTGAGGTTCTATTATTGATACGGGTTATTTCTGTTTCTGTATCAAATTTTCCATCTAGCCTGAGTTCCCCTGCCATATCATCACTGATTGATAGGGGGCTCGTAGCTAGGTTCATTATACCGCCTAAGTTATTTGCTTGGGTCATAATTTCTTTGTGCCCTTATTGACTATCAATATTTAGCCAGTTACCTGTCATGTAAAGCCGAAGAGCGGTATCTATCGCTCTTCTCTTCACCTCTATTTCAATTGGTTCTATGTCCAAGATTGCCACCATGGCCTTGGTTTATGTGGTTCTAATGGAACCAGTAATTCCCAAGCAGCCCTGGCGCCGTACTTGTGTTAATATTTTTATGTATCTTTTCTTTTTGATGGCCGGCCACCAAACTAACGCTCCGTATGTTATCATGGGCCTTATAACACACGTGTATATCCACGTCATTATACTTGGCGATAGGCCCAGGTTTTGCCGACTGCATTTCTGCAGCCCCATAGGGCTCTTATCGCTTTTCCTTTCTTTTCGCTCAGATGTTTACCCCATCTGAGTTTTTCGTCTAGATGTATACCGAGGTATTTGACGTGTTTAGAAAATTCCAACACGTCGTTACCTATTCTCGGTGCTATTGGGTAGACTATTTCTCTTTTCCTTTTAAATAGGCATATTTCTGTCTTGCTAGCATTTAGTTTCAGACCATTCTCGACCGCCCATATCGATGTTTTATCGATTGCGGCCTGCAGTTTGTGTGTTGTTCTATTAGTCTCCTTTTCGGTGACCAATATTACAACATCGTCTGCATAAAATATTACTTTGTGTCCCTCCACTATCAGTTTTTGTAGTAGATCATCTATAACTATTAACTATAGTAGTGGTGATAGTATTCCTCCTTGAGGAGTCCCTCTTGATACAACTTTGCTTTTAGTGGCTGACCCATAGGTTGATGATATTACCCTGTTTCTTAACATTCCGTTAACCCACTTAGTGAGCATTTCATCGATACCTCTGCTTTTCAGATTATCGACCATGTTTTGGATTTCACATTATTGAAGGCTCCCTCTATGTCGATAAAACAACCGAGTGATACCTTCCCTTTGTTGAAACCCTCTTCAATTATTTGTACGACCTCATGCAAGGCCGTATCTACCGATTTGCCTTTAATATAGGCGTGTTGATTTATAGATAATCTAGGATTTAGCTGGTTTCTTATTTCCAGCTCTATTATCTTTTCTAATCCCTTTAAGAGGAATAATGTTTTTCTTTTTAATGGCCTATATGCGTTCGCTTTATTATAGCTTATCTTATTACCCTGTTTCTTAACATTCCGTTAACCCACTTAGTGAGCATTTCATCGATACCTCTGCTTTTCAGATTATCGACCATGTTTTGGATTTCACATTATTGAAGGCTCCCTCTATGTCGATAAAACAACCGAGTGATACCTTCCCTTTGTTGAAACCCTCTTCAATTATTTGTACGACCTCATGCAAGGCCGTATCTACCGATTTGCCTTTAATATAGGCGTGTTGATTTATAGATAATCTAGGATTTAGCTGGTTTCTTATTTCCAGCTCTATTATCTTTTCTAATCCCGTTAAGAGGAATAAAGTTTTTCTTTTTATTGGCCTATATGCGTTCGCTTTATTATAGCTTATCTTATTTGGTTTAGCTTATCTTAATTGGCCTATATGCGTTCGCTTTATTATAGCTTATCTTATTCGGTTTAGGTAGAAAGATTACTTTCGATTCTTTGCACTTACACGGCGTATAACTTAATCTTATACAACCTTTGTAGATTGCTTTGATTTTTTTCTTTAGGAGACTTAAGCCTTCCTGAATCTGTTTTGGGTAAAGGTTGTCTGGCCCTGGTGATTGGTATGGGTCAAATGAATGTAATGCCCATGTAACCTTCTTATCTGTTATCAGTAGATCGATTTTCCGTTCGAGATTATCTACTGGTCTATCATTAATTTTTGTGATTGTCATTTCTTCCTGTGAGGTCTCAATAACTAGTTCGTCCTCAGGGAAGTTCTTTGTCGTAAGGATATCAAGGGACTCTTCCATTGTCAATGACATGGTTCCGTTTTCCCTTTCAAACAGTTCTGCTTGTGAGTGGCCTTTAGACAATATTTTTCTGAGTCTTGAGGCTTCACTAGTTTTTTCTATTTGCTCTGTGTAATCCCTCCAGAGCTTTCGTTTCGCAGATCTGCATTCTGATTTGTACTTCTTTAGTGCAGCCCTGTATTCTTGCCAGTCATATGTTTGTATTTTAGCCGTCATATGTTTACATTGCTTCGTTGTGTTGACTTAAAGTATTTTTTAATTTTTTAAGCAACACTGCACAAAAGAATTGTCAAATATTTTAATTATTGCGATTATGAAATTTTACATGTCATCATAATTGTCAGTTCAAAACAAAGAATCCTCGATCTTTGCATTAAAAGTTGATCTCTCACGCTCGTACCAAATAGTACACAATTTGTTTTGTGTTTTTGAAAAAGAAAAAAATGTTGAACAACAAAGAAAAGATAAAAATTTTGTAAATAATAATTAATAACTTCTTTTATTTCTTACATTTGATTAAAGTTATTGAATTTATTTTAATTTTTGATTTTGTTATTATTTTTTTAAATTCGTGTTTTCACGACATAAACCTTGAAATCTTTTAAACTGAACTTGATAAATATTATACTAAATTTTTTTATTATGTCGAAAACTTCTCTGAATCAAACTGGATTAATTCTATTTTTGTTTGATTCTTTATAAGCAGTAAGGAACATAGTAAAGTACAAAGAGGAATAGGTACTTGTAATATTTTAAATAAATTATAAACTAAATAAAATTAAGTTTGAGTTACGCGATTTTCAGTCATAGAAAAAAAAGAAGGAAAATTGCCTTATATTAATAACGAAATTTATTTATTGTTTTAGAAATTATTTTTTAAATTTTATTTAAATTATTTTTGCTTATTTTGTTTGTTACGGATTGTGCGGATTATTTCCTTTTATTTTTGTTTTGTGTCACATTTTTGGATATTCTTGCCTTAATTTGTTGAATATTTCTAATTTGGTTTTTAAGTTTTTCTTTCCTTCATTTCGATTATATCAATATTAAAAACAATAAAATGCCAAAAGGCGATAAAGCCACTTGCAAATAAATGCTGAACCGTCTGTAATATGTTCGGACATTTGGGAAGAACTGTACCATCTTAAGTGTACCAGGGCCCATGGCTGACGAAATGAAAGGTTTACCGGGACTTATCTATTTCTAATGAAATAATTGGTTGATTGTGGTGTTACGAATTGATTCGCCGATCTTGTGTTGTAAGTAATGCCGATGTAGGATAATTGGTGTTTTATATAGGTTGTTCAGAATTTTAAATATATATATTTATTAAGCGATTTTATTACAGATTGATTTTATAATAAATAATTTTACATTTGTAAAAATTCTAAAATTAATTATTATAAAGTATAAATGTAAATAAAAAATTTTAAAAATATAATGTTTTTTGTCTTTTAATATTGACATAGTTTGTTCTAAAACATTAAATTTTGATTTAAAAATGTTAGTAATATTAATATTATTAGAAAAATTATTAATGAAGGAAAAAAAAACAAAAATTTTAATTATTTTGTGAATCTCCTGTACTAAAAGTATTTTTAATAAAATGTATATTATTAAGGTTACTAATACAAAAAATTTTAGTATTTTGACTTTTACGTAAAAAGATATTGCCATTTTTAATCCAGAGAAACTTCATGTTTAGATTTGCTTTTATTATTCTTGCCTCGTAATATAAGTTTGCTTGTAATTGCGGTAGATGATAAAAAAAAAAAATGTCATGATTTCCATTTGGTGTCAGGTGTTCGTTTAATTTATATAATAAATAAATAGGTGGTTATTTAATCCCTTTTTTACCATAATTTCATTTTTTGCAAACTGCGAATTAAGTTTTACTGACCACATTGTCTTTTTACTTTTAGCTAAAATGTTTATTAATATTTTTAAATAAAATTTTTAAATTAGAGCAATAAAAATTGATACTTTATACCAGGGTTGTAAATGAGCGGACTCAAATGCCAAACTCAAACCATAGCTCAACTCAAATGATGAGTCCGCTCATACTATGAGCGATACACATGCGCTCACAGGTTGAGCGGACTCAAATATTTAGCGGACTCAAATTTGAGTTGAGCGATTAGTTGAGCGCGACACAAATCAACTCTAATTAACTTTTTTTTTTAATTATTCCCTAAATGTATTTATTATAAAAAAAGAAAAATTTCAAATTAATTTATTTCTTTATTAAAGAAATTTATAAAGATAAGGCTTATAAATGGAAAAAAGTACTATTTACATAATATATAAATAATTGTAAAAATAAAATTTTTATGTGAAAAAATTAATTTTTTTTAAACAAAAAAAATTTTATAAAATAAATAAATATTTTAAATAATAAAAACTCCATTTGTATATAACTTATAAACTAAAATAATGAAATTTATTAAATTTTTGTTCTTAATAATAGTGAAACATAATGATCTTAAATTAGATAACCATAGTTATTTTTCAATTACATAAAAAAACAACTTTTTAAGACCAAAAGTACCTATATTATGGTTCTGCTTTTATATGCAGTAAAAATTGCTTTTTAAAGTTGGTATCATTCAAATGGCATCTCCTTGTAATTATAACTAATTTTCCAATGCTGAATAACCTTTCACAGAGGCCCTACTTGGCAGAGCCGTATTATATTCTATAAAAATATTTTTTAAAGACAGAAAACGCTTGTTGTTGTTGTTGTTTAGACGGGGGGGAAAGCAAGCCTCCATTACACCTAAGCCTTGCGGCCCGTTGTGCACCCCTGCTCTCAGAGTCGCTCGCAATACTTACAGCGACTCATTGAGACATTCTATCTCCTTCATGAAGCGTAACAATTTACTCTGGTCTAACTCCCTTACCGTGCTGAAGTCATCCCAGTAAGTTCCTCCTAAGATTCTCAGTCTTAGGTTTTCTAGGGTTACACATTAGAAGGACGTGGAGAACTGTCTCGTCCTCACTTCCACAGCCTCTGCATATACTCGTAGTTGCTCTACCTATTTTTGCTGCATGGGCTCTGAGCATTAGGTGGCCCGTGCTTATCCCTGTAATTAACCTAAGATCCTCCCTTTTTAATTTTAGGATCCTTTTCGTTTTCTTGCTGTTTGTACCTCCCCAGAAACTCTTGGTATGAGTTGAACCGGTGGAGTTTAGCCATTGTTCATTTGCTTGGGTTTTAGCCCAGTTTCTTGTAAACCGTTTCACCTTTGCGTGTGAGAGCCCTATCGGTTCTATATCCGTCCTGTATTCTCTTATAGAATTTTTCGCTATTTATCTGCTCTTTCATTGCCGGAGAAGCCTGAGTGGGCCGGGATCCATTGCAGTCTAACTGCATTGAATTCCCCCCGTTTATTCAGTGTTTCCCAGCAATTCAGTGTAGATTTCGATCTATGCAGACTACCCTCCATTATATTTATAATGGATTTGCAGTCTGTATAGATATTTATCATTTAGCCTCGGATTCTTCTTCGCTGCAATTCTTCCACTGCTTTCTCTATAGCAGTTGCTTCTAGTTGACGGACCGTTGCGTGGCTTGCCATTGGTTTAGCAAACCTTATAACTGGTTCGTCACATATTATCCCTATACCACAGCGGTTGTGTTTTTTAGCCGCGTCGGTATAGATGTCTACCGTATTCGGTGAGGTTCTATTATTGATACGGGTTATTTCTGTTTCTGTATCAAATTTTCCATCTAGCCTGAGTTTCCCGTCCAATCATCAATGATTGATAGGGGGCTCGTAGCTAGGTTCATTATACCGCCTAAGTTATTTGCTTGGGTCATAATTTCTTTGTGCCCGTATTGACTATCAATATTTAGCCAGTTACCTGTCATGTAAAGCCGAAGAGCGGTATCTATCGCTCTTCTCTTCACCTCTATTTCAATTGGTTCTATGTCCAAGATTGCCTCCATGGCCTTGGTTGATGAGGTTCTAATGGAACCAGTAATTCCCAAGCAGCCCTGGCGCTGTACTTGTGTTAATATTTTTATGTATCTTTTCTTTTTGATGGCCGGCCACCAAACTAACGCTCCGTATGTTATCATGGGCCTTATAACACACGTGTATATCCACGTCATTATACTTGGCGATAGGCCCAGGTTTTGCCGACTGCATTTCTGCAGCCCCATAGGGCTCTTATCGCTTTTTCTTTCTTTTCGCTCAGATGTTTACCCCATCTGAGTTTTTCGTCTAGATGTATACCGAGGTATTTGACGTGTTTTGAAAATTCCAACACGTCGTTACCTATTCTCGGTGCTCTTGGGTAGACTATTTCTCTTTTCCTATTAAATAGGCATATTTCTGTCTTGCTAGCATTTAGTTTCAGACCGTTCTCGACCGCCCATATCGATGTTTTATCGATTGCGGCCTGCAGTTTGTGTGTTGTTCTATTAGTCTCCTTTTCGGTGACCAATATTACAACATCATTTGCATAACATATTACTTTGTGTCCCTCCACTATCAGTTTTTGTAGTAGATCATCTATAACTATTAACCATAGTAGTGGTGATAGTATTCCTCCTTGAGGAGTCCCTCTTGATACAACTTTGCTTTAAGTGGCTGACCCATAGGTTGATGATATTACCCTGTTTCTTAACATTCCGTTAACCCACTTAGTGAGCATTTCATCGATACCTCTGCTTTTCAGATTATCGACCATGTTTTGGATTTTACATTATTGAAGGCTCCCTCTATGTCGATAAAACAACCGAGTGATACCTTCCCTTTGTTGAAACCCTCTTCAATTATTTGTACGACCTCATGCAAGGCCGTATCTCTCGATTTGCCTTAAATACAGGCGTGTTGATTTATAGATAATCTATGATTTAGCTGGTTTCTTATTTCCAGCTCTATTATCTTTTCTAATCCCTTTAAGAGGAATGACGTTAGGCTTATTGGCCTATATGCGTTCGCTTTATTATAGCTTATCATATTCGGTTTAGGTAGAAAGATTACTTTCGATTCTTTGCACTTACACGGCGTATAACTTAATCTTATACAACCTTTGTAGATTGCTTTGATTTTTCTCTTTAGGAGACTTAAGCCTTCCTGAATCTGTTTTGGGTAAAGGTTGTCTGGCCCTGGTGATTGGTATGGGTCAAATGAATGTAATGCCCATGTAACCTTCTTATCTGTTATCAGTAGATCGATTTTCCGTTCGAGATTATCTACTGCTCTATCATTAATGTTCGTGATTGTCATTTCTTCCTGTGAGGTCTCACTAACTAGTTCGTCCTCAGGGAAGTTCTTAGTCATATGGATATCAAGGGACTCTTCCATTGTCAATGACATGGTTCCGTTTTCCCTTTCAATCAGTTCTGCTTGTGAGTGGCCTTTAGACAATATTTTTCTGAGTCTTGAGGCTTCACTAGTTTTTTCTATTTGCTCTGTGTAATCCCTCCAGAGCTTTCGTTTCGCAGATCTGCATTCTGATTTGTACTTCTTTAGTGCAGCCCTGTATTCTAGCCAGTGAGTTTCTCTGTTAGTACTCATGGCTTTGTTAAATAACCTTCGCGTATAGCTCCTGACTTCCATCAGGTTGCCATTCATCCATCTATGTTTGAATTTGTTTGACAGCCTTGTTTCTGGGCATGCCCTAAACTTGGTGAATGCCCTATACTCCTTTAAGGAGTATAGGGCATTCACCAAGTTTATTTTAAACTTGGCTTCAGTTTCTTTTTAATCATAATATTCTCTAAGCCCTTTATTACTCGGCTGTAGCTATTGTATAAGGTTATGTAATATGAATGCGGAAATGTTAACTTTGTGCGCCATCTATTATCTTACACAAGAATTATTTATATATTTTGGATCATTTGATTAATGGATCTGTTCAGTCCAATGTCGGCTAAGCTTATATCTAAAACCTCCCTGCGATTCTTGTTAATAAATGTAGGTTTATTACCTCTATTGAGAATTGTCAGGTTGGTTGTACATATATATTTTAAAAGATGTTTACCTCTATTGTTGACGTTGGTGCTGCTCCACACCGTGTTGTGGGCGTTAGCATCACATCCTAAATTAGGTGTAAACCATTTAATTCTGAGTAACTTACCAGATTTCTTAGTTCCTGTGTTGGTGGATACTCCTCTTCATACGGCAGATACCCCGAAGCCAGGATAACTGCCTTTTTCACGCCATCGATAGCCTCCTCCATCTGGATGGCTACCAGATCATTACTGTTTAGCTGTGGAATAGATATAGCTTTAAGTAATTTTCTTATAACAATACACGCTCTTGGCCTACCGTAATTAGTCTTTTAGAAACAAACTCGAAGTGTTTTCTACTCCATCCAGTAGGATGATCATTAGCCGTGCTTCGTTCTTGGATTAGAGCCACCTTTTCTCCTAGCATCCTTTCTGCTACTATTTCTGTAGCAGAGATGCTTCGGTGCAGGTTGGCTTGGATGAACTTAATAGCCTTCCCTGTCATATCTCTGGTAGAAGTTATTGAGGGGGGGGTTGTTATTTCATCCCTTCTCCCACTTACTCTGCCTGCGTTGGAAGAGTTCGGATCCGGAGATGTGGTCTCCTTTTCCTCTTCACCTCGTTCCGCAGGCATGATATCCGGTTCCGCCAAGAAAGAGCCCGGTTCGGATGTTTCCGTGAAGGAATTCGTTGACCGGGTTTCCTCTAGGTCGGAGTCTTCTTCCATGGCTTTGACGGCCATGTCTTTCTTTTCGGTGTCTTTTGACTCCGGTTTAACTTCGGGGTCGGCGAGGTCAGCTTCTATCGCCAGGCGAGAAAGCTGCTCGACCACCTCGCCCCCCATATCTTCCGGAGGTGTGTCGCCTCCTTTTCTCTTTATAGTGACCACGCGCAGTATCGGTACTCGCTGAACAGGCGTCCACACTTGTAATCTTAAATATGTTGGAGTCCCACAGACTCCAACTAAAGATTGGGATGACCGCCTGTTCGTCGCTCATCGCCTTCTCCGACTCTTCCATTATCCAAACTTCAAGGCTCTCTCGTAGAAGAGTCCTATTGGACTGTTCTACAATTTGCCCGTCCATTCGGCTATGGTCGATTATAGCCAACTTTAACTCCTCAGCTACGGCCACTTGACTGTAGCTGAGGGGTTCTTTTTCCCTACCGGGGTAGGGTCATCCTCTGATCTAGGCCTCTTTCTGCCTACACCTTTCTCACCAGACGTGCTAGGTAATCCAGCAACTCCCAGACCCGATGGGACAACCATTGGCGCTGACTTAGGCGTTTTACCGCCATCGGAGAGTGCCTCCGGATTGTTCCCACCGCTCTTCGGTGCCTTCATGCCAGACACGCCAGTCCTCTTGACTGACAATCCTGGTACTCCCGCAACTCCCAGACCAAGTGGGGCAACTTTTGGTAATGTCCTAGGCGTTTTACCGCCGTCGGAGAGTACCTCCAGATTGCTTCCACCACTCTTCGATGCGTTTGTCCTTTCCACGTCTTTATTCACTCCTGCCGGGCTTGGTAATCCAACAAATCCCAGACCCAGTGGGGCAACGTTTGGTACTGTCCTAGGCGTTTTACCGCCGTCGGAGAGTACCTCCGGATTGCTTCCACCACTCTTCGGTGCATTCATGCCTTGCACGACCACACTTTCTTTCCTAGGCTTTGGAACAACCTTTGGTACCATCTTGGGCGTTTTACTGCCTTTTGATGGCACTTTCGGTTTGGTCCCGCTTCGGATTTTCATTGATGCCAGCGTTTTGCTGGTATCTTTCATTGTGGCTCCGGTCTTAGGGGGGGTTGCCTGAGGTTGGATCAACTCTCTTCTCTGTTCGAGAGCGCTGATCGTCTCCTCCGACTTCTCCTCCTGCCTCCATTGCCTTGTTAACATTTTTTCCTTGGCGTTAAGCCTAAGCCTAACGACTTGGAAAGAAGCTTCGTTAATTTTATTATTATTAGATATCAAAGAGTTACCTGTTTCCAGCGCCGGGTTCGTTACCTTTAAATCGGCTGCTGGCGACCTCTCCCCTGTTAGGGGGCCAGGCCCGCTGGTGGCCGCAGATTCCACCGAAGTTTGACATAATATCCTATATCGCGTTTCTCCACTTACTTTTTCTGTCATCATGAATGGGGTGTGGGGCTCCTTTATGCTTTTCCTTCCTCCCCCCAGAACCTTGTCAGTATGGTTGAACCTACCGGAGTCATTGACTCTACTAACCTTGCTTGTGGGGATCACGGGTCGTACTTAAGCCAACTCCACCTCTGGTGAGGTGAGCCCCGTTGGGAGTCGGCTGGAGAGACACGTTACTCTTGGCATTGCTCCGCCGTACCAAGAGAAAGCTAATAAAACTGGTTGTCGCCACTTAATCAGAGTCCGCATACTAGCAACTAAGCATCCCCTTAGCCATGCATCCCTCGGCGTATGCTGTTCCACCTTGACTTGAGACGTCTGTCGTTAGCCCTTGGATAATACCTGGCTAGGGTTCTAGTATACTCAGACTTTCCGTGAGACATGACCACAGACGCAAATCATCCAAAGTTACCGGGGTCCCCCGCGGGGAGGTGACAGTACGTTTTTGGATGTATAAGGGTCCTTACTGCAGATTATATTCTATAGTAAGAACCCTTAACCCTAGAAAACGCTTACTTTGCAGTATTCTGAGAGAGCATTATGCTGGTAGCAGTTTTTATAATTTTCAAAATGAAAAAGAATAATTAACATATTTAGACAACTATGTATTTAATGGCTATTAAAAACATATTTAAAAATGTTAATTAATGATTAATTATAAATAATATTTGTTTATCGACAAAAATAATATGCATATTAGCTACAATAATTCTGTAACTTAAAACTAACTTAAACGTACCAGATAATAAATATTTTAAATATCATCACTATACTCGTATTAGTACATTAGTGTATATTATAATATCATTTGATAATATCCATAAATCATAAAATTATTTAAATTTTTATTCTTAATTTTTCCAAGAATTTTTATATTATGAAGAAAACAAGAAAAAAAGACAAGACGTATTATTATTTTAAACTAAAAAACCAGGAAGAGTGCAGTAGAGTAGACTATGTAAACTCTGCGATACCCGTATGATCGTAATATAACATTATATCATCCGGTTAATTACTTTTGACAAAATTTCAAACATTCAGCTCCATTAGGTGTAGAGTAATGCATAGGGTCTTCGTCTATTATAAAATTAATTTTTAATTTATAAGTTAATTTTAAGTTATAATTTTTTTTTGGTTTTGATATTTTTTAATGAAATATTTTAATTTTTTTTATGTTAAATATTTATTTTTTCTAATAAATAATAAATACAACGTTTTTATTTCTTAAAAACAAAAATTGCGTAAATGTTTTATATTATTTAAAAAAAAAAAAATCTTTAATTTGAGTTCATTTGAGTCGCACACATCTCAAATTTTGATTCCACTCAATATTTGAGTCCGCTCAACCTGTGAGCGCATTGTATCGCTCAAACCGTGAGCGGACTCAAAATTTGAGTTGAGCGATGAGTTGAGTCGAAATTTGAGCTTTTTACAACCCTGCTTTACACTTTGACAGGTCTCCAGAACTATGTTTAATATGTGTGAAATTATATAAAGTATTATTTGTTTATATATTTATGTATTTAATTTGTGCAAAAGTCATTCTTATATAATTAAATTTAATATTAAAATATTTATTATATTATTTAATTTATTTAAGCTATATTTGTCTATAATTTAAGAACAAAAAAAAAATGAAAATATTGTTTTTTTAATTGAATTTTGTATAATCTATTTTTTATCAATTATAATTATGTGTTAACAAAAAATTTTTTAAAGTTTTTAATTCATATGCTATTTATATAAGTCGTATAAATTAATATAATATGTATGTAATGTTATGATAATAATCTATGTTTTGATTTGTTCTTTGATGTTGTTTTTGGATATTAAAATAAAAAATATTTTTTTAAACAATAACTTGTGTTTAATTTACATGATAACAGAAGTTTTTATTCACTTTTAAATAATTAAAGTTAATAAAAGTTAATAATTTATTTGAAAGAAAACAAGATTTGAATTTTATTTATTTATCAACTAATATGTAAAAATATTGTACACAGTAATACATTATTAGCACTGATGCACCAAATTATTTTACAAAAACAATATTTAAATAAATGATTCATACACAAACACTATATAAAAATTAGAAGCGTCTTTATAACGGACCAAATTTTTTTTTATTTCAATTTTAAAATTAAATTGCTTTTTTCTTTAATTTACAATTGAATTATTTAATCAAAAACTAATTTAATTGACTATTAAAATATTATTTTATATAAATATTAAAAAAAAATTACCAAAAGTTTATTATTAAATATTTTTTTTTACACTAAAACTTAGAACTCTTTACAAAAGCTTCATAAGCTTATCCTTTTAAGAACTTATTTATCAATGAGATAGGTCCGCAGTTGTTAATGTTATCTCTGCTTATTGGCCTATATGCGTTAGCTTTATTATAGCTCAGTTTATTTGGTTAAGGTAGGAAGATTACTTTCAATTCTTTCCACCTCCGCGGTGTATACCTTAATCTTAAGCAACCTTTGTAGATTGCTCTGATTTTCCTCTTCAGCAGTCCCATATCTTCCTGAATCCCTTTTTGGTAAAGGTTGTCTTGCCCTGGTGATTTGAACGAGTCAAATGAATTCAGTGCCCATGTGACCTTTTAATCTGTTATCAGTAGATCAATCTTTTGTTTGAGATCATCTACTGATCTGTTATCTAAGTTCGTGTTTGTCATTTCTTCCTGTGAGGTCTCACTATCTAGTTTATACTCAAGGAAGTTGTTCGTTATAAGGATATCTAGGGATTCTTCCATTGTTAACGACAGGGTTCCGTTTTCCCTTTCAATCAATTCTGCTTGTGAGTGGCTTTTAAACAGTATTTTCTTAAGTCTTGAAGCTTCACTGGTCTTTTCTATTTGCTCTGTGTAATCTCTCCAGAGCTTACGTTTCGCAGATTCGCAGCATTCTCATTTGTGCATGAACGTTAATAGTGGTTCCTCAATAGGAGCCAATAATATGGAAATGTTTTTTTAAAAAACTTAATTTCTATTAAAATAATAAAATTTGGACCAAAATCAAAAAAATTAATAGTTTTCGCCAAAATCTGGCAAAAGTCAACCTTATAAAATATTTTACCTGAAAATGTCCTGAAAATATTGTTAGCTCTGAATATATTAAAGCATTCCCAGTTTTAGGTTTGATATTGTAGACGTAATTTTCACAAATACATTTGAAAGTGTCCGTAATAGGGTCTTGGAAATTATTGGACGCCCTGTACTTATCAATAGGATAGTACAATAAATTTTCCAAAATTTTATGTAATTTGTATGGTTTAATCTGTGTACTCCGTATTATATTGATTAAGTTCCTAGGTTTGGTACCAATTATTGGGAGGAAGTAGTGCAATTTTAAAATAAAAAAAAAATATCTAAATATTGCGCAAAATATATTATATTTAAATGTGTGTTCGCATACATTGAGCTTTTTGAAAAAAGCACTCAAAAAAAAGTGAGAACTCTGGCCAATATAAAAACACTCAATTTTATAAAAAAGAAGGGTATACCACTTGTAACAATGGAAAAAATTAACGCTACGTGACCAGGACTTTTTCGATATGATCCTATTTAATGGTTTTACTCCGGTTCCAAAAATTCATGAAATATCAAAATGTCTGTCAGCCATAGTTTTCATGTAAAATGTTGAAAATGAAGTTAAAAATTTGAAAATTATAATTGCATTAAAATTACAAAATAACTTTATTTTAACATTGAGGGAATCCCGTCCGCGTAATATAAGTTTTGCCCAACTCGCCAATAGTAGAGTAAACTACATTTTTTTTTTTGACGTGACGAGATCGGCAAAACATGTTACAGCTAAAATGTTTTTTAACAACATTTTTCTAATATTTTTTCGGCATATTTACGTGTGTGGTTTACTTCAACTTTGAATATATAATTACGAAAATAAATATTCGTTCACAATCCACGTAACAAAAAAAAACAAAACGAATATAAACTGGCCGAGTATTAATACTGCACGGTAGTGATTTTTAGTTTTATTAGCAATAATAACATATTAATAGGACACTACAAACTCAGGGAGTTAATTTTTAGATATTTTATAATTTAGTTACCTATCAATAGAAAACAAATTTAGTATTTAATGACTGAAAAACAAAAATCTACTTGACAGTTAATTTAAGTTACCTGTAGTGTGATTTGCAGCTAAGCAAACCTCAACAATTTGTACGCCAATTTCATAATAGAAATCCCCAATCCCCAATACGCTCCAAAATCCCTTGCCAGAAGCTAAAGGATCAACGCCGATAGCTGCACACATTTCTTGAAATTGCTTTCGAAACTGTCCATTTTTTCGTATATCGTTTCGATGTTCTACAGCAAAATCCTCCAATTTTTCACGAAAAATTTTCATTTGCTTGAACATCTGGTGAAATTGATTTTCTTGTAGTATATTACCTTTATCTTCATATTTTTGTGATTCTAATTGTTGTTGTTGAATTGCTCCTAGTTCAGCACGCCTTCTCATATTTTATTAATTTAAAAAGTTTTTCAAATAATTTTTGTATGTATCATATCATAAAGAAATCATATACATAGAGTATTCATCTAGAACAAAAAATGTTAGTCAATTTTGTTAATTTGAAATCACCACAATATCGTAAAAAGATGACCGTATTTTTGGTACACGTAGTAAAATCAAATTTAGATTCATTGCTTCATATTTATTTTTATTTTGTTTGTTTGTTAATCGATGTATGTACAATTGTTTATATTTCCTTATCAAGTTGGAGGATTTCTTTTTAAAAAATTTTATTTAATATTTTTATTTTTGTTTTTTTTGTATGTTAATCTATGTATGTTTGTACATTTGTATATTTTGTATTTATGTATTTCTTTATACAATTTAGACGATTTCCTTTTTTTAGAATACAGAGAACCTTTGAAAATAAATAATAATTATTCAAGCACTAAATGCTATTCTAACAAAAATGTAAAAAATTTGAATGTACTTATTCAAACTTTCTCGTCAGATGAAAAAAGTTGTTTTTGCAGGCATTGTTTGAAATTTTAGAGGAGTGTAGATTTTTATTTAAAAAAGTATTCGACAGTTCTTAATTGGTTAGCTTTCTTTAAGAAACAGAATTTAATTTAAAAAAAACATTAGTTACAAAATAAAAAGTTAAGGCAAAATTAAAAAAAGAAACACAGGATTTAGCTTTATGTAGCATTATTAATAGGCAGTTTCAATTGCGTAACGAAGTCAAACAATTTTTAAAATTAATTTTAAAAGTGTTAGTAAATGGTCCGAAGATGAAAAAAACGTAGCAATAAATATTCATTTTAATTCACCAAAAGGTTTATAAATTTTTGAGAAATGGAGTAAAGCTTAATTTGCCCCATTTTAGTTCCCTTAATAGATGGATCCCCATCAAACATTTAAATATAGGTCTAACGACAAAAATATAAATGAGTTAGGCATTATATTCTCAGAAAAAGATTTAGTTGAAAGGTTGGCTGTATTGGTATTCGATGAAATAGCCATTAGAAGGCTACACTATAATAGTGCACTGGATGAAATTAGTAGTTTTTTTGATTATGATTGCGGCAGAACAACAGATATCGCAAAGCACATACATACATATGTATGTTTACATACTTAAAGGGTTTTTTATGCCAAATGGAATATGAATTTTGAAAGCTTATTTATATACTTTTCCGTAATATATTTTACCCAGAATTCTAAATCAAATAATAAAATTATAAAACAAATTTTGAATAAGATAAACAAAAATTTTTAATTATATTTTTTTAGTAGTTAAAAACCTAAAAATTATAAAAAAATTTTACATACCTATTTTAAACTAACGAAAATTTAAAATACCTAGGTACATTAGAAGACAATTTATGGAATTATTTTCTAACGATTTGAAAGATTTGGAATAATGCAAGTAAAAATGTATAAAGCAAAAAAAAGAAATTTCATTCTTCTTTTTCTTTCAATAATATTTTTTTAGTTTATAAACCAAATATACACAAACTTCGTACATGCATGATACAGCGATTGATGTGATATTATACAAAAAAAAGGAGAAGAAATATATACAAATTTACACACATCGATTGACATACAAACAAAAAAATAAAAAAAACTAAAAATTAAAATAAAAATAAACTTAAATACGATAAAGTTGATTTTATGATTTTACTTGTCTAACTTTTTTGTTCTACGTGAATACTCTATGTATATAGTTACTTTATGATCATATAATTATATTGCTGCGTTGGGTGACTTATTGTCAGTTCAAAACAAAGAATCGTCGATCTTTGCATTAAAAGTTGATCTCTCACGCTCGCACCAAATAGTACACAATTTGTTTTGTGTTTTGAAAAAAGAAAAAAATTATAAACAAAGAAAAGATAAAAATTATGTAAATAATAATTGATACCTTCTTTTATTTTTTACATTTGATTAAAGTTATTGAATTTTTCAAAATTTTTCATTTTGTTGTTATATTTTTACATTCGTGTTTTTACGACAAAACCTTGAAATCTTTTAACCCTTTGTTCCCTGAATTAATTTTTTTTTATGTTTTTTTTTTTAAACTCGGTAATTAAAAAGAAATCCAACAAAAATTATATTTTAAATAAAAAAAATTTTGATTTGTGTCAGCAGGATATCTTTTTGCAAGGATTAAGGTGTGGTTACACAATGAAACCACAAGGAAGGTAAAAATTTTTTTTTTTAATGTTTTTACATTTTTTTATTTGTTATGGAAATGTTTAAAACAATTTTTATTGCTTGATAAGCATAGTGCTACTTGACATGTTGAACAAAACCATTTAGATCGATGTGGGCTTGCTCTGCAACTACAGAATGCACACCTTCTTGAAGTACCGTACTCTGGTATATGTTCGCTCTTATCATATCTGTTCGAATGTATAAGAACTAGTGAAAATAAACAAAATAACAAAAATAAATACCTCTTTTCGTATGAAACGGTTCTTTTGAAATGTTCTACTTCAACAGTTTGAGATTTCCGACCCTTTTTTGGAACACTAGGAACTCCAATAAGCCCTGTACAAACAGCAATTCGAAACTCTTTTAAGGATAGTGTAGCTCCTTGTGAACGTCCTTTGAATAGTATGTAGGAGTTAACCAAACTTACGTCTAGAAAGTGCCACATTATTCGATGCCACCATTTTTTCGACTTACGGTCAATTTCGTAGCAAGATTTCAGCATATCAGCTTTATCTACGTATCCCATATGCTTATTGTAATCTACTACAATTTCGGGACACGCAATTTCTAAATCCTTTTGTTTGCGGGTAGTTGTTTCACATTTCAAGGTATTATGAAAGTTACTTAAAAAATGTACAGCTTTGTTGTCCTTCCATTTTATATATGCTAAGCTGTCCTTGCTAAGACGCCAGTCATACTGGCCTCTACTTAATTTTTTATCATCGAGTACATCTATGGGCAAATTTTTCCTGGCTTTACGAATTGTTCCACAAGCATATATTTTATTAAGTTTTAACTCTTTTAGTAAATTCACTGAGTTAAAATAATTGTCAAAATATAAATGGTGGCCCTTCCTATTAAATTTTTGCTAAGATCTCTTATGACTCGTGCCCCTAAATTTTGCTCTGTGACTTCGGCAATTTTTCCAGTATAAATCTGGAACTGAGAAACGAAACCAGACTGATCTGCTCGAACCCATACCTTATAGCCACGTTTAATCGGCTTCATTGGCATAAATTGTCTCAAGCTACTTCGACCTTTGAATTTAATCATCGATTCGTCTATAGCCTGGTATTTTGATGGTTTATACAAAGTAGAAAAAGTTTTAGAAAGTTTTTCTATAAACGAACGTACTTTGTATAGTTTATCAAAATTTGCATATGTTTTTTTTGGTGTTTTCGAATTATCATTAAGGTGAATATGACCCAAAAGCCATGCAAAGCGATCTCTGGGCATAATAGAGCTTATGTAAGTATCACGCAACTCGGGTTTCGAAGACCAATAATCGCAATAGCTTGGAAGTTTCTTAATTCCCATTAGCAAGTTTATAGCTAGAAAAGACTTAATTTCATACTCATTTGTCTGTTTTGAGAATGCACTAGAGTCTCCAGCTTTCTGATTTGCATATAGATTCGTTTCGAAGACAATATGTTTTACAAGTTCATCAGGAAAAACCTCCAAAAATATATCTGTCGGAGTCTCTATATCGTATATATAAGGACCACTTTCTTCATCAAATTCTTTTATCTTTGAGTCAAAATATTCTTCTTGTTGTGTCCACTCAGTTACCTGTATAGTGGACAATGGAATATTGTCATCATCATCAAAATCATCATCAAAATCATCATCATTTGCAAGTTCAATTGCATTGCAAATTTCATCTTCAATTTCTGTTTGCAAATTGGTATTATTATTCGAATCTTCTACATATTCAGCATATTCGTCTGAATCGTAACCATCCCCAATATCTGATTCGATATCAGATGGAATATCTTCAAACATAACTTCGAATTCAGCGGCAGTCATTCGCTCTAGTTCCATAACAGTAAAAGTATTTTTTTTTCCTATATAGAAAAAAAAAATAAATTTATGTCCTGGTGGTTTCGTATTAAAACCACACACAAATTCTTATAAAAGTCTAGTTTTATGCTAAACTTTAAAAATCAGTTGGTTTTTCTGGATAAAACGATTAATAAACTTAATAAAATTATAAATACTTACCACTCATTTTAATTATTTTCACAACTATTAAATTTTTTAAATTCACTTTAATTTTTAAATTTCAATTTGTAAATCCAACAACACAACGTACTCAAATGTCACATTTCTTCCAAAAAATTTTTAAAGTGAAAAAAAAACGGCTACTATGTTGATTATTTTTGAATATAAATATGCGGTTTATTTTAAATACCACACGGGAAGTAGAAATATACATTTTATTGGGTGGTTTCGCTGTGTAACCACAAGGGAATAAAGGGTACTGAACTTGATAAATATTATACTAAATTTTTTTTATTATTTCAAAAACTTCACTGAATCAAACGGGATATATTCTATTTTTGTTTGATTGTTTATAAGTAGTAAAGAGCACAGTAAAGTATAACGAGGAATACTTGTAATATTTTAAATAAATTATAAACTAAATAAAATTAAGTTTGAGTTACGCGATTTTCAGTCATCGAAAAAAAAGAAGGAAAATTGCCTTATATTAATAACGAAATTTATTTATTGTTTAAATAATTATTTTTTAAATTTTATTTAAATTATTTTTGCTTATTTTGTTTGTTACAGATTGTGCGGATTATTTCCTTTTATTTTTGTTTTGTGTCACATTTTTGGAAATTCTTGCCTTAATCTGTTGAATATTTCTAATTTGGTTTTTAAGTTTTTCTTTCCTTCATCTCGATTATATCAATATTAAAAACAATAAAATGCCAAAGTGCGATAACGCCACTTGCAAATAAATGCTGAACCGTCTGTAATATGTTCGGACATTTGGGAAGAACTGTACCATCTTAAGTGTAACGGGGCCCATGGCTGACAAAATGGAAAGTTTACCGGGACTGACCTATTTCTGATGAAAGAATAGGTTAATTGTGGTGTTACGAATTGATTCGCCGATCTTGTGTTGTAAGTAATGCCGATGTAGGATAATTGGTGTTTTGTATAGGTTGTTCAGAATTTCAAATATATATTTTTATAACGCGATTTTATTACAGAAGTTTCCTACGTGTTTATCCCATTTCAGCTTCTCATCTGCCATTAAGCTAAGGTATTTATATTCCTTTACTTTCTCTATGTACACATCTAGTATCTTGATTCTCGGTGAAATGTCCTCCGCTCTCTTGGGGTTGAAAATCATATATTTCATTTTGGCGCTATTTAGTGTAAGTTTATTCCCCAGTCTCCATTCATCATATATTTTTAAATCCCTGTTGATTACTCTTCCTGTTGATTACTCTTCTTGTTTGTTTTTAAAAGACAGACAGATATCGTCAGCAAAGATAAAATATTTGCCCGTTAGCCCGGCTTCTTTGATGTTCTGAATATATAGTAGGTACACAGTAGGCCCCAGGACGGATCTTTGTGGTACCCCAACACTCGTTAGATGTGGATTATCAATTTGTTGCCCATCTTGGTTCTAATTCATCTATTTGACAGATAATTTCTTATTAATGCATTAGCTATGCCTCTTATACTTAATTCCTCCATTTTATTTAATAAAATCCCATGATGTACCGTGTCAAACGCTTTCTGTTAATCGATGAATATTGTTGCTGTGTATTTACCTTCCTCCATTTATTCTGTGATAAATTTAAAAAACTTTTGTAGTGGCCATTTCTGTGTTACACAGTTTCTGGAACCCGAATTGGTTAACATTGAAACCTCCTGTATTTATTTTAAATTCCTTAATTTTTGCATTGATTATTTTTTCGTATATTTTTCCTAGGTTATTTATCAATGAGATAGGCCTGCAGTTGTTAATGTTGTCTCTGCTTCTTCCCTTTTATAATGGAATAGTTGTCTACAAGACTCCGAAAATATACCCGTTTCTAACATTTCGTTGATCAGTCTCACAAGTGTTGGTGCTATTATATCCGCTATAAGTTTAAGATGTTTATTATTTATTCCATCAGGTTCCGAAGAATTTTTATTTTTGAGATTGCTTATAATATTATTGATTTCGGATGTATCCGTAGGGTGTAGAAAAATGCTATTATTATTTCAAGTATTATGGGTTGGTGAATTAATCCTGCCTATGTTTGAATTAAGCTTTGATCTTGACTATCGCAAAATGTTGATTTATACTATTTAGTTTTCCAAATTTTCCTCTATTTTTATTCCATTTATCGTTAGTTTCCCGATTGTTAATTCCTCTGTTTTATTAGTAGTGTTATATATTAATTTATGGATTGATGGAAATAGTTTTTTTGTATCGTTGCCGGCTTTCTGCATTTTTTTGTTATATAATGACTGTTGGAAGCTTTCCCTTAGAGCTACATAATACAGGTTGCTTATAACTATTTTGCACATCCTATCTCTTTGTTTCATTTTATCTAGAATCTCGTGTATTAACCATTTATTGTTCCTTTTGCTAATTACCTTAGCTTTTGTATTGTCCTTAATAGCAGTTTGAATTATGGTTGATAGTTGCTCCATTTTTCTATTTCTGTTTCCAAGACTAATTTTTTTACATCGTCAATGTACTTAAACTCTTTTATTTGATATATAGTTGATTTTTCCATTTAATTTTTGTTTATTTTGAATTTTCTAAGAGCAACGGTTATAATCTTGTAATAAAATAACACATTTGTATGAATTTGCATTATTAGATCACAGTTTTTAGTGTCAATGTTGGCTAAAACATGATAAATTAGTGACTTGGAAGTACTTGTAACTCTGGTAGCTTTCTTTCTGTCTATATTATTTATTATTTTTATGCCGTTCACATGGCTTGGTAGTATAAAACAAAAAAATCACAATCATAATCAAACCAAAAATAACACAGCCTACTGAGACTACTAAAAAAATTTTTAAGGAGAAAATTTCACAAGGGAAACTAAAAACGCCAATCAACGAGCTAAGGAACATGAAAGATGGAGGAATAATGATTGGATCGAATAATGAAGCAAAAAATGAAAAATTAAAAAGTGAATTAGAAAAAAAACTGGGAACAGAATACAAATTAAAGAACTAAAGACAGATGAATTCAAGAAACAAAACAAAACAAGTAAACAGGAACTATAAGCCAGAGGAACTAAATACAGAAATATTACAGCTAAACTAGAAAATCTTAGAAAGTGATGCTATGAAACTGATTCACACCAAACAGGATATAACAACCAAGAAATGCACATTATACTTGGAGGTAGCGGGAAGCACGTTCGCCAAAATGGTTAATAGTTATATAAATATAGATTTGGAAAGATATTATTGTGTGAGGAAAGATATTACTGTGTTACAATGTTTCAAATTCTTGGGTTTAATTATAAAGCCTCGGAATGAACTAAAGGAGAAAAATTCGAGAAATATGCAGGAGAGCATCTCCTTACTTTTATATACATTATGTTCATATGGTACATAAACAAGTACCAGAGTGAACATAATTAAATGAGAATTACACATCGTGCCACAAGCTGCCCTTTATTTAAATTCCCTGCCCTTTAATTAGGAAACATATTGAAGCAAAAAGAGAAAAAATTAGCTAAACTTCAGATAAAATTTTGAACGACTGAGTCTCTTAAAATTTTATATATGAATGCAAGGAGTTTAAGGAACAAGTTAGCGGAGCTAGAAGAATGTAGAGGAAGATACAACAATGGTTCAGGCATCATCATAATAAACCAGAAAATGACTAGAAATGAAACTTGGAATTTTCAAACCAGAAATGAAACTTGGATTTTCTCACATGAAGCCAAACATTACAACTTGCCAGAACACAAGGCGACTTTTAACTGTAGAGACAGCAGCAGAGGAGGAGGCACAGCGATATTAATCAGAAACAACATACGATATAACACCCTAGATATAGATACAGATTCTACACAATCATCATTGAATTATCAACAGATATAGGAGCAATAAAAATTTTAACACAAATCAGATAACCATGAGGATTTCAACTTTACGGATCATTTAGAGGGCATCTTCAACAGATACAACAATATAATAATGCTTGCGGACACTAAGATCGATCTTCTAAGCCTAACACAATCATCAATATACTACTAAGCCATGTGAACGGCATAAAAATTATAAATAATATAGACAGAAAGGAAGCTTCCAGAGTTACAAGTACTTCCAACTCACTAATTTATCATGTTTTAACCAACATTGACACTAAAAACTGTGCATAATGCAAATTCATACAAATGTGTTATTTTATTACAAGATTATAACCGTTGCTCTTAGAAAATTCAAAATAAACAAAAATTAAATGGAAAAATCAACTATATATCAAATAAAAGAGTTTAAGTACATTGACGATGTAAAAAAATTATTCTTGGAAACAGAAATAGAAAAATGGAGCCACTATCAACCACAATTCAAACTGCTATTAAGGACAATACAAAAGCTAAGGTAATTAGAAAAAGGAACAATAAATGGTTAATACAAGAGATTCTAGATAAAATGAAACAAAGAGATAGGATATACAAAATAGTAATAAACAACCTGTATGATTTAGCTCTAAGGGAAAGCTTCCAACAGTCATTATATAACAAGGAAATGCAGAAAGCCGGCAACGATACAAAAAAACTATTTCCATCAATCCACAAATTAATATATAACACAACTAATAAAACAGAGGAATTAACAATCGGGAAACTAACGATAAATGGAATAAAAATAGAGGATGAATTATCAAAGCTTCATTCAAACTTAGGCAAGATTAATTCACCTTTTTTTTTTTTTTTAACTTTTTTTTATATATTTCATTCATTTAAATTACAATTGAAAAAGTTTTATAAAATAATTGTTCTTATTCACTAATTTTTGAATTAACTTTAAAAAATAATATTTTTATTTTTTAATTTGACTATATATATACAGGTTATAAAGTTTTTTGAATTAATTATAATATTTCAATTATATAACATCTTTTGTTTATTTTATTTGGAAAACATTATAAAAACCAAATAACTATTATGGATTTAATTTTATAAAACTTAGCCTACACTATCCTAATTAGCCTAATTTAAACTAACCTAAACTTAACTATAAACTTAATCTAGACTATGTAATACTAGGTCACTATAATTACATTTTATCATAAAGTATTACCCGACCACCAATAGTTTTTATCTATTTGCGTGTCCTTAAATGGAATTGACATATCATATTTAAATTGCGACCTAATAAGAATATTTGGGTTGTAGTCTAATATTTTACATGTGGCCCGTCTAGTATAATGGTATAATATAGGGACATGTTCATGGTTTTGAATAAAACCATTCCTATCGAGGTATATGAAATACTCTGGAGGTATGAATCCAGTTTCAAGTGTTTTTTTAGATATTAATAATTTAGATTGAATATATTAGATATTAAACCGTTTTCTGGAGTTCTTAATGATCTATCGAAGTGATTTCGAATTAATTTAAGTATAAAATTATCTATTCTGTTTATATTTGCAACTTTGTAAATATATTTGTAAGAATAGTAATGTTTCATTTCCGTATCTGTTTTTCTTATCTTATTAACACTAACTCTAATGCACTTTCTTTCAAACATCCGTATCTTTTCCATTAGGCTTGCACTAATGTTGTACCATATGGGTGCTCCATATGTTATAATTGGTCTTATTAAAGTTAAATATGAAATAACTTTAACTTGATCATGTACATTTTTATTATAAAACAATCTTTTCGCCGCCATAAATGCTTTGTTGGCTTTGGAGATTGAATTTTTTATATGATCAATGTAGTTAAGATTTTGGTGTAGATGTATTCCTAGATACTTAATTACTTTTTTTCTTTTTAGGCGTGTATTATTACTTTTTATTATAAAATTTTTCCAATTTCTTTTTATGTTCGAATTAACTTTATCTACTGTATTTCGAAATAATATTGTTTCGCATTTATCTGTATTAATTTTAAGGATCCATTTTTTGCAATAGTCAGAGTAGCATTAAACATTTTCTGTACATTTATCTGAGCAGTTTTAACACTTTCACTAGCTGAGTATATTAATAGATCATCGGCATATGCTAACGCGAAATTAAATCCTGATAAGCTATCTAGTTGCTTTAATAGTTCTATTATATAGATTGAAAACAAAATTGGGAGTTTACAGTGCCTTGCATTAATCCCTGTTCTATTGAAAATTTATGACATAAGTTTTTGCCTACTACGAATTCATTGCCTGTTACCATGTCTAAGACTAATTTTATTAAATATTCAGGGAATCTCAGTTTTATTAACTTGTATATTAGTCCTTCTATCCAAATACTATTAAAAGCCTTTTCTAAATCTATAGCGCAGGCACCTACACAAAATTTTTTATTGACATACCAACAAATATCTGATGTTAACTTTGTTATGGCATGAACTGTTCCATGTTTGTGTCTAAAACCAAATTGATTTTCTGGTAGTAGGTTGTGATCATTAATAATTAATAAACATGGTAATTTTATCATTAATTATAGTTTCATAGACTTTGCTAATATTAGGTAGCAAGCTAATAGGTCTATAATTATTTGGATTTTTGGGATCCTTACCAGGTTTTTTAAAAAAGATAACTTTACCTATTTTCCATGATTTAGGGAAATATGTAAAGATAATGGCATTATTAAAAAGAATCACATATTGGGCTATTATTTTGTTAGTTAAATTTTTAAGTACTATATTTGGGATATTATCAATTCCTGTTGAAGTTTTGTTGTTAAGACATTTGAATTTGTCCGTTAGTTCTGCTATTGTAGTGAATGGGTTATTGTTGTAACTCTGATCGGAAGATTTATCTAAATATGTAAAAGTTTTTAATGTGCAATGATTATTTCTACTTTCTAAAATATTATTTTTCAAAATGTTAATATTATTGGATATTCAATTATGAAAAGAACTACTAGGAAAATTTTGAATTTTATGTGTTCTTTTAAGATGTGAACCTAGAATTTTATTATGTATTTATTATCGTGTGTTTTTTTTAAAGTGTTTATGTCAAAATTGTTGGTAGTTAATAATTCTTGATCTCTTGGGTCAATATTCAAACAACTAATATTGAAATTTTCTTTTTTCCTAAATATTTTATTTATTTCTGGGAACATGTTATGACTTTTGGAGGGGTTAATTTTTTTGATTTTATTTTCCCAGTAATTACTAATTTCTAAGTTTATTTGTTGTTTGATTAGTGTGTTAACATTTTTTAGTAAGCTTTTTAACAATATTATCTCTTGTGCTGTAAAATCTAACCTTTGTTTATAAATTCTATGTATGTCGTTTTGTAAATTTTTTTTCTTTTTTAAAAGTCTTTGTAATTGGATTGAATTGTATTTTTTAAGGTAATTTTTTTAATTAGAAACTGTTGGAATTGTTTCTTTCATAGTTTTATGAATTATTGTATCTATTTTTTGAAGGTGTAAGTCTATTCCTGTTATTGGGATATTGGCATGATCGATAATTTTGTTTTCTTCATTTTGATATGTTATATCGAAATTTTGATCTAACTTTTTCCGAAACTTTTTCCAATTTGTTTTATGGTATATATACCTAGGTTCATTAGTTAGTCTTACGTTTTCAATATTAGCGTTATCGAGTTTTATACGTATTTCTATTGCGCAGTGGTCGCTATCGTATGGTAAAGTAGGCAATCTACCTAAAGAATCAGTGTTATTTATTTCTAACCTAAAATCTGATATACCTATGTCTAAGTAGGAATTAGCTCGTGGATAGGTAGGGGAGTCAGAATGCAATAATTTACATTTGTAAATTATTTTATTATCTTCTAACCAATTAAAAAGTTGTGACCCTCTACTATTTCGAACTTCATTTAGCCAAGCTTGATGTTTGGCGTTAAGATCACCAGCTAAAATGTAAAAATTATTTAAATTATTTAACTTTAATTTATTAAATACTAAAGAGAATTCTTCTATGAACTTATGTTGGTTTTGCTATGAAGAATAAATACTTATAATATATAATTTTTCTCTATTGTTTAATTTAATACATATAGTGCATATTTCTATGCAGATAAAATGTTCGAAAGCTGTTTTTTTTACGATATTGTATTTAATGTTGTTTTTAATGCATATTGCTGTACCACCACCTTCACTTTGATTTTTACGATCTTTTCTAATGAGATCGTAATTATCAAAATGTAGATTGTGCTATTTTTTAATTTTGTTTCGCTCATACAAAGAATATCAGGTTTATTGTTTTCAAGAAATTGCATTAGAGAGAATCTCTTATTATATTATATGTTGTTAATTAATTTATAATTATCTAAATTATTAGTGTTAATATTATAGTTGAAATTTTTATTTTTTTTAATAGAAAAATCATTAGTTTTTAATTTAATAGCCTTAGTTATATCTTCTATTTCTGTCGTAAAGACATTTATAGGCGGTATTTTTGTTTTGTTATTGTTATTTTTATTGTAATTATTAGTGCTATTGGTTTTATTATTAATTGTATTGTTTTGGTAAGTCTGAATTTTATTCTTAGTTTTTAGATTTTTTTGTGATATAATTTGAATAAAATATTCAAAATCATCCTCCATATTGTTTTGGGAATATTCAACATTATTATTTAGTTCGGGTATATTTATTTCGGAATTTTGATCAAATTCCTCGTTTATAGATAATGATTCGTCGGCATCATTGTCGTACTCGTACTCCATGGAGTTTTCGAAGTCATTATCTTCGAGTTGATCTACCTTATCGATATGTTCACTTTTTTGTTTGCTAAGTTTAAGTATTATTTGTTTTAGTTTTTTCAATTCTTTTCTTAAAAAAATATTTTCTTCACGAATGTCTACAAATTTTTTTCTATTTTTTTTTAAACCAATAATATCATTGCTGCTACTTGAGCCAGCTATAGCACTGTCTATTTTTCTATTCATAATTTTATTTAATTTGGTGTTAATTATAATTTTTAATCATTCTCAGCATTATTTTTATTGTTCGATTGCATGGATGCAATCCAAAAAAAATTAAATTGAGCTTAAATAATAGTTTTTATTGTTTTATGTTTTTATACCCTACACCTATAGAATAGGTAAAGGGGTATATTAACTTTGGTATGGTGTTTGTAACCACCTAAAGGAAGCGAGCTAGATATGGAAAAGTATATATATTTGTGATCAGCGTGACCGCCTTAGTCGATATAGCCATGTCCGTCCGTCCGTCCGTCCGTCCGTAGGCACGATAACTCAAAAAATAAAGGAGCTATCTTGATGAAATTTTAACTGTAGGTTACTAGGACTGAAAGTACGGCGGGGATTGCATATGGGCGAAATCGGCCCATGGGTTCGGATTCTGGACCTTTTAATCGGTTTCAGGGCTAACGAACAAATATAAAAAATCACGATAACTCAACAACTAATGACGCTATCTTCATCAAATTTGTGCTGTAGGTTACTAGTAATGAAACTACTTCGGGAATTGCTTAAGGTCGGGATTGGACCATGGGTTCGGAACCTAGAACTTTTTGATCGAATTTAGGCCAAACGAGCATAATTCCGAAACCAATGAAGATAGAACCTCCAAATTTAGTATCAGGGTGTCCCTTCCTATTTCCTAAGTGTCTTGTGAATTTGGGTCCCATTGGAGTAGTGGGTCGGGGACCAGCCACACATTTCCGAAGACCTTAAAGCATATCTTTAAAATTAATAAAGATAACAACTTGAAAAAATGTAGAAGCTTCCAATTTGCCACAAGGGTGTTCTTTACTATCTCTTGCGTGTTCCCCTAATTTGGGATCAATTGGAGTGGTGGTTCTGTACCCCTCTCAGACCTCCCAAGTTTTAAAGGCTTATAATCGAAATTACTAAAAATAGTTACTTAAAATTAGGATAGACCGTTCAAATTGTGTACAAGGATTAACTAGTACTATAAGTACAGCGCGGACTATATAAGGGCGAAATCAGCCCAACGGTTCGGATTCCGGACCTTTTAATCGATGTCAGGGCTAAGGAACATATATAAAAAATCACGATAACTCAACAACTAATGAGGCGAAATTTGTGCTGTAGGTTATTGGCAGCGAAATTACGGCGGTGATTACGTACGGTGAGGATTGGACAATGGGTTCGGAACTTAGAACTTTTTGATCGAATTTAGGCCAAACGAGCATAATTCCGAAACCAATGAAGATAGAACCTCCAAATTTGGTATCAGGGTGTCCCTTCCTATTTCGTAAGTGTCTTTGAAATTTGGGCCCCATTGGAGTAGTGGATCGGGGACCAGCCACTCAGTTCTTAGGCCCTTAAAGCATATTTTCGAAATTAATAAAGATAGTAACTTGAAACAAATGAAGAAGCTTCCAATTTGCCACAAGGGTGTTCTTTACTATTTCTTGCGTGCCCCCCTAATTTGGGATCAATTGGAGTGGTGGTTCAGAACCTCTCTTAGACCCCCAATGTGTAAAAGCTTATCATCGAAATTAATAAAACTAGTAACTTCAAATTAAGTTAGAGCGTTCCAATTGTGTACAAGGGTTAACTAGTATTGAAAGTATGACGGGACTGCATATGGGCGAAATCGTACCATAATTTCGGGTCCTGGAACCCTTGAAAAGTTCAAGGACTAACAAACATATATCTTACAAACACCATAACTCAAAAAATAATGCCGGTATTTTGATGAAATTTAACAGTAGGTTACTAGTAATGAAAGTACCATGGGAATTGGTTGTGGTCGAGTTTAATTTCGAAGCCAAAGAATATATTTCCTATGTCCTATGTGTCTCCGAAATCTAGACTTAATTGTAGTGGTTCAGCTATGTTCAAAGGTACTTGCTGCATTTATGTAAAATTTATTTTTATATTTAAATGAAATATATGAAAAGGTGTAAATTTTTAATTGTATTTTAGAAATACATTTATTGCATATTTTGCGTTTATAAGCTTTTCTATTAGGTATATAAACTAACCATTTAAAATAATTGCAATTTTTAAAAATTTGGATTATTAAATATATTATGCTTTGATTATCTTTTTATCACAAAATTTAATAATTAGAATTTTTTCATTTTGTAATTGAATTGGAATAAATATATTTTCATTTATTTCAAGTTTGTTTGTTTTTTAATATTTTTAAATAGATAAATTAGTAAGAATTTGTAGTATTTTTTAATAGATAGGGTAATTAGAAAATGTTTTTAGTATTATACAGTTAATTTGGTTAGCTATGTCTTACGATCAAATTAATAACAGCTTCTATGGTGTTAAAATGACTTATGGATATGTCCTTAAATTTTAACCAAATAGGTGTAGGGTATTTCTAAGTCGGTTGCACCGACTGACTGTTTCTTTACTTGTTTTTATTTTTATTATTATATAAAATTTCAATGTTTTTTATACCCTACACCTATAGAATAGGTAAAGGGGTATATTAACTTTGGTATGGTGTTTGTAACCACCTAAAGGAAGCGAGCTAGATATGGAAAAGTAGATATATTTGTGATCAGCGTGACCGCCTTAGTCGATATAGCCATGTCCGTCCGTCCGTCCGTCCGTCCGTAGGCACGATAACTCAAAAAATAATGGAGCTATCTTGATGAAATTTTAACTGTAGGTTACTAGGACTGAAAGTACGGCGGGGATTGCATATGGGCGAAATCGGCCCATGGGTTCGTAAAGGTGCTTGTCATTTAAAATTTCATGGCACATGTATAAATGCACCCAGAAATTGGTATATTTGATACAAAATACGAGAAAAAGTACGAGAATTGTTTGATACAAAATAACAGTTTTCAACAATTTTATAGCAAAATCTTTGATGTAATCAACGAAATTAAAAAAGATCATCAAGGAACGGTATCAAAACTAACTACCGTTATTAAGAAGAATGCTGCTAATTTCCAGGAAACGGAAAAAATTTTTGAATCATTAAATAATAATTTTAGCATTTTTTCCAGTGATATAAAAAAATATTTAAACGTAAAATTAATGGAGTTAAAAAGTGAAATAATATCACTTAAGGGTATTGTTGAGCCGCTATCTGCACAAAAAAATTTCAATCAAGAAAAATTTAAGAATTTGGTAGATAGTTTGAATGAGCAGTACTCATCTCTAAAACAAAGTATTACAGTTCGTGACATATCAATGAGTTTTAGGGATGTCGTCTTAGCCGATTTAGATTTAGTTAAAACTAAACTGGAAATAATTCAGTACAACTTTAGAACTGACAATCTAACCGTGGTTCCTGAACCGGCTAATAGTGTATCTTTATTGGAAGAATTAAGGATAGCTGACTGCTTAGATGAAACACTTGCAAAAAACAATACTCAGATATCAGACCCCATTATGGTTCCATCGTTAATACCCGTTGAAAATAATGATCAAGCACCAGATGCAGTTCTTCAGCCGAATTTCAGAAAGAATTTCAAATTTGAGCACAAATACTACAGAACAGCGTTTGGTTGATTTTATAAAGACAACGTGAAGATATTTGCTGTAAATCAATTACTCCACGAGGGTTAAAATTTCAGCCGAAATATTTTACTTATAAAATCAGCTTTCCATCATCAACGGTGAAGGCTATCAAAAAATCTAAGACATGGAAACCAGGTACGATAGTGACGAATTTTAAGGATTTAACAAAAAAATTTTAAGTAAAAATATATAAGTAGAACAGAATAGTAATTCAAATCTAAAAAATAAAAATGGAAAAAATGAAAAAAATAAAAAAAAAAATTTAAATTCTAGAAATGTAATAACAAACCAAAATAAAAACAAAAAAAAATTAGTAAATAGAAGTAGTAAATTAAATAAAAATACTAAAATTAGTCCAAATAAGAAACAGGTTAGTTTTAATAGCCACAATTACACAAACACTCATACAAAATCATTTACAACTTCACAACAAAACAACACTAATTTGAATACTTCTATTCTATCTGATAACAATTGTACTTTCCGCACCTCACCACACTATGAAAAACACCGTTTACTACCTTCTTTCAACAAATCCACATTTTTTATTACTAATTTAATGTTACCGATTAACAATAATATTAATAATGTTGTTAATGATAGTGTTGATACTATTAGTATAAATAATGATAATAGTATTATAAGTACTGATAATAGCAATACAGACAATAGTAATAATAATACTAGCTCTTTAAATACTATAACTTATTCGACTTCGAATAATAATAGTTCTTTAACTTCAGTAACTTATTCAACTTCTTCTATTGATAAAAATAAAAATAAGTACTCTAATTTTGTACATGGTGGTATCTACAATAGTAAAATTGACAATGGTTATTATTACCAGCTATGCAAATGTAGCCATTGATTCGGTTGCACCTACAGATGTACTTGAAAAAACTCATTCTAATACTGTAAATGGTGGTACAATAAAAGAATCGTTTATTAAACCTCTTATGCCACCCATTACTAGAATGACTCATGAATCACTACTCGGAGAGGGCGCGTATGGTCTTTCAAGATTTAAAAGTCACCGAAGTCACTGTGAGAGTAATTATTATAAACATTTAAACTCAGCTGGTGAAAGTTATAATAAGTTTTTTCTCCCCAGTGCCTCGAAATAATCTTCTCAAGGTATCTATCAAACGTACCTTAAATCAATATAATATGTCTTTTTATTATCAAAATGTTAGAGGCTTGAGAACAAAGACTAGGGATGTTTTTTTAAATTCATCTATTTTAAATTTTGACGTATTTGCATTAACTGAAACTATACAGTTTTTAGGAAGGATAGATATTCTGATCCATCCGATCAAATGGTGTAATTCGTAAAGGGGGAGGAGTTTTAATTGCGGTAAAAAATAACTTTAATGCAAATCAAGTCAATGTCCCTGGATTAGAAGACCTTGAAGTTATTATTGTGAAAATTGAACTTCCTTCTAAAAATTTATATCTTGTTAACTGATAACTGATATAATATATATAATATATATAAATATTCCTCCTTCGTCTGATTCTGATATTTATACTTCTGTAGGTAAAACGATAGATTTTATTTGCAATGACTTTAGTCCTAAAGATTTTATGTGGTGATTTTAATCTACCCAATCTTAAATGGGTAAAGCAAAAAAAATGGGACGAGGAACATTTTATGATTCCGAAACATATTAGGGCCGAATGTGAATATGTATTTATTGATAAATTAAATACTAATTATTTGCAACAAGTCTCAGAAATTTGTAACTTTCAGGGTAAACAACTTGATTTAGTGTTTACTTCTAAATGGAACAATTTAATTTTCTGCGAAAATACCTCCCCTTTAATAGATATTGATAAGTTTCATCCACCATTAAGTTTTACTCTTTGTGTTAATTCACCAATCAATGCTCATTATTCTAATTCTTATAGTTTTAATTTTAACAAAGCTAACTTTGCTGCTTTAAATGAATTCATTAATTCCTTTGATTTTTATTCTGTATTTAATAATACAGATGTTAATATAATGACAAAAAGGTTTTATGAAGTTATTTTTGAAGGCTTTCGGCAATTTGTACCTAATCAAAGAACTAAGAACCGAAACCCTTTATTAAGTCCATCATGGTTCAATTCGGATTTGAGAAAACTCAGAAATAAAAAGAATAAAGCTTGGCGTTATTATCTTAAATCAAAGAATTCGCATGACTATAATAGATTTAAAATTCTTTTTGATGAATTTAAATTATTGTCTGAATTACTCTCTAATGAATTTATTTCTAGTACATCTTCAAAATTAATATCAAATCCAAAATGCTTCTTGGAAGTTGTTAATTCCAAGAGGAAAAGTGCCGAGTTTCCCTCTCATATGAAGTATAATGGTGTTTCAAGTAATGATTCTAAAATAATATCTAATTTCTTTCGTGAATATTTCTGTTCTTCTTATAGTAATTCTATTTTTACACCAAATTATAATGATTTCTCTCATTTGGATACTTTTCCGAAAACTACTTGGTCTAATATAAATATTAATGAAGGTGTAATTAAAATGTATTTAGATAAACTTGGGAATAATACTCTTCCCGGACCTAATGGTATTCTGGAAGTTATACTCAAAAAGTGTTCAAGTGCTTTGGCTATTCCCCTTTCAATACTGTTTAACTCTTCTTTAAATTCAGGAGTTTTCCCTTCTATCTGGAAACACTCATATGTTAAACCTATTCATAAGAAAAATGCCAAAAATGAAATTATTAATTATCGACTAATTGCGAAACTTTCTTCACTTCCAAAACTGTTCGAATTAATAATGTATGATTCTATTAATAGTCAATGTAAATCTTTTTTGGTTCATAATCAACATGGATATATAAATAAAAAATCAACAGCTACTAATCTTGTTGAGTCAGTTTCAACTTTTACAAAAAATATGGAAGAAGGTTTTCAAACGGATGTTAAATTTACAGATTATAGTAAAGCATTTGATGTTTTACCACATTCTATAATACTGATAAAGCTGAGAAAACTTGCTTTTCCAGATATTTTTGTGAAATGGGTTGACTCATATTTATCTGATAGGACCTACAGTGTTTTATTTAGAAACATTACTTCTAAACTTTTTAACGCCAATTCCGGAGTTCCACAAGGTAGTCACTTAGGTCCTCTTTTTTTATAATCTCGGTAAATGATGTTTCTTCAGTTATTGTTAATAGCGAGCTTCAAATATATGCGGATGACATGAAAATTTTCAAGAAAATTGAGTCACTAAATGATGCTTTACTCTTACAAAATGATTTAGGTAATTTTTTTAATTGGTGTAAAAACAATAATCTTCTTCTAAATGCAAATAAATGTGCACTTTTATTGTCTCACGCGTCGTCTTAATCCGATTTGTTTTAATTACTGCTTGAACGGAATTAATATTCCTAAAACGAATTCTATTAAAGACCTAGGCGCTTACTTCGATGATAAGCTTAACTTTAAACTTCATTTCTGTTATATTATAAATAAAGCTAATTCTATGCTTGGTTTTATAAAACGTTGGTCTAAAGAATTTAATGATCCTTATGTTCTTAAATCGTTATATTCTTGTCTTGTTAGACCTAATTTAGAATATGCTAACCAAGTTTGGTCACCATTTTATGAGGTACATATTAATAGGATAGAGGGGGTGCAAAGAAATGTTTTAAGATTTACTTTGAGAAATCTTCAATGGTCAAACCCGCTGATCCTACCTCCTTATGAAAATAGATTGAATTTAATTCACTTGAAAACTTTAAAATTAAGACGAGAAGTTGCTGATATTATTTTTATTACTGAAGTTGTAAAAGGTTACATTTCTTCTCCTCAAATCCTCAATAACATTAAAATTAATTCAAATAATCGTTTACGTAATACTAATTTATTTACGTTAAGTTTTCATAGAACAAATTATGGCAATTATGAACTAATTCATAGGATGTTGATAATGGGTAATAAACACAAGAACAACATCGATTTCACACTTTCAAAACAAACACAAAAACTTAAATTGTATAAATAGAAATATAAATTCTTTTTTTTATATATATTTAGTTGTTTTTATTGTTCACTTAAATTTGTATAAAACTAATTGTTAAAATTTTGTAAAGTTTGTGTTAAACTAATAAATAAATAATCGAAATGAAGGAAAGAAAAACTTAAAAACCGAATTAGAAATATTCAACAGATTAAGGCAAGAATTTCCAAAAATGTGACACAAAACAAAAATAAAAGGAAATAATCCGCACAATCCGTAATAAACAAAATAAGCAAAAATAATTTAAATAAAATTTAAAAAATAATTATTAAAACAATAAATAAATTTCGTTATTAATATAAGGCAATTTTCCTTCTTTTTTTTTTTATGACGGAAAATTGCGTAACTCAAAACTTAATTTTATTTAGTTTATAATTTATTTAAAATATTACAAGTATTCCTCTTTATACTTTACTATGCTCCTTACTGCTTATAAACAATCAAACAAAAATTCACTTCAGAGTTCAGTTTAAAAGATTTAAAGGTTTTGACGTAAAAACACGAATGTAAAAAAATAATAACAAAATGAAACGCAGTATTTAAAATATTCGACAATTCTTTTGTGCAGTGTTGCTAAAAAAATTATTTGACGTTTATCAAACGATTAAAAAATACTTTAAGTCACCCAACGAAGCAATATAAATATATGATCATAAAGTAACTATATACATAGAGTATTCACGTAGAACAAAAAAGTTAGACATGTTTTTTTATTTCATAAAATCAACTTTATCGTATTTTAGTTTATTTTTATTTTAATTTTTATTTTTTTTTATTTTTTAGTTTGTATGTCAATCGATGTGTGTAAATTTGTATATATTTCTTCTCCTTTTTTAAGGAGAAAAAATATAATTAAAAATTTTTGTTTATCTTATTGAAAATTTGTTTTATAATTTTGTTATTTGATTTAGAATTCTTAAAGGAAAAAATCCGGGTAAAATATATTACGGAAAAGTGTATAAATAAGCTTTCAAAATTCATATCCCATTTGGCATAAAAAACCCTTTAAGTATGTAAATACACATTATAAAATATACATATGCATGTATGTGCTTTGCGATATCTTTTGTTCTGCCGGAACCATAATCAGAAAAAACACTAATTTCATCTTGTGCACTATTATAGTGTAGCCAACTAATGGCTATTTCATCGAATACCAATACAGCCAACCTTTCAATTAAATCTTTTTCTGGGAATATAATGCCTAACTCATTTATATTTTTGTCGTTAAGACCTATATTTAAATGTTTAATAGGAATCCATCTATTAAGGGAACTGAAATGGGGCAAATTAAGTTTTACTCCTTATATATATCAATATATAGTTTGGATTCAAGCGAAAGGATTATAAGAATTAAAACACAAAAATATTTATTTTTAAAATTTTTTATTCTAAGAGATACCACTCATATTCCAATTCAGAAATGAACTAACTTTTAAAAACATTTTTTACAAAGATGAACTAAATAATTTATTTTCAAATTAATTTTAAATGCATTTGTACAATAATAATAATAATGATAAAAATAACAAAGAACCAAAAATAATGCAGCGATAGCTATTTGAAAGAAATTGTAATAAGTGGTTCGGTCATTGCTTTGTGCAATTAAATAAGGTCAGTTATTCTTAAGTGACAAATTATTTGGAAAGTAAAGAATGTGTGACGCAAGAATTTATAAGTAATAATTTAAAATTAGGTCGGTCATTGCTTTGGTTAATTAGTGAATATTAAAATGAAATTTGAGAATTAGAATAATAAAAATTAAATTTAGTTTTTAAGAATTTGTTTAAAGAAAGAATTTTGTTTAAGATAATTCAAGAGGGTAATTATTCAGAGAATCTATACCATTTGATACAGATGATATAACTCCTCCCTCCTTAAGTTTCGACTCCTGGCGAACACTTTTTAATACTACATTTATTTTCGGAATTTTAGATCGTATTTGACTGCGAAAATGATATAAATAGACCGATAAAAACAAGGTATATTATTACTGAATCAACCGTTAAACTTGAATACCATCTCCAAGTATTTTCATATTTTATTTCTTGGATATGCTTGGTGTTATTAAAATGATTATAATATAAGTCTGTTAAAATGATTATAATATAAGTCTGTTTCTTCAACAACATTTAGAACGGTAATGTTGCGTTCAAGAAGGTGTATTACGTCAATATATTATTCTTCTTCAATATTTTTTTGGCAAAAAGTATTAATTAAAATTTTACAGTTTGAAAATTTGATTATGTTATTACCTCTAATTGTAATTGCTCGTGGATCTTGCCCACAATTATTGAATAATGAAGTTTCGTTTAAATTTTTTGTTATAACGATAGAATCAGATAAGGATTTTATTTCTGTTGAAAAATTTTTGGGATAGCTACATTGCATTTGGTCAGTGTTTAACAAATTTGATATACAATTATCATTTAATGATATTAGATTTTTCTTGAAAATATCCTTTTTGTTTACAAATTTATAAATATTTTCTTTACAAGCAATTATTTCATTAACATTAGTATATAGTTCTAAAAATTTATCTTTATTAGGTATTTTTTCTAAAATAGTTTTAAAACTATTTTCATTAGTAAAATTTGGTATTGATATTACAAAAACAATTGTACTTCTATTAAACAAAACACAGTTTTTTATATATGGTAACATTTCAATAGTTATATTATATTCTATTATTTCTTTATCTGTAAGAATATCTTTTGACAAAATTTCTAATTTACTAGATAAAATTATATCTTTTATATCAGATATTTGTTTATGTAACAAGTTAATATTTTCATTAATTTCTGATTTTATAATAAAAAGATTAAGTTCTTGATTTATATGATCAATATTATTTTGAAATTTATTAATTACATTAGTTATATTTTTATACCCTACACCTATAGAATAGGTAAAGGGGTATATTAACTTTGGTATGGTGTTTGTAACCACCTAAAGGAAGCGAGCTAGATATGGAAAAGTATATATATTTGTGATCAGCGTCACCGCCTGAGTCGATATAGCCATGTCCGTCCGTCCGTCCGTATGCACGATAACTCAAAAAATAATGGAGCTATCTTGATGAAATTTTGACTGTAGGTTACTAGGACTGAAAGTACGGCGGGGATTGCATATGGGTGAAATCGGCCCATGGGTTCGGATTCTGGACCTTTTAATCGATCGAAGGGCTAACGAACATATATAAAAAATCACGATAACTCAACAACTAATGACGCTTTCTTCATCAAATTTGTGCTGTAGGTTACTAGTAATGAAACTACTTCGGGGATTCCGTAAGGTCGGGATTGGACCATGCGTTCGGAACCTAGAACTTTTTGATCGAATTTAGGCCAAACGAGCATAATTCCGAAACCAATGAAGATAGAACCTCCAAATTTGGTATCAGGGTGGCCCTTCCTATTTCCTAAGTGTCTTGGGAATTTGGGTCCCATTGGAGTACTGGGTCGGGGACCAGCCACACATTTCCGAAGTCCTTAAAGCATATCTTTAAAATTAATAAAGATAACAACTTGAAAAAATGTAGAAGTTTCCAATTTGCCACAAGGGTGTTCTTTACTATCTCTTGCGTGTTCCCTTAATTTGGGATCAATTGGAGTGGTGGTTCAGTACCCCTCTCAGACCAACCAAGTTTTAAAAGCTTATAATCGAAATTACTAAAAATAGTTACTTAAAATTAAGATAGACCGTTTAAATTGTGTACAAGGGTTAACTAGTACTATAAGTAAAGCGCGGGCTGTATAAGTGCGAAATCAGCCCATGGGTTCGAATTCTGGACCTTTTAGTCGGTGTCAGGGATAACGAACATATATTAAAAATCACGAAAAAAAATTGGCTTTATTGTCAATAGTGCATTGTACAATTTCTCAAGTTGTTCAGAACGTTTACCTTTATTTACTTCAAGCAGCTTAAATTCTTTTTCCAAACTTAAATTTCGGGTATTTTGGTGTTTAGGTGTTGTAAACGAAGAAATACACTTTTGTAATTTCTCGTATGGGTTTAGCAGCAACTCAGGCTCCTCGTCTTCATTAGTGCTTGAACTTTCTGAATTTTCAGAATCGTTGGGAAATAAACGGTTCATTATTTTTGTTGCAAATCCTTTAACTTTATGTTTAGTTGAGTATTCAAAAAATTTGTTATTTTCAGGATATACGCCGTGGTGTAGAAATGATAATAGAGTAACCAATTCTTTATTTCGACGTTTTTCAATTCGAGATTTCAAATTATTCAAGAATTCTGTCGCGAGCGGAGTTTTAATCAATTCTAATTCTTGAAACACATATAGTAATGTTGCGTCTCCAGTCAATAAATTAGAATTTTGTTTACCCAATTCCAAAACAGCTATTTTTGCCGGTTCTAAAATTGAAACAATTTCTTGTAACAATTCAATATTATCATTTTTATAAGGCGCTACTCCTAGCTCGTCCAAAGCCCGATTAACTGAGTTTATTAATTTTAAAAATCGCTCAGTTGCCAATACTAAACTACTCCATCTAGTCTTTATATCTAAGAGCAAACGTAAACAATTTCCCCCATTTTGGCTAGTATATTTTTTTAAAATTTCGTTTCTTAAAGATGATTTTCTAAAGAATTTTATAATTTTCCTCATTTCATCTATCGCGATTTTATGTGTTGTTCGAAGCTCCATTGTTTCTAGTTCTGAATCTAAAAAATCGTCGTTTTCCAGTTCATCTATTATTTCATTAGATTCCGCTTGATCTTCATCATTTTCAAAAAATTCTACATCATCATCTTCGGTAGCATCGACATAACCAGGTTCATTATGTTTTGAGTAAAAAGTTTCAATGACGGCTAGGTGAAAAGCGTGGTTATAGCATAATTGGCTTTCAGCTGATATGATTTTGCCGTATTTCACCATTACGTTTGCCCCATCGTGCGCGGAAGCAACTATGTCAGAATCAAAATCTACTTCGAATTCTTTCAATCGATTGAATACTAGTTCTTCGGTTTTTTCAGATGTGCAGGTTTCTATAATCGGAACCAAACCAAGAACAATTTGACTCGAAATAGATTGCAGTGTGACATTAAGATATCTTCTTAAAGCGATATCAGTCCATTCATCGACCGTAATTGTAAATTTTTGTCCTGATTTAATTTTGGCTTCTAAATTAAGCTTAGTTTCAGCTTTTTTTTCTTTGAAAAATGTTAGAACGTGGTTTCGAACAGTCGATACGCTGGTTGGCATTTTGTAATTACGACTGTCTACAAAGCACCGAATTGCGTCGCATTTGACAATTGTACGAAATGGAATACCATCTTTTGCTGCGCATTTCGGTATGATTTCCTCCAGTGATTCTCTTTCTCTACTGATAAATTTTAACATACCACTAACTTTAGGTATTTTGGATGTGCTTGGTCCTAGAGAATCATCAGCACAATTTTGAACATTCCTTTTGGTTTGAGGTTTTAAACTGATATCATGTTTTTTTAAATGATTTATCATTCCAGTTGTCGTACCACCTTTAATGGATATCTTATTCGTACATAAATCGACTTGACATTGCGCAATTTCTGATGATAATTTTTTGAAATAATCCCAAACTTTCGATTTGTTTGTGGCCATTATGGATTAGAAGATATCTATAAATTATATTTTCGAGCAAAATAAAAACAATCCTAATTTTTATACACATAATTATTATTGTAATTAATAATTATACTTACGATGTGTGATCTGTGTTCTGTGATGGATAGCTCTCGAACAACTAACTTTTTCAAAATTGCAACTAAATTTTGCTTGCATCTTGAAATTATATGAATTTTGTTTTTTTGTTTTTTGTTTTTGTTACAAAAAGTAGATAACGATTTCGAGTTAGAAATTCATATGGTTTAAATGATGCGTAGTTTATTTAAGATAAGCAAAAAAGAAGACATAGATTTTTTTTAAGTAAATGGCTTGTTGATATTGAGAGATTGATAGATTATGAATATGATGATTATTATATGAATATGATCATATGAAGTTGATTTTGCTTAAGTTTAATATATTGGTGAATTAAAAATTAATTATAAGAGATAGAATTGAAAAATTAGAGCAAGAGTTTTGAAAATCACACAAAACATTTTTTGGACATTTTTGAGTTTCCCTATTCTTTTTGTTTAAGACCAGATCAAGGTTTTGGGGAGCTGCCACACAATTTCTTTGCACCAATATGAATTTCTTAGAAACTGATTATACTACGAGGAGGAAAATTACACACTGTTAGTTATATAATGGATCGAGCACTTATATGAAGTTTCAAAATGTTACGGCCCCATTTTCGGGGGGCTTCTATACAACTTCTTTGCACCAATATGAATTTCTTAGAAACTGATTATACTACGAGGATGAAAATTACACACTGTTAGTTATATAATGAATCGAGCACTTATATGAAGTTTCAAAATGTTACGGACCCGTTTTCGGGCAGCTGCCATACAAAGTAATCAATTCGATAACTGTGAATCTAATGAAGCTACGAGGTTAAAATCAAAACTGGGCAGATAAAGTAATAGGACAAGTTAGTTGGCAAAGTTGGACATCACTCGGACCAACTTTTAGGGTGGGCTATTTTTTTTTTTTTATGGGAAAATAAGTTAATTAAAAATTATGGGATACCTAATAAGTTAAATTTTTTTTAAACTATTTTACTTTCTTATATTTTTTTTGTAATATTTATAGGGGATAGCATAGGGGAAATAAATAACGGTTAGTGGGTATGCACGGGTATCTAAAAGTTGACAAGGGCAACTATAATCTTCCTCGTTTTCTTTAAAAAAGCAAAAAATTCTTATAATTTAAATTGCTTAGTTAAGAAAAATAGAAAAAATTTAATGTTACTATAGCAACCAATATCATAACTTCTGATATTTTTTGCTATCTTAAGTAACTACTCGGTTACTCGACGAAATTACCCGGTTAACCGAATAATGGAAAGTATCTGAAAATAGACGAGTACTCGGTTACTCGATTATTCGTTTGGACACACTACTCGGAACTGAGAACTTTTTGATCGAATTTAGGCCAAACTAGCGTAATTCCGAAACCAATGAAGATATAACCTCAAAATTTGGTATCAGGGTGTCCCTTCCTATTGCGTAAGTGTCTTTGAAATTTGGGCCCCATTGGACTAGTGGGTCGGGGACCAGGCACTCAGTTCCGAGGACCTTCAAGCATATTTTCGAAATTAATAAAAATAGTCACTTGAAACAAATGTAGAAGCTTCAAATTTGGCCCAGGGTGTTCTTTACTATTTCTTCCGTGCCCCCCTAATTTGGGATCATTTGGAGTGGTGGTTCAGGACCTCTCTTAGACCCCCAAATGTGTCAAAGCTTATCATCGAAATTAATAAAACTAGTAACTTAAAATTAAGATAGAACGTTCCAATTGTATACAAGGGTTAACTAGTATTGAAAGTATGACGGGACTGCATATGGGCGAAATCGTACCATGGTTTGGGGTTCTGGAACCCTTTACAAGTTCAAGGACTAACAAACATATTTCTTAAAACACCATAACTCAAAAAATAATGCCGGTATTTTGATGAAATTTAAACTCTAGGTTACTAGTAATGAAAGTACCAGGGGAATTGGTTCTGTTCGAGTTTAATTTCAAAGCCAAAGAATATATTTCCTATGTCCTATGTGTCTCCGAAATCTAAACTTAATTGTAGTGGTTCAGCTATATTCAAAGGTACTTGCTGCATTTATGTAAAATTTATTTGAATATTTAACAGAATTATATGAAAAGGTCTAAATTTGTAATAGTATTTTAGAAATACATTTATTGCATATTTTGCGTTTATTACTATTAGGTATATAAACTAACCATTTAAAATAATTGCAATTTTTAAAAATTTGGATTATTAAATATATTATGCTTTGATTATCTTTTTATCACAAAATTTAATAATTAGAATTTTTTCATTTTGTAATTGAATTGGAATAAATATATTTTCATTTATTTCAAGTTTGTTTGTTTTTTAATATTTTTAAATAGATAAATTAGTAAGAATTTGTAATATTTTTTAATAGATAGTGTAATTAGAAAATGTTTTTAGTATTATAAAGTTAATTTGGTTAGCAGTAGTTAACCTGGCACTCTGTCATGGGAATTCTGAGCCAGAAAGAGATAGCAATAGTTTGGCATATTGACCTACATTTTGATTAATTACCCCGGAAGTAGGTCAAGTTATGTTAAAAGTAGGTGACCTTGACGTCGGCGATGCCGGTAATTAGGTCAGACAGGTTTAGAAGTAAGTTAAACAACTCTTGTTGTTTATATTGTAATAGGGAATCATGTAAAAGTAGTAATTAAAAATATTTCAATACAATGTGCGTATGCAAATTAGCATGCAAAGAGAATATAAAGTCAAAAGAAAAGAAAAAAAATTTTAAGTCACAATCACAAATAGCAAGTTCATTAAAATGTAAAACATGTTTTCTGCCCAGCATGTATATATATTATATGTATGTAATAAGTAGAAGAAAAAATTTAAAGTCACAAATAGCAAGTTCATTATAATGTAAAACATGTTTTCTGCCCAGCATGTATATATATTATATGTATGTAATAAGTAGAAGAAAAAAGTCATCGTTTTCTGTAAGGAATGAAAAAAAAAAAAAAAAATCAAAACTATGGTTAATTGCTTTTGGTACGTATTCATAATCAACATACAAATAAAAATAAAACAAAGAAGTTACTGTGTTTAAATAATTTTTATTTAACTGAAAAAGCTTTAACAATTTTACGATGATCAGATGTTAAAATTCTAGAAATAGTGATACCAACATTTTCAATGCGTCTTTGAAATCTACTTCTATCACATGCGTATTGATGCCAATGACCTTTGCGAGCAGCTCTGTAAGCATAGTCCCATACATACATGACTTGAATTTCGATATCTGTGTTGAAGTGAACTTTTGTAGTTTTATTATTTAAATTCATATTGTATATGTATGAAGGTCTTAATTTAGAATTTTTTCTTTTAAGAGATACATATATACATTAAAACAATTTTTAACTGCACATCTGAAATTGTGGTTTGATAAATGTATAGGACATGATGTTTTAAAGTTATCAATCTTTTCTAATGGCGGCAAAACTTTGCTTAAATCTTCTATTTTGGCACTGTCAATATACTTTTGAAGGAAAAGTTTCTTTTGCTCTCCTTTGACATAGATTTTCAGCTGGTTCTAAATAGTGTTTTAATATACATTTTACATCCAAATATTCAACTAAACCGCTACCCCATTTAAGTCCATTTATTTTATTTTCGCAATACTGATTGGTATATCTGACTTCTTGACTAAGTTCTTCTGCAGGGTATGGTGGTTTAAAGTGATACACAGTCGGAATTAAACTTCCTTTTTCAAGTATGGCTAGTTCTTTTATGAAATTTTGTTTATCATTTCCTAATAAAAATTGAAGATCGACTACTAAAATTTGTTTAACCATCTTGAATGTTATCGGTGGAATAACCTTTTCATTATTCGAATTTCGGTTTATATTAATTTTTAAAAATAGTTTTTATATAAATATAGGTTAGTAATATTAGTTTCCGCTAATACAACTATGTTGTTTCACCCATTTACTATGATGGTGGCAGGACCATCCTGCTGTGGTAAAACCACTTTTATTCATAATTTTATTAAATATAAAAAAGAAAATATACAACCAGAAATTAATAGAATTGTTTGGTGTAATCCAGACAAAAATGCTGTTCCACAATACATGAAAGATGTTGAATATAGTAAAACTATACCAGATTTTAATGATAATCAAGAACCCTTGTTGATTGTAATCGATGATATGATGTTAAATTCTCATGATAAGTATGTGTGTGATTTATTTATTATAGGTTCTAATAAATAAATCATCATAGGAATTTGTCTGTAATATTTGTAACTCAAAATATATTTCATCAAGGTAAATTTTCAAGAGATATTTCACTTAACTGTAAATATCTAGTACTTTTTAAAAATCCAAGAGATAAATCACAGATATTACCTTTAGCTCGTCAGATTTATCCAAATCAAATCAAAGCATTTGAAAAAGTATATAATGAAGTGACGTCAGACCCATACGGCTATATATTAATAGATCTTACTCAAGACATTAATGATATATTTCGAATAAGAAGTGATATATTTGGAAAAAATTTCTGCTTTTGTACAAGAGATCAATTAGAAAAATTTGGGGGAGAATATCAAACGTTTGAAAACCAATCGACACATATTGCATCTATTAAAAGGTTCTAAACCAAAATTTCAAAAAGTAATAATAAAGCATTGTGACGCCGAAGTAATAAAAACTTTTTGTGAAATTGCTTTAAATATTTTAAGAGGTAATTGTAATCTGAGTAAAAAAGCAACAACTCAATTACGAAAGTATAAAAAGGAATTGAGATCACTCATATGCCGTAAAAAATCTATAAATAGCAAAAGAAAAATCATTATTCAACGAGGTGGATTTTTACCTACACTTCTTGGTGCACTACTTTCAGGAATAATAGGAAATTTTATAAAATGAATAATACAACATTTAACAAAATGATTATACTAAAACCAGAGGTTTATGAGAAAATGAAACAAAATGCAGACGTAGAAGTGAATGAGTTGGATAAAGCTATGAAAAAAATTCTGTTAAATAAACACCTGACAGATACACAAAAATGGTATTTATACCGTCAAAATCTATTTAAAGTAAGAAACAAAAATAGAGTTCTTTCAACAAATAAAAGGGAGCAGGTAAAAATTACAGAAACAAAAGGTACTCAAACTCGTGCAAAACCTATGTATGTAGATGTAGAAACTCAATCAAATATTCCTGTATATAAGAATGCTGCAACACAAGCTTTTTCTCAAGAAGATATATATGCAAAAGAAGTTGAGGAAGTATTCGATGACGAAATGGAAGAAGAAGTTTTTAAAAAAGCATTGTCTGCTGCTTCAGCTGGAGAACGTCTAAGAAAAAGAAAGTCAATTAGAAATCAAAATGTACAAATTTTTGAAACTGATACAGGAGACATAATATCAGTTTCTTTAGACAGCCCAAGCCCACCAACGAAGAAAGAAAAAACTATAAATAGCAAAGAGTTAAATAGTTCAGCAAGGCGTGTTTTACGGTCAGCAGCGGTAATACTCAAATAGAGCTTAATTTTCCAATTCGTAAAAATAAATCAACAAGCTCATGGACAGCATACAGGTAAATGATGAATTTTACGTCACTTTACTAAGCGATTCATCCATGAATTATTACCCTGAAAATACATTGTCGTCTTTTACAAATAAAATGGATAAATACATGATTGATTCAAATTGGAAAGTCGGTATTTCTGAAATATATGTTAATAATTTTATACCAAATGTTTACAGTGAAGAGTGGGATAAAGGTACACAAATTTATATCTCAGGTATGAAAAACGATATGCTTGGTGTAGGAACTACATACATACCATACAATTCAAAACAAATGTTATGCGACTGGAAGATATTTTTAATACCAACATTAATTCAAAATGTACGACCATTTCCTGGTTATTCTAGGAAAGAAGTTGTGCGGCAGTTGATTTGGGGAATTTTTAACTTTTTGAATGATGATAAAAACTACACTGCATCAGTTAAAAACTAAGATTTTCCTACAAATATCACCTATACTACTATCTGTTTAAGTAAACCAAAGGTAGATATTAAGATCAGAACAGAATTCGCATATACTTTAGAGAAACTTTTAAAAACATGTTTTCAGCAAGTATTACTTAAGGTAAACGAGCTTAAACAACATAAACCTCGAGTACTTGAAGCTTACATACTTTTAATTAATAGTTTAGGTTTATTTCCTGTAGGAAAACCTGATATGTTTTTTATATATACTGATATTATTAAACCACAGAATGTAGGTGGAAAAGATGTAAGATGTTTAAGAACTATCAACATAGAGAACACTTTTACAGACATAGTGAAGGAATATAACAATATTAAATATTGCAATGTGGAAAAATCATTTGATAGTATTTCGGTATTATTATGTGATAAATATGGTTATAAAATAAATTTTTGCACCAGCAGTATTCCTACAAAAGTTGTATTGCATTTCAAAAAAGTATAAATAAAAGGAATTTAAAAACATTATATATTATTTTATTTAAACATTATGGAGAGAGCATACTATAAATATTATTTAGTTCAATCAGGAAAAGGACTTGACGATATTGGTCCCTTGTTACATTCAGTTGTACCTTACCAAAGGGGGCGAGGGTTAGGAAGCTTTTTCGGTGGACTTTTCAGATATTTAAAACCAATATTTACGTCTGGAGCCAATATATTAAAAAAGGAGGTTATTAACTCTGGTATTAATGCATTGTCGGATATTGCAACAGGTGCAAATTTAAAAGAAGTTGTACAAGATCGAAGTAAAGAGATAATTAAAAATGTAAGACGAGGTGCAGTTCAAAAACTCAATGAAATGTATGGACAAGGGAAAAGAAGAAAACCTATAAAAAGACCACTCATTAATAATTTAAATTATTTTACGTCAAAGCGACGCAAAGTGAGTAACAAAAAGAAGCAAAACGATATTTTTGGTTAATTATGATTGAATGTATGAAGTCTGAGTTGGATATTTTTAGAACACAACCTATTCAGTCAAGTATATTACGATCTGAAGAAGTTCCTACAACCCTATTGCTTCTTTAGATAATCCATCAGTCATAGAATTTGTTTCATTAGGTCATGGGGATACATATAGGGATCTTTCTTCTGCATATCTTAAATTGAAAGTACAAATTTTAAAAAAAGATGGAACTCAATGGAATAATGATAAAAACACTGAAGGAAAATTAATTCAACAACCAAGTGTAGTCAATAATCTTTTACATTCATTATTAAAACAATGTAACGTTCAGCTAAATGGAAAGAATATATCTCCATCCGATGGAAATTATCATTATAGAGCTTATATTGAATCATTATTAAATTATGGTACAGATGCCGCTACTACTCATTTGGAATGTGCAGGATGGAATCTCGATAAACCAAATATAGGAAAACCTGATAATAATGGTTCAAAAGAACGTCAAAAATTATACCAAAATAGCAGTGTAGTAGAACTTATGGGAAAACTACATTTAGACATGTTTAATCAACCTACACTTCTCATAAACAACGTTGATATTCGAATTCTTTTAACACTTGAAAAACCAGACTTTTACTTTTTTGCAGATGATTCTGACGAATCTCAACTAAAAATTTTAGAAGCGACTTTATGAGACATGTAACTATTAATCCTAGTGTACTATTAGCACATAATGCTGTATTGGAAAAAACTAATGCCAAATATAATTATAAACGTGTAGAGGTAAAAAGTTTTACCATTCCGCAGAATAGTTCATCAGTATTACTAGATAATGTTTTCATTGGTCAATTACCAAACACAATAATATTTTGTATGACAGAAAATGCAGGTTACTCTGGAAAAAGATCAAAAAACCCATACAATTTTAAACATTTTGATATTTCACAATTTGTTTTAAACGTAAATGGAGTTCAAATACCTAATTCAGCAATTGAAACCAGTTTTTTGGATGAAAATAATTGCTACACAAGAGCATACAGTACACTATTTTCAGGTACTGGAATTAACCATAATGATAAAGGTCATCAGATAACAAAGGCTATGTTTAGTAATGGATTTTTCATGTTAGCTTTTGATTTAACTCCAGATGCATCAGGAAATGAAGTGTGTCAAGGTTTATTAAATCAGGGTACAGTTAGAATTGAGGCAAGGCTATCAAAACCGCTTACATCTACACTAACTGGTATTGTTTATGGAGAATTTGATGCAAGCTTACAAATTGATAAAAACCGAAATATATTTACAAACCTATAAATACCACACATAAAAATGAATTTAAATAATTGACAAAATGTCGCTATCTTGTGCACTACTGGATGTAACGTTTTGTTGTGATGATAATAATACCTTATTTGCAAAAGATATTTGTATAGTTGGTATCAAAGAACCTTGCAAAAAGTTTGTGAAAGAGCTCAAGTATAAATTTCCAACTAGAGAATTTATAAATGATAATTTTGAAAATTATTCTTTTGGGACTGTGTATAATGATAAAATAAATAAAGAGTTCTGTCAAATACTAGAAAAATTTGATATTATTATAACAAATAAAAAATTTAAAAAAGAGTTTTTATCGAACTACATAAAAGAAGCAACCAAGGTATATGACTTGAGTCAATTTGATTAATGAACACACTGGAGATAAATAACGTGTTGAGATGTAACAAACAAACGAGTAAAATTTTTAAAGGAGTTTTTGCTTTAGATCAACTCCCCAAAACAATTAAAAAACAAACTTTTTTAATTGTAAACACAGATAAAGCAAAAGATCCAGGAACACATTGGTTGGTTATTTATATTCCTAAACGTGGTTGTATCGAATATTTTGATTCGTTTGGCAGAAAACCTGATAAATTAGAAATTTTAAGTTACTTAAAAGATCAATGTGTAGTTTTTAATGAAAAACAATTACAAAGCAATTATTCAGATGTCTGTGGACAGTATTGTTGTATTTATTCATGGTATAGATGTTGCGGTTATAGTATGAATACCTTTTTAAAAAAATTTAATAAAGGTAATCATGTAGAAAACGACAAATTAATTATAAATACCTTTCAAAAGCTTTTTGGAAAATACAAGTCGTTACAAGTTTGTGTTCCTAAAACGTATAAGTATTAAAACACTATAAATAAATGTTAGTAAAATTAAAGAAATAGAGGCATTAGGTCAGAGTTATAATTTATTGCTAAGTTATACATATTTCCTCAATAAAAGTCACACATTAAAAATTTCTGTTGGATTTGACTGTAAGACGTTTGAAGCTTCATGCATATTTCATCGTATTGGGGAAAGGGAGATTGTCTTAAAATATCACGAATGGATTAAATTTTATTATCAATTTAACGCAAAACTCGATATGCAAATGATAAAAGACATAAAAGGGAGCTTACATCATGGGTTAAGATCTGTGAATGGGCAAAGCATAAGTAATAACAGAGAAGAAGCAGAACTGTTTTACAATTTAACCGATTTTATTCAAGCAGTGATGACACAGTATAAATCTGCTGAGTAAAATGTAAAAGAATATGTTGCAGAATATCTGAAATTATGTGATGAACAAAAAGTATTAAGGTTACAGAAAGAAATTTATATACCAATGCAGCGTTTTAATGTACAATGTAATTATTCAAAATTATTTTTTGAAATCCCTGTAATGTTAAAACAAAAAATTTGTAACAATCTCCACAAATAAATAAAATAAATCACAATGAATAATATAACAATTTTTTATTTTTATTTATATAGTTATTTAAACAGACTAAAAATTATTTCTAAAAATATCTGCAAAGTAGTCAGGATCTCCCTGCTGATTATTTATACCCCAAACTTCGTTAAATGGAACTCCTTCCTCATCTTCAGCAATTTCTTCTTCCACTTCTTCTTCCTCATCTTCCGATTCAACTATGTGAAAGGGAGGTATAAATTCCTCCGTTTCTGTTAATTCTTCATCGTCTATGGTGGACGTAATTTCATTCTCTTGTATTTGGCTTTCTGTATTTACATAGTCCGTTTCATGAAATTCTTCATCGTCTATGGTGGACGTAATTTCATTCTCATGTATTTGGCTTTCTGTATTTACATAGTCCGTTTCATGAAACGGATATGTTGTAGAATCAGGCTGCATTTTATTGAGTTGCTACTAATATTCAAAATGGAAATGAAACAAAATTGAAAATAAAAGCCCAGTTATATACTCATGTAGAAAAGTATAAAAGCAAATTAAACTCAATCAGATGATTAGTTTAAACCATGCTTTGGTCTATCATTTTATGTATAATAATTATTATATCATTACCTTTAACATTTTTATAACAAAATGCCAAGACCTCAAATAGTGGCTGAAATTCATAGACAGGCAAGACGTAAATTTCTTAGAAGAAAAATCAAACAAAAGGGTTTAAATGACACATGGCAAATTTATTTAGTAGAAATGTTACCATATGCAAAGTTTAATGAAGGTTATAAATATATGTTGACAATCATTGACACTTTTTCCAAATATGCCTACGCTGAACCTGTGAAAACAAAAAATGCTGAAAATGTTTTAAATGCCTTAAAATCGATTATTAGTAGAGCTAAAGTTATACCAAAAAACATTCACTCTGATCAGGGTAAGAAATTTTTTAATTCACAATTTCAAAATTATATGAAAGAAAAATCAATCAATCATTATCATACATTTAGTGAATTAAAAGCATCAATTGTTGAACGATTCAACCGCACATTAAAAAATTCGATGTGGAAAAAATTTAGTTTAAACGGGAATTATAATTGGTTACCTATTATGCAAACAATAATAAAAGAATATAATTCTACAAAACATAGTACAACAAAACTTCCTCCTGAAAAAATCACAAAGAAAAACGAAAAAAATATACTTAGAAATGTGTATACTGAACCTAAAATTATCCAGAAAAATAAATATAAGGTTGGAAATTTTGTAAGAATAAGTAAATATAAAGGTCATTTCGAAAAAGGTAATCAGCCAAATTGGTCATCTGAAATATTCAAAATTGTAAAGATCAATAATACTTACCCTGTTACATATCAATTATCAGACTACACTGACACACCAATTTCTGGAGGCTTTTATCAAGCTGAGCTTACACCTGTAAAATACCCAGATACTTATCTTGTTGAGAAGATTATTAAAAAACAAGGAAATAAAGTATTCGTAAAATGGCTTGGATTTGATAACAATCATAATACATGGATAAATAAAAAAGATATTGTTTAACTATTGAATATTTTATTATTTTTGTTTTAAATAAATATATATGTACAAACAAATACAAACTCATATTTTATTGTAACTTTTGTCTCTTATACCCATATGGTACAGAACTGTGATCTTCTAATATTCGGCGCTTTTCTGATCTTGGTTGATATCGCTTAGTTTCAGTTGTTGTAAACACCTCATGATTTTGGGTCCTTTTAATATTATCGGAAATTACGAATATATCTGTTGTGTCTTGAAAATTTAACACAGCATCTTTAATACTCTCAAAATTTACTTGTTTTGCAGTATTATAGTTTAGTGAAATACCTTTAACTTTACATACTACTTTTTCATTATTGTCTTTTGTACAATATACTTTATATGCATAATTTTTTAATAAACCACTAACAAATTCTGTAATATAACTACCAGCGCCATAACATTCTAATTCATCAGTCATATCACCAATGTATTCTCCTAATGCTGGATCTTTTTCTCCTGCTTTGCTTATGTATATGACAGAATCCGTGTCATAATACAATACTCTATCATTAAGCTCTTCTAAATAACTATACATATAGCTTAAGTCGTGCTTGTGTTGTTGTGTATGCTGCTATGCACAATTTTATTACCGATTTTATTCAAGCAGTGATGACACAGTATAAATCTGCTGAGTAAAATGTAAAAGAATATGTTGCAGAATATCTGAAATTATGTGATGAACAAAAAGTATTAAGGTTACAGAAAGAAATTTATATACCAATGCAGCGTTTTAATGTACAATGTAATTATTCAAAATTATTTTTTGAAATCCCTGTAATGTTAAAACAAAAAATTTGTAACAATCTCCACAAATAAATAAAATAAATCACAATGAATAATATAACAATTTTTTATTTTTATTTATATAGTTATTTAAACAGACTAAAAATTATTTCTAAAAATATCTGCAAAGTAGTCAGGATCTCCCTGCTGATTATTTATACCCCAAACTTCGTTAAATGGAACTCCTTCCTCATCTTCAGCAATTTCTTCTTCCACTTCTTCTTCCTCATCTTCCGATTCAACTATGTGAAAGGGAGGTATAAATTCCTCCGTTTCTGTTAATTCTTCATCGTCTATGGTGGACGTAATTTCATTCTCTTGTATTTGGCTTTCTGTATTTACATAGTCCGTTTCATGAAATTCTTCATCGTCTATGGTGGACGTAATTTTATTCTCATGTATTTGGCTTTCTGTATTTACATAGTCCGTTTCATGAAACGGATATGTTGTAGAATCAGGCTGCATTTTATTGAGTTGCTACTAATATTCAAAATGGAAATGAAACAAAATTGAAAATAAAAGCCCAGTTATATACTCATGTAGAAAAGTATAAAAGCAAATTAAACTCAATCAGATGATTAGTTTAAACCATGCTTTGGTCTATCATTTTATGTATAATAATTATTATATCATTACCTTTAACATTTTTATAACAAAATGTCAAGACCTCAAATAGTGGCTGAAATTCATAGACAGGCAAGACGTAAATTTCTTAGAAGAAAATTCAAACAAAAGGGTTTAAATGACACATGGCAAATTGATTTAGTAGAAATGTTACCATATGCAAAGTTTAATGAAGGTTATAAATATATGTTGACAGTCATTGACACTTTTTCCAAATATGCCTACGCTGAACCGGTGAAAACAAAAAATGCTGAAAATGTTTTAAATGCCTTAAAATCGATTATTAGTAGAGCTAAAGTTATACCAAAAAACATTCACTCTGATCAGGGTAAGAAATTTTTTAATTCACAATTTCAAAATTATATGAAAGAAAAATCAATCAATCATTATCATACATTTAGTGAATTAAAAGCATCAATTGTTGAACGATTCAACCGCACATTAAAAAATTCGATGTGGAAAAAATTTAGTTTAAACGGGAATTATAATTGGTTACCTATTATGCAAACAATAATAAAAGAATATAATTCTACAAAACATAGTACAACAAAACTTCCTCCTGAAAAAATCACAAAGAAAAACGAAAAAAATATACTTAGAAATGTGTATACTGAACCTAAAATTATCCAGAAAAATAAATATAAGGTTGGAAATTTTGTAAGAATAAGTAAATATAAAGGTCATTTCGAAAAAGGTAATCAGCCAAATTGGTCATCTGAAATATTCAAAATTGTAAAGATCAATAATACTTACCCTGTTACATATCAATTATCAGACTACACTGACACACCAATTTCTGGAGGCTTTTATCAAGCTGAGCTTACACCTGTAAAATACCCAGATACTTATCTTGTTGAGAAGATTATTAAAAAACAAGGAAATAAAGTATTCGTAAAATGGCTTGGATTTGATAACAATCATAATACATGGATAAATAAAAAAGATATTGTTTAACTATTGAATATTTTATTATTTTTGTTTTAAATAAATATATATGTACAAACAAATACAAACTCATATTTTATTGTAACTTTTGTCTCTTATACCCATATGGTACAGAACTGTGATCTTCTAATATTCGGCGCTTTTCTGATCTTGGTTGATATCGCTTAGTTTCAGTTGTTGTAAACACCTCATGATTTTGGGTCCTTTTAATATTATCGGAAATTACGAATATATCTGTTGTGTCTTGAAAATTTAACACAGCATCTTTAATACTCTCAAAATTTACTTGTTTTGCAGTATTATAGTTTAGTGAAATACCTTTAACTTTACATACTACTTTTTCATTATTGTCTTTTGTACAATATACTTTATATGCATAATTTTTTAATAAACCACTAACAAATTCTGTAATATAACTACCAGCGCCATAACATTCTAATTCATCAGTCATATCACCAATGTATTCTCCTAATGCTGGATCTTTTTCTCCTGCTTTGCTTATGTATATGACAGAATCCGTGTCATAATACAATACTCTATCATTAAGCTCTTCTAAATAACTATACATATAGCTTAAGTCGTGCTTGTGTTGTTGTGTATGCTGCTATGCACAATTTTATTACCGATTTTATTCAAGCAGTGATGACACAGTATAAATCTGCTGAGTAAAATGTAAAAGAATATGTTGCAGAATATCTGAAATTATGTGATGAACAAAAAGTATTAAGGTTACAGAAAGAAATTTATATACCAATGCAGCGTTTTAATGTACAATGTAATTATTCAAAATTATTTTTTGAAATCCCTGTAATGTTAAAACAAAAAATTTGTAACAATCTCCACAAATAAATAAAATAAATCACAATGAATAATATAACAATTTTTTATTTTTATTTATATAGTTATTTAAACAGACTAAAAATTATTTCTAAAAATATCTGCAAAGTAGTCAGGATCTCCCTGCTGATTATTTATACCCCAAACTTCGTTAAATGGAACTCCTTCCTCATCTTCAGCAATTTCTTCTTCCACTTCTTCTTCCTCATCTTCCGATTCAACTATGTGAAAGGGAGGTATAAATTCCTCCGTTTCTGTTAATTCTTCATCGTCTATGGTGGACGTAATTTCATTCTCTTGTATTTGGCTTTCTGTATTTACATAGTCCGTTTCATGAAATTCTTCATCGTCTATGGTGGACGTAATTTCATTCTCATGTATTTGGCTTTCTGTATTTACATAGTCCGTTTCATGAAACGGATATGTTGTAGAATCAGGCTGCACTTTATTGAGTTGCTACTAATATTCAAAATGGAAATGAAACAAAATTGAAAATAAAAGCCCAGTTATATACTCATGTAGAAAAGTATAAAAGCAAATTAAACTCAATCAGATGATTAGTTTAAACCATGCTTTGGTCTATCATTTTATGTATAATAATTATTATATCATTACCTTTAACATTTTTATAACAAAATGTCAAGACCTCAAATAGTGGCTGAAATTCATAGACAGGCAAGACGTAAATTTCTTAGAAGAAAATTCAAACAAAAGGGTTTAAATGACACATGGCAAATTGATTTAGTAGAAATGTTACCATATGCAAAGTTTAATGAAGGTTATAAATATATGTTGACAGTCATTGACACTTTTTCCAAATATGCCTACGCTGAACCTGTGAAAACAAAAAATGCTGAAAATGTTTTAAATGCCTTAAAATCGATTATTAGTAGAGCTAAAGTTATACCAAAAAACATTCACTCTGATCAGGGTAAGAAATTTTTTAATTCACAATTTCAAAATTATATGAAAGAAAAATCAATCAATCATTATCATACATTTAGTGAATTAAAAGCATCAATTGTTGAACGATTCAACCGCACATTAAAAAATTCGATGTGGAAAAAATTTAGTTTAAACGGGAATTATAATTGGTTACCTATTATGCAAACAATAATAAAAGAATATAATTCTACAAAACATAGTACAACAAAACTTCCTCCTGAAAAAATCACAAAGAAAAACGAAAAAAATATACTTAGAAATGTGTATACTGAACCTAAAATTATCCAGAAAAATAAATATAAGGTTGGAAATTTTGTAAGAATAAGTAAATATAAAGGTCATTTCGAAAAAGGTAATCAGCCAAATTGGTCATCTGAAATATTCAAAATTGTAAAGATCAATAATACTTACCCTGTTACATATCAATTATCAGACTACACTGACACACCAATTTCTGGAGGCTTTTATCAAGCTGAGCTTACACCTGTAAAATACCCAGATACTTATCTTGTTGAGAAGATTATTAAAAAACAAGGAAATAAAGTATTCGTAAAATGGCTTGGATTTGATAACAATCATAATACATGGATAAATAAAAAAGATATTGTTTAACTATTGAATATTTTATTATTTTTGTTTTAAATAAATATATATGTACAAACAAATACAAACTCATATTTTATTGTAACTTTTGTCTCTTATACCCATATGGTACAGAACTGTGATCTTCTAATATTCGGCGCTTTTCTGATCTTGGTTGATATCGCTTAGTTTCAGTTGTTGTAAACACCTCATGATTTTGGGTCCTTTTAATATTATCGGAAATTACGAATATATCTGTTGTGTCTTGAAAATTTAACACAGCATCTTTAATACTCTCAAAATTTACTTGTTTTGCAGTATTATAGTTTAGTGAAATACCTTTAACTTTACATACTACTTTTTCATTATTGTCTTTTGTACAATATACTTTATATGCATAATTTTTTAATAAACCACTAACAAATTCTGTAATATAACTACCAGCGCCATAACATTCTAATTCATCAGTCATATCACCAATGTATTCTCCTAATGCTGGATCTTTTTCTCCTGCTTTGCTTATGTATATGACAGAATCCGTGTCATAATACAATACTCTATCATTAAGCTCTTCTAAATAACTATACATATAGCTTAAGTCGTGCTTGTGTTGTTGTGTATGCTGCTATGCACAATTTTATTACCGATTTTATTCAAGCAGTGATGACACAGTATAAATCTGCTGAGTAAAATGTAAAAGAATATGTTGCAGAATATCTGAAATTATGTGATGAACAAAAAGTATTAAGGTTACAGAAAGAAATTTATATACCAATGCAGCGTTTTAATGTACAATGTAATTATTCAAAATTATTTTTTGAAATCCCTGTAATGTTAAAACAAAAAATTTGTAACAATCTCCACAAATAAATAAAATAAATCACAATGAATAATATAACAATTTTTTATTTTTATTTATATAGTTATTTAAACAGACTAAAAATTATTTCTAAAAATATCTGCAAAGTAGTCAGGATCTCCCTGCTGATTATTTATACCCCAAACTTCGTTAAATGGAACTCCTTCCTCATCTTCAGCAATTTCTTCTTCCACTTCTTCTTCCTCATCTTCCGATTCAACTATGTGAAAGGGAGGTATAAATTCCTCCGTTTCTGTTAATTCTTCATCGTCTATGGTGGACGTAATTTCATTCTCTTGTATTTGGCTTTCTGTATTTACATAGTCCGTTTCATGAAATTCTTCATCGTCTATGGTGGACGTAATTTCATTCTCATGTATTTGGCTTTCTGTATTTACATAGTCCGTTTCATGAAACGGATATGTTGTAGAATCAGGCTGCATTTTATTGAGTTGCTACTAATATTCAAAATGGAAATGAAACAAAATTGAAAATAAAAGCCCAGTTATATACTCATGTAGAAAAGTATAAAAGCAAATTAAACTCAATCAGATGATTAGTTTAAACCATGCTTTGGTCTATCATTTTATGTATAATAATTATTATATCATTACCTTTAACATTTTTATAACAAAATGCCAAGACCTCAAATAGTGGCTGAAATTCATAGACAGGCAAGACGTAAATTTCTTAGAAGAAAAATCAAACAAAAGGGTTTAAATGACACATGGCAAATTTATTTAGTAGAAATGTTACCATATGCAAAGTTTAATGAAGGTTATAAATATATGTTGACAATCATTGACACTTTTTCCAAATATGCCTACGCTGAACCTGTGAAAACAAAAAATGCTGAAAATGTTTTAAATGCCTTAAAATCGATTATTAGTAGAGCTAAAGTTATACCAAAAAACATTCACTCTGATCAGGGTAAGAAATTTTTTAATTCACAATTTCAAAATTATATGAAAGAAAAATCAATCAATCATTATCATACATTTAGTGAATTAAAAGCATCAATTGTTGAACGATTCAACCGCACATTAAAAAATTCGATGTGGAAAAAATTTAGTTTAAACGGGAATTATAATTGGTTACCTATTATGCAAACAATAATAAAAGAATATAATTCTACAAAACATAGTACAACAAAACTTCCTCCTGAAAAAATCACAAAGAAAAACGAAAAAAATATACTTAGAAATGTGTATACTGAACCTAAAATTATCCAGAAAAATAAATATAAGGTTGGAAATTTTGTAAGAATAAGTAAATATAAAGGTCATTTCGAAAAAGGTAATCAGCCAAATTGGTCATCTGAAATATTCAAAATTGTAAAGATCAATAATACTTACCCTGTTACATATCAATTATCAGACTACACTGACACACCAATTTCTGGAGGCTTTTATCAAGCTGAGCTTACACCTGTAAAATACCCAGATACTTATCTTGTTGAGAAGATTATTAAAAAACAAGGAAATAAAGTATTCGTAAAATGGCTTGGATTTGATAACAATCATAATACATGGATAAATAAAAAAGATATTGTTTAACTATTGAATATTTTATTATTTTTGTTTTAAATAAATATATATGTACAAACAAATACAAACTCATATTTTATTGTAACTTTTGTCTCTTATACCCATATGGTACAGAACTGTGATCTTCTAATATTCGGCGCTTTTCTGATCTTGGTTGATATCGCTTAGTTTCAGTTGTTGTAAACACCTCATGATTTTGGGTCCTTTTAATATTATCGGAAATTACGAATATATCTGTTGTGTCTTGAAAATTTAACACAGCATCTTTAATACTCTCAAAATTTACTTGTTTTGCAGTATTATAGTTTAGTGAAATACCTTTAACTTTACATACTACTTTTTCATTATTGTCTTTTGTACAATATACTTTATATGCATAATTTTTTAATAAACCACTAACAAATTCTGTAATATAACTACCAGCGCCATAACATTCTAATTCATCAGTCATATCACCAATGTATTCTCCTAATGCTGGATCTTTTTCTCCTGCTTTGCTTATGTATATGACAGAATCCGTGTCATAATACAATACTCTATCATTAAGCTCTTCTAAATAACTATACATATAGCTTAAGTCGTGCTTGTGTTGTTGTGTATGCTGCTATGCACAATTTTATTACCGATTTTATTCAAGCAGTGATGACACAGTATAAATCTGCTGAGTAAAATGTAAAAGAATATGTTGCAGAATATCTGAAATTATGTGATGAACAAAAAGTATTAAGGTTACAGAAAGAAATTTATATACCAATGCAGCGTTTTAATGTACAATGTAATTATTCAAAATTATTTTTTGAAATCCCTGTAATGTTAAAACAAAAAATTTGTAACAATCTCCACAAATAAATAAAATAAATCACAATGAATAATATAACAATTTTTTATTTTTATTTATATAGTTATTTAAACAGACTAAAAATTATTTCTAAAAATATCTGCAAAGTAGTCAGGATCTCCCTGCTGATTATTTATACCCCAAACTTCGTTAAATGGAACTCCTTCCTCATCTTCAGCAATTTCTTCTTCCACTTCTTCTTCCTCATCTTCCGATTCAACTATGTGAAAGGGAGGTATAAATTCCTCCGTTTCTGTTAATTCTTCATCGTCTATGGTGGACGTAATTTCATTCTCTTGTATTTGGCTTTCTGTATTTACATAGTCCGTTTCATGAAATTCTTCATCGTCTATGGTGGACGTAATTTCATTCTCATGTATTTGGCTTTCTGTATTTACATAGTCCGTTTCATGAAACGGATATGTTGTAGAATCAGGCTGCATTTTATTGAGTTGCTACTAATATTCAAAATGGAAATGAAACAAAATTGAAAATAAAAGCCCAGTTATATACTCATGTAGAAAAGTATAAAAGCAAATTAAACTCAATCAGATGATTAGTTTAAACCATGCTTTGGTCTATCATTTTATGTATAATAATTATTATATCATTACCTTTAACATTTTTATAACAAAATGTCAAGACCTCAAATAGTGGCTGAAATTCATAGACAGGCAAGACGTAAATTTCTTAGAAGAAAATTCAAACAAAAGGGTTTAAATGACACATGGCAAATTGATTTAGTAGAAATGTTACCATATGCAAAGTTTAATGAAGGTTATAAATATATGTTGACAGTCATTGACACTTTTTCCAAATATGCCTACGCTGAACCGGTGAAAACAAAAAATGCTGAAAATGTTTTAAATGCCTTAAAATCGATTATTAGTAGAGCTAAAGTTATACCAAAAAACATTATCTCTGATCAGGGTAAGAAATTTTTTAATTCACAATTTCAAAATTATATGAAAGAAAAATCAATCAATCATTATCATACATTTAGTGAATTAAAAGCATCAATTGTTGAACGATTCAACCGCACATTAAAAAATTCGATGTGGAAAAAATTTAGTTTAAACGGGAATTATAATTGGTTACCTATTATGCAAACAATAATAAAAGAATATAATTCTACAAAACATAGTACAACAAAACTTCCTCCTGAAAAAATCACAAAGAAAAACGAAAAAAATATACTTAGAAATGTGTATACTGAACCTAAAATTATCCAGAAAAATAAATATAAGGTTGGAAATTTTGTAAGAATAAGTAAATATAAAGGTCATTTCGAAAAAGGTAATCAGCCAAATTGGTCATCTGAAATATTCAAAATTGTAAAGATCAATAATACTTACCCTGTTACATATCAATTATCAGACTACACTGACACACCAATTTCTGGAGGCTTTTATCAAGCTGAGCTTACACCTGTAAAATACCCAGATACTTATCTTGTTGAGAAGATTATTAAAAAACAAGGAAATAAAGTATTCGTAAAATGGCTTGGATTTGATAACAATCATAATACATGGATAAATAAAAAAGATATTGTTTAACTATTGAATATTTTATTATTTTTGTTTTAAATAAATATATATGTACAAACAAATACAAACTCATATTTTATTGTAACTTTTGTCTCTTATACCCATATGGTACAGAACTGTGATCTTCTAATATTCGGCGCTTTTCTGATCTTGGTTGATATCGCTTAGTTTCAGTTGTTGTAAACACCTCATGATTTTGGGTCCTTTTAATATTATCGGAAATTACGAATATATCTGTTGTGTCTTGAAAATTTAACACAGCATCTTTAATACTCTCAAAATTTACTTGTTTTGCAGTATTATAGTTTAGTGAAATACCTTTAACTTTACATACTACTTTTTCATTATTGTCTTTTGTACAATATACTTTATATGCATAATTTTTTAATAAACCACTAACAAATTCTGTAATATAACTACCAGCGCCATAACATTCTAATTCATCAGTCATATCACCAATGTATTCTCCTAATGCTGGATCTTTTTCTCCTGCTTTGCTTATGTATATGACAGAATCCGTGTCATAATACAATACTCTATCATTAAGCTCTTCTAAATAACTATACATATAGCTTAAGTCGTGCTTGTGTTGTTGTGTATGCTGCTATGCACACATTTATGGTAGGTAAAGAATTTGCTGCTTCATCTTTATATTGCCAGCTAAATATTATGTTTTCTTCGTTTATTGGTAATATTGAACACACTTCTACAGAAGGATTTGTTAACAGCTCATACAATTGGAAAGGTTGATTTACAATCATTGTTTGTTGTTGGTTTTCTCGCTGCCCAAATTTACCCCAAAAGGAGTTCAAAATTAATTTAGCAAATGATCTTAATCCAGGGTTATTAAGAATTTTTTCATAATCTAACTTAATTTCCTCTAGGTTTAAAAAGTTTTCTATATAATTTTCCTTTTCTTTTTCAGTTTGGCAGATATTAGGCCAACCAGAAGCTTCTTGTTTAATTTTTATAAATTTATTCATCATTGATGTAAATAGACCGTCAATTGAATTAATTTTATCATATTTTACTGTTTTGTATTCCCAAACTTCGTAAGTGTTTATAAGTTCGTAACCCTTTTCAATAGCTTTTACGACTTCATCAATGACCCAAGTTCCTATTAATGATCTTTCTGTGTCAGTATGATAACAATATTCTCCTTGGTATTTTTCTTCACTACAACTTCTACAAAGTGAAAACATTAATTTATTATTTTGCTTTAGTGGAAGAACAGGGTGAAAAAGAAGTGGTGGGGGTAACATTTTACACTTAATTATTCCATCAATGGTTGATATATTTAATTTAGAAGTATTTTCTCCTATGTAAACTGTTGGATGCTTAATAGGAAATTTTCCTCGTTTGCAGACATATGGATATAGAGAGCATATATCTATATATTTAATTTTTTCTCCTAGCTTACATTTGTAGTATGTGTAAACATTTCCAGTCCTACCTCCGTAAAATGCATCTCTAGGATTTAATGGAGCTGTGTTCAATAGTTGATGATTTTTCAAGTATTTCATGTTTATGTTTTTGTTCAGTTCCTCGCGGAATTCACATTCCCACATCTCAACAACATTGTATCCAAGAAATTTTAAGTGTTCAGATTTTGATAGTGTTTTTTCATACCTCCGATTTAATGTGTCACTAGAATCTTTATGCAAAGGTGTATCCCTTTTAGTAGTCAGACATTTAGGATGTCCGTGGTAATAGCACCCATAAAATTCATATACCTCTTTAGTAGCCTCGCAATACCCGTCAACTTTAACACCAGCAATTATTTTTTCTCTTCCGTTAATTCCACATTGTAGTTTAATTTTACGAGAATCTTCTTCCCAAATAAGCCATTGCATAGCTATTTTTGATTGATTATCAATTAATCTATAACCTTTTTTCGGAATGACGCCTATTGTGTTTGGAATAAGAAAATTTCTTCTATATGCTAAGTTGCATGCTGAAGCTATTGTTGTGGCTTCTAAAAATGGTTCAACATTGCACTCTTGTAAGAACATTTTTCTAAAAGTCATACAGGCTTCTGTCAAAATTTTTACATCGTTAATGCAATATTCTATCAATTCTTTCTGCATGTTGAAATTAGAGTTTTTGTTTTTTTCATACCACTGTAAAAATTCACTCCTTTCATCCTCCTTTTTTGTGTCAGGTGCATAATATTTCATTGAAGGTAAAGTTCCAATATAGTTTTGATTTTCCACTTTATTAAATAGATGAGGAAAGTATCCTTTTTTTAATTTGGTGGGTAAATTAAAAGCTTTCGGTAACTTACTAAGTGCCATTGGAAAATAATTAAGCGAGTCTATGAATTTTATATTATCCAGTAACATAAGAATGATTTTTGTTCCTCTCATAATTAATTTTGGTTGAAGAACAGTTTTAGTAAGAATATAATTTAAAACAAACTGATGATCAAACGCTTGTCCATTATGAGCAATCACAATAACCTTTTTATATTGGGTTCTTAATTTTATTATATGATCCATGAACTTTGATATTATATTTTCTTTTTCAAAGCATCTTTCTCTTAATCCACATTTTCTACAATAATATAATGTTACTTCATCTATACAATTATCACATCTTTGTTGTAAAATACATAAATTTGGGGTATGTTGTTTTGTTTTTGACAATGTATTATCCTCTTGTCTAGTTTCTAAATCATAAAATATGTAAATAAAGTCCTTTTTATAATTTTCTGAAAGGTTTTTGACTTTTTGAATAAAGCATTGATGATCTTGCATGACATGTTCGTTACAAATGCTACAATAAAATTCCCCACATTTATGACTTCTTTTTGATTTATGAACTTTGAAACAGCTTTTGCATTTTTGTATTTCCTCACACATACTTAATTTTGTTGATGTTGACGCCTTGTGATTGTCTAAACAGGTTTGACCTCGAAATGTGCGATTGCATTCTTTGCATAAAATATTTTTTATATTTTTAGGGCACTGAGGTGTTTTTTGGCAGCAAGGACAGTTCTTTGAACATCTATGTTCATTTTTGACATAATACGGAATATGACAATCTTCACAATAATAGCTACAACAAAAGAAAGCTGTAAGAGAAGTAATAACATTGTAATGATGATCGTGATAAAGTAAGTTGATGCTTTTCCCGTCATTATTTCCTTTAAAAATTATTTCTCTTCTCCTTGCTTCTCCATATTTGTACACAACAATTTTATGTTTATTTAAAAAACTTTGAAATTGCTGCAACTCTTGTATTCCACAACCTTCAGATGGAATTGAAACTCCAGAATTATTTACTAAGTATAATGCCGATAAAGTTTGAAGCTTTTTCGTATCATTTAATATTTTTCTATATTCGGCAAAGTTTTCAACTCTAGCTATAGCAACAACTAGTGCTCGCGGAAGACATAGGTTGTCTTTATTTTTTATGCGGATGATTGATGATTTTCGTAGGCATTCATCAGTATAGTTTATATATTTCGATGTGGATCTACCTAATCCAGCTGGTAATTTAACCTGTGTAGCTATAATGCAGAAGGTATCTGTACTTAATTCTATAAATGGAAAATGAAAATATTATTAATAATAATAAAAAAGGAAAAACATGTTTATAATTTACCTTCGGAATTGCTTTGAAATACTTTAGATATAATATCCCAAACATCCAGAAATTTTAGTTCACTGGCTGTTTTGAAATTTATGAATGCAGGGCCACGTTCCTCAAAACTTTCCCCGCAGAAAGTCAATCCTATTTTGTCTGTAGAATTTATATCACTAGTTATATGTTTTATAATGTGATATACTGCATCTTTGATCCAGCTGGTGGGTTCAACATTATCTGGTACCGGTCTTATAGTAAATTTAATTTTACGTCCACGTAAGTTAAATCTCTTTACGATTTCTGCACCGTCGCTTTCAATTCTATAGTGCGTTACATTTTCTGATGAGTTCAAAAATTTTCGTAGAATAACTTTTTTAGACATTGTTTCTGCTTTAAAATGAAATCAGACACTGTTACATTAAAATAATTATTTTCTTCATTTAAACATTCACTTAAAATAAAAAATTAATCGGAAAATACTCTACAACAATGTAATCCGAATTTAATCAATTATTATTTCCTTTTTATTTCTATAATCTTGTCTTAAATTAATGATAAAAATTTGTAAAGCATAGCTGTATGCAAAAGATATTTCAACAAAGTATGTCACGACTCACGTTATTCTTAAAATAGAAATAGAGAATTAATCGAAAGAAATAAAAAAATTCTACAACAATGTAATCACAATGCACTTTAGTCAATTATATATTTCCTCTAAGTAAAATTAAATTCTAAATTGAGCATAATAAAAAATTATAGCCTATGACAGGAATTATGACAGGAATTTAAATTAGTATTTTGCAATACTACGTTTGATTGTCTATGTCATTTCAATAAATTATAGTAGTAAAAACGTGAAATCCTGTTTCTTTACTTCTATTCTTCTGTACGCTCATCAACAACAACAACAACAACAGCCAAGTAAACGAAGTTTTTTATTGGCCTTTAATGAAAAGGCTGAAACAAATACATGCTATAAAAAAACCTTTTTAAAAATTGAAGGAATGGAACCAAATAGACTATATATATTAAAAAAATTAAAACAAATAAATACAAGATACGGTGAAAAATGGGTTTTCGAAACTCAAAATTTTATCATTTTTATTCCTCGTAAATATGAGGAAATTTTTAATAAAGAATTAGAGGAGGGTATTAATACCTCCATAATTTATTTATATAAAAATGAAAAGGGGGATTTACTCCTCGAAGATTCAAATTTAACTTTTCCGCTTGCTGATAATCAGTAAACGGAAAAAGTAAATAAATAAAATTTTTAATTCTAGTTAAAAATTAAATAAAAATTGATAAAACAAAACAATACTGTTTTTATTATTAAGTTTCAGATACCCAGGAAAAATAAATAAATTTTTCTTTAAAGTTACAATCTACAGGTGAAACAACATAAAATAGATATGAAAGATACATTTTATTAACTTATATCTTCTGTTTCTTTTTAATTTAAAAGCACTTCTTTGATTTCAGGTTTATACTTTTCATATTAAAGATGCAATGCACCTGCAAAATCTTACATAAGAGATGTACAAATAATCTAAACAAATTCTTATTTTATTTGTATGTTGATTATGAATAGGTACCAAAAGCAATTAAACATAGTTTTGATTTTTTTTTTTTCATTCCTTACAGAAAACGATGAATTTTTTCTTCTACTTATTACATACATATAATATATATACATGATGGGCAGAAAACATGTTTTACATTTTAATGAGCTTGCTATTTGTGATTGTGACTTAAATTTTTTTTTCTTTTCTTTTGACTTTATATTCTCTTTGCATGCTAATTTGCATAAGCACATTGTATTGAAATATTTTTACTTACTACTTTTACATGATTCCCTATTACAATATAAACAACAAGAGTTGTTTAACTTACTTCTAAACCTGTCTGACCTAATTACCGGCATCGCCGACGTCAAGGTCACCTACTTTTAACATGACTTGACCTACTTCCGGGGTAATTAATCAAAATGTAGGTCAATATGCCAAACTATTGCTATCTCTTTCTGGCTCAGAATTCCCATGACAGAGTGCCAGGTTAACTACTGTTAGCTATGTTTTACGATCAAATTAATAACAGCTTTTATGGTGTTAAAATGACTTATGGATATGTCCTTAAATTTGAACCAAATAGTTGTAGGGTATTTCTAAGTCGGTTGCACCGACTGACTGTTTCTTAACTTGTTTTGTACTGGATTAATATGCAAAGTTACATTCTCAATCTGCTTTGAAATTTGTTTATTAATAGATACTTGATTATTTAAATTTTCTATAATTTTTTCATTGTTTTTTTCTAGAACTGAAAGATGATTTTGAATTTCTATCCTGTCTTCATTATCCATAGTACCGGCTAAGAATTTTAACGCATTGCCTGCCACGTTTACTAATCCTCGTTTTTTAATATGGTGAGGAATAATACTATTAAATTCTGATTTTATTTTTATCAAATTATAGTTTAAAATGCTAAATGTTTGTGCAAAAAAAATGGCCATAGTATGTGTTGTTATTAGTAGAATTATTAATATTTTTATCATACCTAAAAAGATAATAGTTTATTAAAAGAGAAAATGGAAATTACATTTGATATTTTAATTTCTTTTTAAATTGGTTTTTATATCGTGGTATGGTTTCTTTATTAATTTTGAAGTAGTTTTATCATATTCGACTATACTGACTATTTTATGGTATGGTTGAAGTTTTGTAATTCTATTGAGTTTCAGATAGTTAGAGGGTTGTTCTTTCTTTCTTTTTGTATTTAACCTGTCGATTACTTTATCTTTAGTTTTGTTAATTCTTTCGAATATTGAAATAAATTTTTCTGGTGTTATTTTACCATTAATAAAATCTATAGGCCTTTCTCCTGTTGATGAGTGAATTGTTTCATTGTATAACTTAACAGTTTGAACTATAGGGTCAACGTCATGTGAATACCTTGTTCTTTTTCCGTAACCTCTAGTATTCTTAAATGCTCATTTAAAGTGTTATGGAAACGTTCAATATCTCCATTACTACTTTTATTATTAGGAGTAGTAAAATGAATTTGTATACCCTCATTATCTAAAAAGTTTTTAAAATTTTGACTATTAAAGTCTTTTTCTTGGTCAGTAACAATTTTTTCTGGTTTACCACAGGATGAAATATACTGCATAAAAGCAGTTTTAAGTTCATTCCAATTTCGTGATTTTATGGGAATTATTTGTACGTGTTTGGTGAACTTATCAATTAAAGTAAGATATGGTTTACCCTTTTTATGAAACCAAATATCCATATGCACGATTTGTAAAGGTTTTTCAGCTGTTTGTAATTCAGAGGTAATTTCAACGGATTACGTTCATACTTTGCAACGTTACAGATGTGACAGTTGTTGATTATTTTCTGTATTTCAACTTTCAATTTTGGATAATAAATTTCAGTTTTTAGATTTAAATACACATCACTAATACCTCTGTGATTTGTTTTGATATGTTGGTCTAATATTCTTCCTGTAACTCGTTTTTGTCTAGTACGTCTCTTAAGCGTAACGAACATTTGTTTAATTTCAAACGTTTATTTTTGGAAAAATATTTCAAGTAAGTATTTTGAAAAGCATTATAAATTTCAATATTATCAATCATAATTCCTACTATCCCTTTGGTTGGAATATGTTCTTTGAAAATTTTAATAAAGAAATTTTCATTTGGTTTTACACAAATAATTGATTTTCTTGTTCTGCCATTAATTTTTTCAATATTTAAAGATTCAGAATCACCTTCTTTTATAATAACTTGAGTTTTAAAGAAATTTAATGCAGAGAATGAAATCGGGATATACTCTGAATTATCTTCGTTAGCTGAATGTATTGTGGCATCAGTTGATCGTATTTCATCGATCTCAATTTCATTAGAATTTAAATTGCAAGAATTATTATTAGTTGAATTTAAATAATTTAATACAGTTTCGTTCGAATGTATTTCTATACGTGAAAGGGCATCTGCTACTTTATTTTCCTTTCCACTTATATACTCGATTGTCAAATTAAACTCCTCCAATTTAATTTTCCACCTTTGGAATTTACAATTTGGTTTTTTTAAATTGTGGAGCCATGTCAAAGGTTGATGGTCAGTTCTTATAATAAACTTGCGACCAAAGAGAAAATAAGGTGATTATCCTGTGATAATACAGCACCTATAGCAAAATCACTTGCATCTGTTGTTAATACAAAAGTCTTTGAAAAATTGGGATAAATAAGAATTGGATCAGTGGTAATTAATTTCCAATAAATTCTTTCAAGACGGAGTTCATTAAGCGTTGAAAGGTGGACGGAGCATTTTTAAGGCCAAATGGCATCCGTAAAAATTCATAGTGGCCATTAGTTGTACTGGAAGCGGTTTTCTTTATGTCATCTTTTTCAATTTCGATTTGATGAAAACCTTTTGCCAAATCGAGAGTAGTGATATACATTGAGCGGCCAAGTTTATCCAGGATATCATCGATGTTTGGGATGGGGTATTTGTCATCTATAGTAACATTATTAAGTTTTCTATAGTCTATGACAATATGCCATTTTTGTTTTCCCGAAGCATCAATTTTTGAATACGGTGAGTCACTATGACTTATTATACCTTGATTTAGCATTTCATCAATTAGTTTATTGACTTCTTGCTTATGAACCTCAGGGTATCTATAGATTTTAGCATAAATTGGCATTTCATTAGTAGTATTAATCTTATGTTTAATTTCATGAGTGAAAGAGAGGTCATCACCTTCATGATAAAAGGCTTTGTTGAACTTTCTTAAAACTTTCAAAAGTTCGGTTTTTGTGATATGATCTAAATGATCACTTTGGATATCATTTTCACCCAAAAATATTTCATTTTGAAAAGCATTTAACTCACTTTAAGGAACTTGAACTTGGTACTCCTTTTCTTCCTTTTCGTCAAAATAAAGTGGGAGAATATTTCCCGTATTTAATTTTAAAATAATATTTTCATAATCAATTACAAATTTGAATGGTTTAAGGATATTATTTCCAATTTTCCCATCAAATTTATCATGGAAACTTATCTCTAAAAATTCTAATTTATTAGGAGAATCAAATTCTAAAAAAGAGTCAATTGTGATTTTAGTATCACAAGTAAAAATATTTCGAAGTGTTTTAATATTAACTGAATTAATTTTTGATTTAAAAATGGAACTGCATATTCCAGTATTTATGATACTCATTGTGGCTCCCGAGCCCACAATAAATCTCAAAAGTCTTCCTTTTGATTGTAGTTTTATATAAGGGAGAACATAACCTGCTCCGTGGCAGTTAAATGAAAATTTGCGATTTCACCTTGAGAATTATTTGGATTTCTAGGGTTTACTTTGTGTTGAACTTCAGTGTTCAAAGTATTTAATCTGTGGTTTGCAGAAGACGGATCAGCTTCCGTAGCCATGACATTATTATGTTGTTGGCGATTATTATGACTTGAATGTCTATTATGCCCATTTGAATTGGCTGGATTATTATGGTTGTGAGGTTTATAGTAACGGTTACTATTATTAAAATTATGACTATAAGAATTATTATATCTAGTATAGTTTTTATTATTTTTATTAAAATTATTATTTTTGTTAGTATTAAAATTATTGTTAAAGTTATTATTAGAATTAAAATTTCATCTATAATTATTAGTATTAGAAAAATTGTTAGTTTTATTAGTGTTACTATTTTTGAAAGGATTATACTCTGCATAATTCCCTTCGTATAGTATATCCATAGCATTTTCTAAAGAATTAGGATTACGACTGAAAATTACTGTATGCATAGGTTCCGGTAATTTTTCTTTGAAAATGCGCAATCCAGTGAGGATATTGGCTTGAATGATGGCAGATGCGTTCGGTAGATCTTTAACTTTGTTATTTAATCTACTCAAAATTTGTTTAATTTGAGAATAAAGATCTGCCGCAGTACTATGGAATTTAACACATTGCAATTCATCGTAGATTTGCAAAGTGGATTTTTTCTCACCGAAATTATTTATTAACACTAACTTTATTTCAGACCAGCTTGAGATATGATTATTTATTTTTACTATTTCCCTAGCCTGATCGATTAATTTGGATTTAAGTTTATTAAATAATATTGTCCTACTATTTTGATCATAACCTAATACAGTAGGAATGATATTTTCGATTAATTCTATAAATTTGTAAGAGATCTTCCGACTTACCGTTAAATTCTGAAAGTTCTGCTATGTACCGCATCGGGTCAAATGATAATGCCAGTGCTGTTGGAACGACTGGAGCATCAGGATCGTTATCTGCCATTTCACTTTTGTTTAATTAGATTTTTTTTTTTACTTGCATTTAATAATAGTTTTTCTTTTTTGTTTTATTACTTTTGGTATTTCTTTAACTTAAATTTAATAATTGTCTTTTGTTTTACTCTTTTTTTTATTTCTTTTCACCTTTTTTACAAGATGTGAAAAAAAATTTCAACTTTAGTTCACTTTTAACGTACACTATACACGTTTTGTCTCTTTTATTTTTTCTATAGACCGTGAATTGCCAAACTAACATAACTTTAAAGTTTTCAACAAAAAAATATTTTTTTTTATAGTTAAAATTAGATTTAAAAGTTAGAAAATTAGAGTTAAAAATATTCAATTAATTTAAATAATTTGTTTATGAGTTCACTTCTTTTTATTTAAAAATATTTTTTTCTAGGTTTTTATTATTATAGTTTTTTTTTTGTTTTTTTAAATTATTTCTCTTATTATTTGAGAAAAAAATTTTACAAACTTTACTTTCACTTTTTGTGTAGACTAGATTCTTTACTTTTCGAATCTAATCCTACCGGCTGCGCCAGTTTGGATTCAAGCGAAAGGATTATAAGAATTAAAACACAAAAATATTTATTTTTAAAATTTTTTATTCTAAGAGATACCACTCTTTTTCCAATTCAGAAATGAACTAACTTTTAATTTAACAATCTTTTCTTTTTAAAAAAAACATTTATTACAATACATGAACTAAATAATTTATTTCCAAATTAATTTTAAATGCATTTGTACAATAATAATAATAATGATAAAAAATAACAAAGAACCAAAAATAATGCAGCGATAGCTATTTGAAAGAAATTGTAATAATTGGTTCGGTCATTGCTTTGTGCAATTAAATAAGGTCAGTTATTCTTAAGTGACAAATTATTTGGAAAGTAAAGAATGTGTGACGCAAGAATTTATAAGTAATAATTTAAAATTAGGTCGGTCATTGCTTTGGTTAATTAGTGAATATTAAAATGAAATTTGAGAATTAGAATAATAAAAATTAAATTTAGTTTTTAAGAATTTGTTTAAAGAAAGAATTTTGTTTAAGATAATTCAAGAGGGTAATTATTCAGAGAATCTATACCATTTGATACAGATGATATAACTATATATATATATATATATATATAAATATATATATAAGTTATGTAAATATACTTATTAAAGTTATATAATATTGATTAAATTATTACAATGTTAATACAATTATTCATTCTGCATAACGCTGTCTCAAACAATATAGTATCCCGCTTTAGTGGGTTCTTCAGATTTTTAACAAATAATTTGATGTTAGAGGTCTGTTAAGGATCATTTGGTAGCTTATTATAGATTCTTATAGCTGAGGATAATCCGCTGCTGTGAGATAACTCCGTTCTAGATCTTGTATGATTTAAATAGTTCAGGCTTCTGGTGTTATAGTTATGTACACTATTCCTTTTCGTAACATTAATATTCTTCCTGTAAATTCCTTTTTCCAGTTTAAAAATTAATTTCGCTTTTTCCATAATAATAATTTCTGGAAGCATAAAATATCCCGTTTTTTTATAAATTTCGACTGTTGCCAGCTAAACTTTTATAAACTTTTAATTGCTTTGTTTATCAAAGTACTGACCTTTTCTTTTAGACATGTAGCGCAACTGGACCAGTTACATATATTATACCTATTTTCATAGAGTCTTTTTAACAGGATTTTATGACAAACTGTATCGAATGCTTTTTTTAAATCGACAAATACTGAACATAGTTCCCTGCATCTAATTTGCTTACTATAGAGTTTGTTGATGCTAAAACTGCAGAATCGGTTTCAATACTTCGGTTTCAAATCCAAATTGATTATCATCAAAACCTACTACCTTTTGAATAAAATTCAGTATTCTATTATTTATTATTTTTTCAAATATTTTTCCCAAGAAACTTGTTAAAGTAATAGGCCTGTAATTTGATACATCATTGGGTGCTCCTGATTTGTATATTGGCACAACCATACTTGATTTTAGACATTCAGGATAAATACCAGTTGTTAAACAATTATTTATTAAGTAAGCGAGCTTGGGTGCTATAATGGTTCCCACATGCCTTAGATTTGATGCTGTTATACCATCAACTCCTGGTGAACTATTTTTTAGCAGCTTAATGATTTTTAATACTTCTATTTCATTTGTTTTTCTTAGAAAAGTAGATCGTTCAGTAATAGTGTTTTTTACTGTGTATTTTTCTGCATCAATAATATTATCCGCCAACTTGTTTCCAATTTCACTAAAATACGTGTTAAAAGTATTAACAATACAGAAATTATCACATATTTTAATGCCATTGTTATTTATTTCATTGATAATTTTACTGCAATTAGATGACATTTTCAGTATACAGTTGTTTAGCACTTCCCACATTTTTCTATGATTAGACCCAGCTGAGTAGATTTTATTATTAAAATAATTTTGCTTTTCGTACTTTATTTCCTTCGTGACACTATTTTTCAATTTTTTAAATTAAGCTTGAGTTTCTGGGGAGTTAGGGTTTTTCTTTAAGTTTTTAAATAATTTATTCCTTTTTTGGATGAGGTTTATTGTTTCTTTAGTCATCCAATCATTATTTTTTCTTATTCTTATTACTTTTTTTTCAGTGAAGTTCTCTTTGGCCAATTGTAATATTTTCATGAGATCAACTACACTATCATAGTTATTTGTTGAAAGTAGACTGCTAACTTGAGTTTTGTATTTTTTGATATGTGTAACGATTATTTCCTTATTGAAAATGAGCTCACGTTTTTTTATAACTTTATTTATCCTTATTTGAATGGCTTTATGGTCTAAGTTAACAACATCTTCATTAGAAATTTTAGGATCTAGAGAGCTCCGTAGGATCTAGAGAGCTCCGTATCAAATAATAAATCAATGTTAGTATCGCCAACCATTACAATATTTTTATATCTATTAAAAATTAATTCTAAATGTGATATAAATGTATTATTATTTTCACTAGGACTTTTGTAACAAACCGCAAGTTTAATAATTGGACTAGTAACACATAATGGTATTGATGACTCCGCCTCGTGTTTTTAAATGATTGGAATTAAATAAAGCTTTATACCCAGGAATATTAAAAAATAACTCCTCATCAGAGTATATCCAAGTTTCACCAATCATAATTATGTAAATACGTTTTTTAGTTTTTATAAATGATTCTATTTCGATAATATTTTTTCTGAGACTTCTGGCATTAAAATGCACAATATTTAAATTTGAGAGTGTATTGAACATCAAGGTTTACTGATCATATAATTTTGCCAAGTTTCTCTTCTTTTCTGCAAATATTTTCTGTATCTTTTATCAATACGCCTCCTGTAATAAGCTAGGTATTGAATTGCTTCTTTTCTAAATACTCCTGTATTGTCATGATAAATAAAATAAAGTTGAGAAAGTTATTTGTAGTTATTTGGTAATCCCTTTTGATGAATTAGTATTTTTAAACTTGTCTGAGTGACACTTTCATAGCAAATATCATCGTTGTCATAGAAATATGATAAAAACAGCCTTACATTGTTATAAATTCTATAGTCTCTTAGTCTTGGTTTTTTTCAATGTTTGGGCAGAGCGTTTATCCCTTAGTCCAATTCGAATATTTGTTATCTGGCATTTGGGGTTTGTTTGGAGTAATACAAGTTTTATTCTTTTCTTTATCCACATCTTTTGAAACCATGCAATCACTTTTTATACCCTACACCTATAGAATAGGTAAAGGGGTATATTAACTTTGGTATGGTGCTTGTAACCACCTAAAGGAAGCGAGCTAGATATGGAAAAGTTTATATATTTGTGATCAGCGTGACCTCCTAAGTCGATATAGCCATGTCCGTCCGTCCGTCATTCGTAGGCACGATAACTCAAAAAATAATGGAGCTATATTGATGAAATTTTAACTGTAGGTTACTAGGACTGAAAGTACGACGGGGATTGCAAATGGGCGAAATGGGCCATGGATTCGGATTCTGGACAATCGATCCAAGGGCTAACGCACATAAATAAAAATTCACGATAACTCAACAACTAATGACACTATCTTCATCAAATTTGTGCTGTAGGTTACTAGTAATGAACCTACAGCGGAGATTGCGTACGGTCGGAATTGGATCATGGGTTCGGAACCTAGAACTTTTTGATCGAATTTAGGCCAAACGAGCATAATTCCGAAACCAATGAAAATAGAACCTCCAAATTTAGTATCAGGGTGTCCTTTCTTATTTCCTTACTGTCCTTGAAATTTGGGCCCCATTGGAGAGTCAGGACAAGCTACACATTTCCGAAGACCTTCAAAATTAATAAAGATAGCAACTTGAAAAATGTTGAAGCTTCAAATTTGGCACAAGGGGGTGTTCTTTACTATTTCTTGAGTGTCCCCGTAACTTGGGATCAATTGGAGTATTAGTTCAGTACCTCTTTTAAACTTCCCAAGGTTTAAAAGCTTGTAATCGAATTACTAAAAATATTAACTTAATATTAAGATAGAACGTTCCAATTGTGTACAAGGGTCAACTAATATTTAAAGTACAGCGCGGACTACATATGGGTGAAATCAGCCCATGGGTTCGGGTTCTGGACCTTTTAGTCGGTCAAAGGGCTAGCGAATATATATAAAAATCATGATAACTCAACAACTAATGACACTATATTCATCAAATTTGTGTTGTAGATTACTAGTAATGAAACTACAGCGGGGATTTTGTACGTTGGGGATTGGACAACGGATTCGGAACTTAGAACTTTTTGATCAAATTTAGGCCAAACGAGCATAATTTCGAAACCAATTAAGATAGTACCTCCAAATGTGGCATCAGGGTATCTCGTTCTATTTCCTTATTTTCCTTGAAATTTGGGATCAGTTGGAGTAGGGGGTCGGGGACCAGTCACACAGTTCCGAAGACCTTAAAGTATATTTTCGAAATTCATAAATATAGTAACTTTAAACAAATGTAAAAGCTTCAAATTTGGCACATAAGTGTTCTTTACTATTTCTTGCGCGTCCCCCTAATTTTGGATCAACCACATAGGTGGTTCAGTACCACTCTTACACCCCCCAAGGTTTAAAAATAGAAACTTAAAATTACGATAGGAACGAAATTAGTATAATAACGTTCCAATTGTGTACAAGGGTTAACTAGTATTGAAAGTATGACGGGAACTGCATATGGACAAATCGTACAATGGTTTCGGGTTCTGGAACCTTTGAAAAGTTCAAAGACCAGCAAACATATATCTTAAAAACAGCATAACTCAAAAAATAATGCCACTATTTTGATGAAATTTAAACTCTAGGTTACTACTAATGAAAGTGCCATGAGAATTGGTTCTGGTCGAGTTCGGACAATGAGTTCGGATTCTAGCAGCTTTTGATCGATTTGAGGCCAAACGAGTATAATTAAAAAGGCAAAAAATATATTTGCTATTTCCCGTGTGAAGATAGAAACTTTAAATTTGATACACGAGGGTTCTTTCCTATTTCAGTTTATTATTTAACACATTTATATTTTTAAAAGGCTAAGAATTTTACCATAAAACGTTTTTTGCATAATATTTAATAAATTAAAAACAAAATATTTTTTTAATAAACGATTAAACCCCTTTTTTTTTAATTTGTATTATATAATATATTTTATTGAATTATTACCATAGGTGATATATAAATAAGACATTCTGTACCATACTTAAGCTATATTCAAATGTACTTGATGCATTTATCTAAACTTTATTTTTAAATTTACATGAATTATATAAAAAGTTCTAAATTTGTAATTGTATTTTAGAAATACATTTATTGCATATTTTGCGTTTATAAGCTTTTCTGATAGGTACATAAACTAACAGTTTAAAATAATTGAAATTTTGAAAATTTGAATTTTTAAATATATTATGCTTTGATTAGCTTTGTATCACAAAATTTAATAATTCAAATTTTTTCACTTTTGTAATTGAATTGAAATAAATTTATTTTCATTTATTTCAAGTTTTATGTTTTTTAATATTTTTAAGTTAATAAGAATTTGTAATATCTTTGAATAGAAAAAGTAATTAGAAAATGATTTTAGTATTATAAAGTTAATTTGTTAGCTATGTCTTACGATCAAACTAATAACAGATTTTATGATTTTAAAATGACTTATGGATATCTGATTAAATTTGAACCAAATAGGTGTAGGGCATTTCTAAGTCGGTTGCACAAACTGACTGTTACTTTACATGTTTTAATTTTATTTGGATTAGCTACATCAACTATAGATTATTTCGAAGTAGTGATATTTTTATGTTTTTTCTTTGTGAATGATAAAAAATTTAAAAGATTTCTATTTTTTTTGGTTTTAATATTTTTATTTATTTATTATACTGCTTAACACAAACAGTTTACAAAAAAACATACGAATAACAATTAAAATTATACAATTAAAATCAATATAAAAAATTACATATTTGACTAATTATAAATATGTTCAAACTAAAATTAAAATTAAAAGTTAACAAGTGATGAAAAAAAACCAAGGGTTTTTAAAAAAGCACATTTTCAAATTTATATTGTATTACATACTGAGTTTAACTTTGGAAATAGTTACTGCTTACTTATAAAATTTACTGCTAACAATAAAGTTTTTAATTTAAAGTTGTTATAGCCATTCAATGGGGAAGATTGCCAAGTTTCTCAAGGATCTAACTTCATCTAACTCCAAGTTTCTCAAGGATCTAACTTCATCTAACTCCCCCCTCCGTCCCTCTCCATTTTTTTAGGTTCTAGGAATTAAATTGTGAATTCCACAAAAATTTGGAATTTTACTTAGAATTATACAATCTAAGAAGAAATGGGTAAAACTGAAGAGACACTTTCTTCAATTTAAGGAACCGCTTTTAAATTTAAGAAAAACCTTTAACATATGTTAAAATATAATGTTGGGCTTTTAAATTTTGTATATTAATAAAAAAAAAAATTGGACAGGTATTCAAGTTACAGGTGCTTAAAAATAGAAAAATTTAAATTTTCGAGCCCTTATAGCTCCTAAACAGGGGGTTTGACAAGAAAATTTTATTAACCGGCTCCAACTAATATTTGAGGATCTAACTTCTCCCAAAATTTCAGGATCCTATCTTAAACCGTTTAGAAGATATATGGGACCAAAAATTTTGCAAAAATTGAGTTTTATATAATGGTAAATTTTAGTACCGTATGGCAACTCTATACATTTAAGCGAAATATTTTTGTAAAGCCTATAAAAGCAACTCTCTTCTACCGTTTTTTTATTGAAAATAAACCTAACAGAACTCTTGTTATATCAATTTAAAAATAGGGCTTTTTTGGAATTTGCAGGGGCTGTAGCTTTGTCACCCTTCAAAATTAAGAAAAACCTTTGACACATGTTAAAATATAATTATAGAGCTTTGAATTTTGTATATCACTAAAAAAAAATTTGGACAGGTATTCAAGTTACAGGTGTTTAAAAATAGCAAAATTTCAATTTTCGAGCCCTTATAGCTCCTAAATAGGGTGCTTGACAAACAAAATTTGTTAACCGATTCCTACTAGTTTCTTAGTATCTAACTTCACCCAAAATTTCAAGACCGTAGCCTGAACCGTTCAGAAGATATGGGTGGCTAAAAATTTTGCAAAAATTGAGTTTTGTGTAATGTTAAATTTTAGTACCGTATGGCAACCCTAAATATTTTCCTTTTAAATATTTATAAAGTTTATGAAACCAGCTATCGTTTGCCGTTTTCAGATTGAAAATATATGTAACAGAACTCTTGTTATAACAATTTAAATATAGAGCTTTTCCCAACTTTGGGGGGCTGTAGCCCCGTAACAGGTGGGGCTACAGAAAAAAATTCTTCTACGAAATAATTTTTTTTGCGAAAACTACCCATGGTTAAAATTTCTTTACTCTATTTCAAACGATGTAAAAGTTTTTGTAAACATACGGACAGACGGACAGACAGACGGACGGACGGACGGACGGACAGAGTGAAACTATATAGGCACATTTTTACAAAATTTTTTGAAAATGTGCTAAAAATTATAAACTTTACATTATTACAAGAAAAACAAAACAAAAATAATCCTAATAATAGCGATTGTATAATTTTTGTTTTTGGGAGTGTTTTGAAAGTGTAAAGTCAATATAATGTTTATGTTTATTACCTATAATAAGCATTCTATTAATAGGTTCGAATTTGCCATAGTTAGTCCTATGATTATTAGTTTTAAATAAATTGCAAGAGCGAAGGCGTTGAAGATTTCTAATAATAATTTTACTAGAAATTAAATTAGATTTAACGTTACCCTTGACAATTTCTGTAATAAAAATGACATCAGAAACTTCACGTCGAAAATTTAAAGTACACAAATCAATTAATTTTAGCCTTTGTTCATATGGTGGTAAAATAATGGGATTCGACCATGGCAAATGGCGTAATGCAAATCTAAGAAAATTTTTTTTGTATTGCCTCAATCCTATCAATGTGTACCATATAAAACGGAGACCAAACTTGACTAGCATATTCCAAGTTTGGTCTTACAAGACAAGTGTACAACGATTTAAGAACATAAGGATCTGAAAATTCCTTTGCAGAACGTTTAACAAATCCCAATAGTGAATTAGCTTTATTTATAATATTATTATAATGGGTTTTAAAGCTAAGTTGGGAATCGAAGTACACCCCTAAGTCCTTTATTGAGGTAACTTTAGGTAAACTAATACCATCTAAGTTATAATTAAAACAAATAGGACTAGATCGGCGTGTATAAGATATCAATGCGCATTTATTTACATTAAGTAGTAAACAGTTATTAACGCACCAATTGTTAAAATTTTGAAGATCATTCTGCATAAGGATGGCGTCATTATAAGATGTAATCTTTTTAAAAAGTTTCATATCATCAGCGTAAACTTGAAGCTCGCAATTAGAAATTAAAGAAGAAACATCATTTACAGATAAGATAAAAAGTAGAGGGCCAAGGTGGCTACCTTGTGGAACTCCCGAATTTGCCACGAAAGGTTCTGAAATCACATTTTTAAATATAAAACTATAGGAGCGATCACTTAAATAAGAATGTATCCACTTAATAGTGGAAAACCATATTTTTCAAGTTTTAGTAAAATAATATTATGTGGCAATAGATCAAATGCTTTACTAAAATCAGTATAGACAACATCTGTTTGAAATCCTTCTTCCATGTTATTAAGAAGAAGAGATGTGGTTTCAACTATATTAGTCACCGTAGATTTTTGTTTTACAAAGCCATGTTGGTTATCTATTAAAAGATTCCTACAATGATTATAAATTGAATCCGTTATAATTAATTCAAATAATTTAGGAATTGAAGATAATTTAGCTATTGGGCGATAGTTAGTGATTTCATTTTTAGCATTCTTTTTGTGAATTGGCCTAATATAACAAATTTTCCAAATAGGAGGAAAATATCCGGAATTTAATGAATTGTTAGAGAGTAATGTTAAAGGCGTAGTGAGAATGTTAGAACACTTGCTCAAAATTATTTCTGGTATACCATCTGGTCCAGGAAAAGTATTATCACCCAGTTTATTTAGATAGCTGGAAACTATTTGTTCATTAATATTAATGTCAGTAAGAGAAGTTTTTTGATATGTATTCATATAGGAGAAATAATTTTCATTTGGCGTAAAAGAAGAATCACTATATGAAGTGCTAAAAAACTCACGAAAATATTTCGAAATAGTTGAAGGATCATTACTAGAAAGAGAATTGAAATTCATAAATGTTGGGTAATCATCACATTTACGTTTAGGGTTCAAGAATTTCCAAAATTTTTTCGGATCAGAATTTAATTTAGTTGCCATTAAGTTAATGTAACTATTATAAAGTATTAAAAGAAGTTTTAAAATTCTCAAACAATATGACAAAATTATTAAATTCATTAATATCTTTTGTTTTTAGATATTTACGCCAGGCTTTGTTTTTCTTATTTCTGAGAGATCTAAGCTCTTTTGTGAACCATGGTGGGCCAGAGTTAGAATATCTGTTTTTTGAAATAGGAACAAATTGTGTAAAAGCTTTTTATAAAACCTAATTACGTCAAACGTCAAACGTGAAGGTCGAGCTCTTTTTTTTTGCGCTAATAAAATTAAATTAAAAAATTTATTTAAAATAACATTCGAATAAAAAAAGTTAAAAATATTTAAAATAATATCTATAATAATATATATAAGTTAAAAATATATAAAATAATATCAAAATATATGAAAAGTAAAATATAAGAAAAACTTACATATAATTTGTTTTTACTATACACTGTATAAAAGTGCATCAGACATTAATTATAATTTATAACAGATAAAAAAAAATCAAATAAAAAAAAAACTATAATTGCAATTTTTATAATTTTTTATAATTTTTTATAACTGACTTTTTTCGGTTAATACTTAAATAATTAAATAATAGTGAACCATAATGTCTAAAATTTGCCCAGTTTGTAACAAAAATATTACCGGCAATTCCATAGCAATACAATGCTCTGCTGTGTGTCTCAGTTTCTTCCATGTTAACTGCGTTAAGGTAACTAAGGCGATCTTCAACGCTGTTAATAAGGGGAAAACTTTCTGGAAATGTGACAGTTGCCCATCAAAAAGCAATGTATCCATGGTCATAATGCCAGAAGGTGAAGTCAGTGATGATGAAAGTGACTTTGAAAGAAATGACGCAGTGACACTGGGGGATGGCAATAAATCAGCTACAAAAAATAATGATGTGGATATGTTTCCTAATCTTAGTGCGGCTGATAAATTACTAGAATTTGATTTCACAAATAAGTGCACAATGGAAAATGTTATGTACTTAAAAACATTAGGATCAGTTCTCAATAACTTTATTAGTGAAATTCATCAGTCTTTAAGTTTTTTTAGTTCTAAGATAGATGATTTTGGAATTCAAAATAAAAAACTCTTAGAAGAAAACCAACATCTTAAAAACCGACTTCATACTGCAGAAAATAAATCATCATATCTAGAGCAAAAAATTAACTGGCTTGAATCCGCAGTGGATGAGACGCAGCAACAAAAGAACGCCAATAACATAGTCATAGCTGAACTACCAGCAGAAATCGATACACCAATTGACACTGTGATAAAAATCGCAAATAAAATTGGCGCAACTATTGTTGCAGATGACATCAAAAAAATAAGAAAGATTACTCAAAAAAAAAAAAAATGTTAGTGAAGAAAAAAAAGGAGTAAGTGATACGCTGTATATTGTGGAACTAGCCTCTATCACGATAAAAAATGATTTGCTAACGAAGAAAAAAACGTATCCTCATCTTTATACTGAAGAATTGAATTTGCAATCAGAAAAGGGAAAACAAATTTTCCTTAGACATCATTTCACCCCATTGCAGTCAAAACTCTATAATGAGGCAAAGCAAATTAAGTCTTCACTTAATTTTGAATTTCTTTGGGTTAAAAATAATCAAATTTTTCTTCGACGGAACAAGATTAGCAAAGTGTATAAGGTATCTTCTAGTAATGATATTTTGTTTATTAAAAAACATTTTCAAATTAATGAATAATTACAATAAAATAGGTAAAATTCCAAAACATATATGTAATTGCACTATATCTTATCTTTATTGTCACTATAATGGTATTTATAAAAAGAAACAACATGTTTTATCTTCTACTTAAAACTGAATGCTTTATTTTACTTAATTACTATATTTATAAACTTAATACTAACGCTACTAATACTAATAAACTTTCTATCTTATTCTTATAAAATTGTGCCATATCAGTATACACATATACAACAAAATCGATAATTAGTATCGATTACTTTTATCATTTACTATAACTAAACATAATATAACCATTGCATTCCTTTAGGTCATTGCCTTTATGAAATATATGAAACATATTTGATTATGATCAATCATTATGATCGTTCTAAATATTATATACCATTGCATGATTAATCATTGCATGTTATTGTAATATATCAGATTCATATTTCTATATTGGTCAATGCACTTATATTTAATCTGATATTTAATGATTTAAATTAGAATGGGCAATCTATTATGCCATACTTAAGTTCTGTACTTGAATGTATATTTTATACTACATCTCCCTCCGAAAGAAAAGGAAAGTGAAAAAAAAATTATTTTACCCATAAAAAAAATTTTGTTTTGTATTCAAAACTAAGTGTGTGGTTTTTTTTTTTCACTTTTCTTTTTGTTAATTTGTTTTTTTTTTTTTTTTTTTTTTTTATGTATTATATTTTATTACTGTGAGGGTGCCGACCAAAAAATATTTGTTTTATTTTATATGCATATACTGTAGACATTGTTGCTATAGCTTTTGTACAAAAAAAAAATTTGATAATAGAAACTTAAAATATACTTGTTAATAATACAAAAAAAAAATTCATAAAAAAATTATTCATGTTTAATCTTACATATTATGTTCTTATTTTTATCATTATTTTTTTTTTTTTTAAATATTTTGCTGAGCTGGCCAACTCATTTGAATTTATTAATATGTTTACTAATCTAGGTCAGTAAATTAAATTAACTTAAGTATGTTATGTTAAAATAAATTTAGGAATAATTTTAGTTATTAGTCTTATAATAGGATATTGAATAGTTATGATATAACAAAAATTTTCAGATTTAAAATTAACTTATGTTTATATTATAGAAGTTAACGATTATATTTTACCTATCTGTTTTTATGAACGATTTCTTCTTTATTTTTTGAATTTACAATTTGTATATTAGAACCTTCTATAGTTTTTATTATGTGTGGGCCACTATATAAGGCATCCAATTTATGAGCATTTTCCTTTCTTAACAAAACTTCATCGTTTATTTTAAAATTGTATCCTTTCACGTTTTGGTCATATAGTCTTTTATTGTTTAATTTAGCTTTTTGTAGCAAGTACTGTGCGTGTTTGTTCATGACTTGTAAGTTGTATTTAAGTTCTCTACTGTAATCGTCAAAGTTGTAAATTGGTTCGATTTTGCTGTTAAGGATAAATTCTGGTATTGTTGGTGTTTTACCAAAAACCAATTCAAATGGAGCATATTTTTCTTGAAAACTCACATTTGGTGTTGAATTATGACAGTAAGTAAAGTATTGTAAGTAATTGTCCCAATTGTCTTTATTTTCATTTATATATGAACGTAAGTATTCGTTAAGAACTCTATGGTGTCTTTCTACAGTTCCTAGTGTTTCATGATGGTAAGCTGTAGAACACTTATGTTCAATATTTAGCAGCGAGAGAACTTCTTTCATTATTTGATTTTTATACTCGGTCCCTCTATCTGTTAAAATATTTTTCATAGGTCCGAATATCAGAACACAATTATCAACTATGGCTTTTGCAACTGTTTTAGCTTCTTTGTTGGGAATTGGTACTGTTATTAAAAATTTAGTCAAGTCGCAAATGATTGTTACTGCGTATTGATTGTTGTTTATAGTCCTTGGTAAGGGACCAATTGTATCTATTACTACTACGTCAAATGATTTCTGTGGAGTCTCTGTCAATTGTAAAGGTTCTTTATGTTTCATTTTTGTCTTATTTATTTGACATTTTCTACAATTTCGTATAAATTTTGCTATGTCTTTTGCCATATTTTTCCAATAATATTTTGTTCTTAACTTGGCATATAATCTTTTTTGTCCCATATGTCCTCCAAATATAGGATCATTATGATACTGGTTTAATAGTTTATTTATATCGAGTCTCTTTTCAATAGTTTTAGGAGTATTTATTATCGCTATTTTTAGTTTATTTAGGACTTGATTGCCTATTTCCTTCAATTCATTTATAGTATACTGTGTAAATATAAGATCATTATTATCTATTTCTAATTCGTTTAGATTTAAATTATTAGTTTCATTTTCTAGTGCACGTAAAAATAACTCTAATGTTATTTTCTTTTTATTCACGAATTTATTCATTTTTAAATTTGTTATACAATTTCTTTTCTTATATATTTTGGCTAGCATTTCATTATCATTTTTTATTATTTTTAATTTGGGGACGTTCCAATTTTTTAAAGCTTCGTAGATTTTAATACTTTTATTATTATTACCGTCTTCCTCAGAAGAATGTATATCATTATGATTATTTTTATTTTTATCATTATTATCATTGTTATTATTGTTGTTATTGTTGGACGATCTTGTTTTCATTTTTAATATTTTAGCGGTCTCATTGTTTTGTATCGTTGCATGGGTCAACCTTAAATCATTAATGTTTATGCGTGATAATGCATCAGCTACTACGTTTAATTTGCCTTTTATGTATTCGATCGTAAAATTATATTCTTCTAAGTCTAATCTCATACGTGTTAGTTTGGATGATGGGTTTTTTAATGAAAACAAATATGTTAACGGTTTGTGATCACTTTTTACCGTAAAATGTGTACCGTAAATGTATGGTCTGTAGTGTGTAATTGCGAAATGGATGGCTGCTAACTCTTTTTCAATTGTGGATTTATTAGATTCACCTTTTGTAAATGATCTCGAAGCGAATGAGATTGGTAAATCTGTACCGTTGTAATTTTGAGTTAGTGCAGCTCCTACTGCATCTTTAGATGCATCCACAATTAATGTGAATTCTTTTGAAAAGTCAGGATAGTGTAATATTGGTGGTTTTAATAACGAATTTTTTAATTTTTCAAACGATTTTTGACAACATTCGTTCCAATTGAAGACTCCTTTTTTTCTTGTTAAAGCATTTAAAGGTTTTGCTATTCCAGCAAAATTAGGTATGAACTTACGATAATAGTTAGCGAAAGCTACGAAACGTCTAGTTTCATCTTTATCTTTTGGTGTCGGATATTTTAGAATTACCTCATATTTAGAGTTATCTGGATATATACCTTGATCGGTACATTTATGACCTAAGTATGTAACTTCAGTTTTGAAAAATTTGCACTTTTCAGGATTTAATTTTAAATTATATTGTTTACAAATAGTAAAAACAGATTTCAAGTTTTTCATGTGATGATTTTCGGAACAGCCTGTTACTATAATGTCATCCATATAAAGGAAACATTGTAAAGGTGTCGCACCTGCAAAAGCAAGTGACATCATTCTAGAAAATGAATTTGGAGAGACGTTAAGTCCGAATGGAAGAACTTTCCATCTATAGCTACCTGATTGTGTGCTAAATGAAGTTATGTCTCTAGATTGTTCATCTAGTGGTACTTGATGAAAACCTGAGTATAAGTCTAATACTGAGAAGAATTTTGTTCTACCTAAATTGTCAAGAATGTCTTCTATTCTTGGAAGTGGAAATTTATCCGCTATTAATTTTTTGTTAACCATCCTATAATCAATACACATTCTCCATTTGTTTTGATTACCTTTTTTCGGTACTAAAATTATTGGGCTATTGTAATTTGATTGACTTGGTTCAATCAATTTATTTTTTAATAGTTTATTGACTTGTTTATTTATTTCATCCTTTTGCGTTTCCGCTTGTCTATAGTTTTTGATGTAAACTGGATTGTCATCCATAATTCTTAATTTTTGTTTATAGAAGTTATTGACAGACATAGGGTCCGTTTCTAATTGAAAAATATCGGCAAATTCATTACATAGTTTTAATAATTTGGGTATATACATTTTATTTGTATTTTCAGATATGATCTGATTTAATTCTTTGATACGGTTATTGGTCTTATTGTAATTTTGTTTTAATTCTACTATTTCAAAATCAGACAATGGTAAAGTTTTTAATTTAATACTAGATGGAATCAATTTATTTTCTGAATTCGTATTCATAACGCGAACAAAAGGGTTCTTAGAAGACACTATTGTTCTTGGTATAAATACTCCTTCTGAAATTTCTTGATCCAAAATCAAGCAATCGTTATCTGAAGGCAAAGAAAATTTCCTTACAACTTCTGAACGAGCCATTGAATGGTATTACCATTGTTTGGTTATTGGGTCCGTTAAGGATTGGAATTTCTATAATATTATAATTTGTTTTTATTGAAACTCTCATATTTTCATAATTTATATTACATTTATAAAATTTTATGAAGTCTTTACCGAGAATACCATCGGCTGGTATATCGAAATTATCCGGTACAACGTGCAATTCGCAAGGTAATTCATAGTTTTGTACATAGATTTTTGTACATACTGTACCCAAAGATTTTATGTAATTGCTTGTTATACCTTTAATTTTTATAGTATTATTTTTATTTAAGTTGAATTTGTTATTGACAGATGAGATTTTTACTAAAGAGATATCCGCTTGAGTATCTATTAAGAAATTAAGTTTAGACGTATGTAATTTTGTATTTAGAGAAACATAGTCTGACAAATTTAAATTTAACGTATATACATTTTTGACAGGATTATTTATTGTTCTTCTGTATCTTGAGTTTCTGCCCCCCTCTGCCCATGCCATTGAGGGGCTGTAGTGTTTTCCAGGTACCTGACACTACCATAATTCCTATTATTGTTTCTATTATTTTTACGATTATTATTAAAATTATTATTAAGATTATTATTAGGATTGTTATTTCTATAATTGTTATTTCTATAAATGTTAGACTGATTATTTCTAGATTTGTTTTTGTTAAAGTTGTTATACTTATTATTATTATTATAATTATTAAAATTTTTGTTCCTGAAATTACGGTATTGAGGTTTTGTATTGAAAGACAAAACCTGTTTTTCTTTATTCTCCGTATTAATCTCTATCATAAATTTTGCAATAACTTCTTTTGGATCTTCAAATTTAGAAGATGCCAAAACCGATTTTACCAGATCAGACCTTGCTGATACTCTACACATATCAACCGTTTTTTCGACTGATAATTCGACTGCTTTTGTGTTGCTGATCCCTTCCATTATTAAAGATCTTCTAAATTTTTCGGCTAAATCTTCGGCCTGTTTAGCAAATTCTTGTAATGCAACTCTATTTGCTTTTAGAGCTTGCATTCTACCTTCTATAATTTTCGAATTTTCTGTTTTAATTTTTCTTTTTAATGTTTCAATAATTTTACTAGGGGTGTCTTCATCTGTTATTACTTCTCTTGCTTTTCCCTCTAATCTTGATAACATAAAGGATTTTAGTAGGGCTTTTAATGTAGTCGAAGTTGCCATTTCTTCCAATAAGTTTACTGAGTCTATATATGATTGTAGACTTAATGGATCCCCGGAATAATTCTTATTAATGGTGCAGGAAGCTAACTTCAGAAATTCTGGATTTGTCAAAGCCATTGTATCTATTACGGAGTCGTTACTGTCTGTCTCAGATTCGGATTTAATGTCGTCTGGTATGTTCATAAGACTATTTATACTATTTGGTACTATATAATCACAGTGTAATACTTTATACACCCTTTGTAACCTATCTCTAGCAAAGTTGAAATGCTCTATTAAATTTCTTTTATTTTCAGTGATACCCCACAATTTTTGTATTAATTTTAGTAACCTATTATAACACCTTGTAATTCTTATTTTGTTTTGGACTAATGTTGTTTGGTTTTTTGACCTGTGTTTTTTTAATATTGTCTTTGTAGCTTTTATAAAGTCGTTCCTTACCGTTATTAGTTCTTTGTACATAGGTTTATATATTATCAAATTATTAAACACATAAAAAAATTTATATATATATACATGTAAGGGTGTTTTATCAAAAAATCAAAATGCTCATATTTTGTCTAGCGTTAAAAAGTTCAAAGTTATAGTATACGTTATTACATTAATTCCTTAATTATCGGTTCTAAATTGCAAGTTTTTACTTTAAAAGAAATGTTTTTTTTTTTTTTTTTTTTTATTTACTTTCACTCAAAAAAAAATTTATTTATATTATTTAGTTTTGTTTTGTACATAACTATATATTCTACTTTTCCTCATTTTTTTCTTCTTTTTTTTTTTTTTACTATATTTCTAAGATTTTATATTAAGCCATATGAGTTTGCTATTTAGTATTACAATATTTGCATATAGAAATAAAAATTTTGTACATTATTTAATTTAATTCGTTAAACATTTACGATTGATAATATTATTTAGCTTATTTATACAAGTGTATATAACATATTTAGTTTATTTTAATAATAATAATGGTGAATTTATATTTAAACGAGAATTTATTAAAAATTAAAGAAAAGAAAAAAAAAATTTGACTTATCTTGTGTTTTTTTTTTGATTACTCGATTTGTGGTACTCGCACCTGGTATCTCCTTTTAATATTTTTCCTGATTCCGTTGTAAATTAAGTTCACTGCTTCAAGTACTTTGATAATTGCGATAATTAACAGGATCCAATATACGTTGTCGTGTTGTTCTTGGAGTATATCTATTATAATTTTGTTGTTGATATCGCCCTGTGTGTCAATTTTTGATTTAGTTCCACCCATGATATCACTATTTTTCTTTTAGCACTGTTTCTTTTCGTTTTTTTTTTTCTGAATTTTCAAATTATTTTATTTAAATTTGTTGTTCACTCACTGATAGTTTTTATTTAGACAAGTGTTTTTTTTTTCTTTTATTTATTTATTGTTATTTAGTTTTTAGTTACACATAGTTGGTAATATATTTTTTTTTTTTGTTGAGGGCTAATAATTCTTGTCCCTTTTTTTCACTAGAATTTTTCTTTATATAAATTTTTTTTTTTTTATATTAACCCGAACCGAAATAAAAGGAAACTTTTATTAATTTCACTTTTTGTCACGGTCGCCATATAATGGTATTTATAAAAAGAAACAACATGTTTTATCTTCTACTTAAAACTGAATGCTTTATTTTACTTAATTACTATATTTATAAACTTAATACTAACGCTACTAATACTAATAAACTTTCTATCTTATTCTTATAAAATTGTGCCATATCAGTATACACATATACAACAAAATCGATAATTAGTATCGATTACTTTTATCATTTACTATAACTAAACATAATATAACCATTGCATTCCTTTAGGTCATTGCCTTTATGAAATATATGAAACATATTTGATTATGATCAATCATTATGATCGTTCTAAATATTATATACCATTGCATGATTAATCATTGCATGTTATTGTAATATATCAGATTCATATTTCTATATTGGTCAATGCACTTATATTTAATCTGATATTTAATGATTTAAATTAGAATGGACAATCTATTATGCCATACTTAAGTTCTGTCCTTGAATGTATATTTTATACTACATCTCCCTCCGAAAGAAAAGGAAAGTGAAAAAAAAATTATTTTACCCATAAAAAAAATTTTGTTTTGTATTCAAAACTAAGTGTGTGGTTTTTTTTTTCACTTTTCTTTTTGTTAATTTGTTTTTTTTTTTTTTTTTTTTTTTTTTATGTATTATATTTTATTACTGTGAGGGTGCCGACCAAAAAATATTTGTTTTATTTTATATGCATATACTGTAGACATTGTTGCTATAGCTTCTGTACAAAAAAAAAATTTGATAATAGAAACTTAAAATATACTTGTTAATAATACAAAAAAAAAATTCATAAAAAAATTATTCATGTTTAATCTTACATATTATGTTCTTATTTTTATCATTATTTTTTTTTTTTTTTAAATATTTTGCTGAGCTGGCCAACTCATTTGAATTTATTAATATGTTTATTAATCTAGGTCAGTAAATTAAATTAACTTAAGTATGTTATGTTAAAATAAATTTAGGAATAATTTTAGTTATTAGTCTTATAATAGGATATTGAATAGTTATGATATAATAAAAATTTTCAGATTTAAAATTAACTTATGTTTATATTATAGAAGTTAACGATTATATTTTACCAATCTGTTTTTATGAACGATTTCTTCTTTATTTTTTGAATTTACAATTTGTATATTAGAACCTTCTATAGTTTTTATTATGTGTGGGCCACTATATAAGGCATCCAATTTATGAGCATTTTCCTTTCTTAACAAAACTTCATCGTTTATTTTAAAATTGTATCCTTTCACGTTTTGGTCATATAGTCTTTTATTGTTTAATTTAGCTTTTTGTAGCAAGTACTGTGCGTGTTTGTTCATGACTTGTAAGTTGTATTTAAGTTCTCTACTGTAATCGTCAAAGTTGTAAATTGGTTCGATTTTGCTGTTAAGGATAAATTCTGGTATTGTTGGTGTTTTACCAAAAACCAATTCAAATGGAGCATATTTTTCTTGAAAACTCACATTTGGTGTTGAATTATGACAGTAAGTAAAGTATTGTAAGTAATTGTCCCAATTGTCTTTATTTTCATTTATATATGAACGTAAGTATTCGTTAAGAACTCTATGGTTTCTTTCTACAGTTCCTAGTGTTTCATGATGGTAAGCTGTAGAACACTTATGTTCAATATTTAGCAGCGAGAGAACTTCTTTCATTATTTGATTTTTATACTCGGTCCCTCTATCTGTTAAAATATTTTTCATAGGTCCGAATATCAGAACACAATTCTCAACTATGGCTTTTGCAACTGTTTTAGCTTCTTTGTTGGGAATTGGTACTGTTATTAAAAATTTAGTCAAGTCGCAAATGATTGTTACTGCGTATTGATTGTTGTTTATAGTCCTTGGTAAGGGACCAATTGTATCTATTACTACTACGTCAAATGATTTCTGTGGAGTCTCTGTCAATTGTAAAGGTTCTTTATGTTTCATTTTTGTCTTATTTATTTGACATTTTCTACAATTTCGTATAAATTTTGCTATGTCTTTTGCCATATTTTTCCAATAATATTTTGTTCTTAACTTGGCATATAATCTTTTCTGTCCCATATGTCCTCCAAATATAGGATCATTATGATACTGGTTTAATAGTTTATTTATATCGAGTCTCTTTTCAATAGTTTTAGGAGTATTTATTATCGCTATTTTTAGTTTATTTAGGACTTGATTGCCTATTTCCTTCAATTCATTTATAGTATACTGTGTAAATATAAGATCATTATTATCTATTTCTAATTCGTTTAGATTTAAATTATTAGTTTCATTTTCTAGTGCACGTAAAAATAACTCTAATGTTATTTTCTTTTTATTCACGAATTTATTCATTTTTAAATTTGTTATACAATTTCTTTTCTTATATATTTTGGCTAGCATTTCATTATCATTTTTTATTATTTTTAATTTGGGGACGTTCCAATTTTTTAAAGCTTCGTAGATTTTAATACTTTTATTATTATTACCGTCTTCCTCAGAAGAATGTATATCATTATGATTATTTTTATTTTTATCATTATTATCATTGTTATTATTGTTGTTATTGTTGGACGATCTTGTTTTCATTTTTAATATTTTAGCGGTCTCATTGTTTTGTATCGTTGCATGGGTCAACCTTAAATCATTAATGTTTATGCGTGATAATGCATCAGCTACTACGTTTAATTTGCCTTTTATGTATTCGATCGTAAAATTATATTCTTCTAATTCTAATCTCATACGTGTTAGTTTGGATGATGGGTTTTTTAATAAAAATAAATATGTTAACGGTTTGTGATCACTTTTTACCGTAAAATGTGTACCGTAAATGTATGGTCTGTAGTGTGTAATTGCGAAATGGATGGCTGCTAACTCTTTTTCAATTGTGGATTTATTAGATTCACCTTTTGTAAATGATCTCGAAGCGAATGAGATTGGTAAATCTGTACCGTTGTAATTTTGAGTTAGTGCAGCTCCTACTGCATCTTTAGATGCATCCACAATTAATGTGAATTCTTTTGAAAAGTCAGGATAGTGTAATATTGGTGGTTTTAATAACGAATTTTTTAATTTTTCAAACGATTTTTGACAACATTCGTTCCAATTGAAGACTCCTTTTTTTCTTGTTAAAGCATTTAAAGGTTTTGCTATTCCAGCAAAATTAGGTATGAACTAACGATAATAGTTAGCGAAAGCTACGAAACGTCTAGTTTCATCTTTATCTTTTGGTGTCGGATATTTTAGAATTACCTCATATTTAGAGTCATCTGGATATATACCTTGATCGGTACATTTATGACCTAAGTATGTAACTTCAGTTTTAAAAATTTGCACTTTTCAGGATTTAATTTTAAATTATATTGTTTACAAATTGTAAAAACAGATTTCAAGTTTTTCATGTGATGATTTTCGGAACAGCCTGTTACTATAATGTCATCCATATAAAGGAAACATTGTAAAGGTGTCGCACCTGCAAAAGCAAGTGACATCATTCTAGAAAATGAATTTGGAGAGACGTTAAGTCCGAATGGAAGAACTTTCCATCTATAGCTACCTGATTGTGTGCTAAATGAAGTTATGTCTCTAGATTGTTCATCTTGTGGTACTTGATGAAAACCTGAGTATAAGTCTAATACTGAAAAGAATTTTGTTCTACCTAAATTGTCAAGAATGTCTTCTATTCTTGGAAGTGGAAATTTATCCGCTATTAATTTTTTGTTAACCATCCTATAATCAATACACATTCTCCATTTGTTTTGATTACCTTTTTTCGGTACTAAAATTATTGGGCTATTGTAATTTGATTGACTTGGTTCAATCAATTTATTTTTTAATAGTTTATTGACTTGTTTATTTATTTCATCCTTTTGCGTATGCGCTTGTCTATAGTTTTTGATGTAAACTGGATTGTCATCCATAATTCTTAATTTTTGTTTATAGAAGTTATTGACAGACATAGGGTCCGTTTCTAATTGAAAAATATCGGCAAATTCATTACATAGTTTTAATAATTTGGGTATATACATTTTATTTGTATTTTCAGATATGATCTGATTTAATTCTTTGATACGGTTATTGGTCTTATTGTAATTTTGTTTTAATTCTACTATTTCAAAATCAGACAATGGTAAAGTTTTTAATTTAATACTAGATGGAATCAATTTATTTTCTGAATTCGTATTCATAACGCGAACAAAAGGGTTCTTAGAAGACACTATTGTTCTTGGTATAAATACTCCTTCTGAAATTTCTTGATCGAAAATCAAGCAATCGTTATCTGAAGGCAAAGAAAATTTCCTTACAACTTCTGAACGAGCCATTGAATGGTATTACCATTGTTTGGTTATTGGGTCCGTTAAGGATTGGAATTTCTATAATATTATAATTTGTTTTTATTGAAACTCTCATATTTTCATAATTTATATTACATTTATAAAATTTTATGAAGTCTTTACCGAGTATACCATCGGCTGGTATATCGAAATTATCCGGTACCGGAAAGATTTTATGTAATTGCTTGTTATACCTTTAATTTTTATAGTATTATTTTTATTTAAGTTGAATTTGTTATTGACAGATGAGATTTTTACTAAAGAGATATCCGCTTGAGTATCTATTAAGAAATTAAGTTTAGACGTATGTAATTTTGTATTTAGAGAAACATAGTCTGACAAATTTAAATTTAACGTATATACATTTTTGACAGGATTATTTATTGTTCTTCTGTATCTTGAGTTTCTGCCCCCCTCTGCCCATGCCATTGAGGGGCTGTAGTGTTTTCCAGGTACCTGACACTACCATAATTCCTATTATTGTTTCTATTATTTTTACGATTATTATTAAAATTATTATTAAGATTATTATTAGGATTGTTATTTCTATAATTGTTATTTCTATAAATGTTAGACTGATTATTTCTAGATTTGTTTTTGTTAAAGTTGTTATACTTATTATTATTATTATAATTATTAAAATTTTTGTTCCTGAAATTACGGTATTGAGGTTTTGTATTGAAAGACAAAACCTGTTTTTCTTTATTCTCCGTATTAATCTCTATCATAAATTTTGCAATAACTTCTTTTGGATCTTCAAATTTAGAAGATGCCAAAACCGATTTTACCAGATCAGACCTTGCTGATACTCTACACATATCAACCGTTTTTTCGACTGATAATTCGACTGCTTTTGTGTTGCTGATCCCTTCCATTATTAAAGATCTTCTAAATTTTTCGGCTAAATCTTCGGCCTGTTTAGCAAATTCTTGTAATGCAACTTTATCTGCTTTTAGAGCTTGCATTCTACCTTCTATAATTTTCGAATTTTCTGTTTTAATTTTTCTTTTTAATGTTTCAATAATTTTACTAGGGGTGTCTTCATCTGTTATTACTTCTCTTGCTTTTCCCTCTAATCTTGATAACATAAAGGATTTTAGTAGGGCTTTTAATGTAGTCGAAGTTGCCATTTCTTCCAATAAGTTTACTGAGTCTATATATGATTGTAGACTTAATGGATCCCCGGAATAATTCTTATTAATGGTGCAGGAAGCTAACTTCAGAAATTCTGGATTTGTCAAAGCCATTGTATCTATTACGGAGTCGTTACTGTCTGTCTCAGATTCGGATTTAATGTCGTCTGGTATGTTCATAAGACTATTTATACTATTTGGTACTATATAATCACAGTGTAATACTTTATACACCCTTTGTAACCTATCTCTAGCAAAGTTGAAATGCTCTATTAAATTTCTTTTATTTTCAGTGATACCCCACAATTTTTGTATTAATTTTAGTAACCTATTATAACACCTTGTAATTCTTATTTTGTTTTGGACTAATGTTGTTTGGTTTTTTGACCTGTGTTTTTTTAATATTGTCTTTGTAGCTTTTATAAAGTCGTTCCTTACCGTTATTAGTTCTTTGTACATAGGTTTATATATTATCAAATTATTAAACACATAAATTTATATATATATACATGTAAGGGTGTTTTATCAAAAAATCAAAATGCTCATATTTTGTCTAGCGTTAAAAAGTTCAAAGTTATAGTATACGTTATTACATTAATTCCTTAATTATCGGTTCTAAATTGCAAGTTTTTACTTTAAAAGAAATGTTTTTTTTTTTTTTTTTTTTTTATTTACTTTCACTCAAAAAAAAATTTATTTATATTATTTAGTTTTGTTTTGTACATAACTATATATTCTACTTTTCCTCATTTTTTTCTTCTTTTTTTTTTTTTTACTATATTTCTAAGATTTTATATTAAGCCATATGAGTTTGCTATTTAGTATTACAATATTTGCATATAGAAATAAAAATTTTGTACATTATTTAATTTAATTCGTTAAACATTTACGATTGACAATATTATTTAGCTTATTTATACAAGTGTATATAACATATTTAGTTTATTTTAATAATAATAATGGTGAATTTATATTTAAACGAGAATTTATTAAAAATTAAAGAAAAGAAAAAAAAAATTTGACTTATCTTGTGTTTTTTTTTTGATTACTCGATTTGTGGTACTCGCACCTGGTATCTCCTTTTAATATTTTTCCTGATTCCGTTGTAAATTAAGTTCACTGCTTCAAGTACTTTGATAATTGCGATAATTAACAGGATCCAATATACGTTGTCGTGTTGTTCTTGGAGTATATCTATTATAATTTTGTTGTTGATATCGCCCTGTGTGTCAATTTTTGATTTAGTTCCACCCATGATATCACTATTTTTCTTTTAGCACTGTTTCTTTTCGTTTTTTTTTTCTGAATTTTCAAATTATTTTATTTAAATTTGTTGTTCACTCACTGATAGTTTTTATTTAGACAAGTGTTTTTTTTTTCTTTTATTTATTTATTGTTATTTAGTTTTTAGTTACACATAGTTGGTAATATATTTTTTTTTTTTGTTGAGGGCTAATAATTCTTGTCCCTTTTTTTCACTAGAATTTTTCTTTATATAAATTTTTTTTTTTTTATATTAACCCGAACCGAAATAAAAGGAAACTTTTATTAATTTCACTTTTTGTCACGGTCGCCATATAATGGTATTTATAAAAAGAAACAACATGTTTTATCTTCTACTTAAAACTGAATGCTTTATTTTACTTAATTACTATATTTATAAACTTAATACTAACGCTACTAATACTAATAAACTTTCTATCTTATTCTTATAAAATTGTGCCATATCAGTATACACATATACAACAAAATCGATAATTAGTATCGATTACTTTTATCATTTACTATAACTAAACATAATATAACTATTGCATTCCTTTAGGTCATTGCCTTTATGAAATATATGAAACATATTTGATTATGATCAATCATTATGATCGTTCTAAATATTATATACCACTGCATGATTAATCATTGCATGTTATTGTAATATATCAGATTCATATTTCTATATTGGTCAATGCACTTATATTTAATCTGATATTTAATGATTTAAATTAGAATGGGCAATCTATTATGCCATACTTAAGTTCTGTACTTGAATGTATATTTTATACTACATCACATTCTAACAATTATTCTAATAATTATTAAACATGAACATAATCATAATATTTATAATCATTTTAAAATTCAATTTTTATTCAGTAAACAAACAATTAGCTTTTTTGCTTTCATATTAATAAATATAATCTCAAACAAATATTTATACATTTTGCAAAAATTACATATATACATCTTATATATAAGTCTAATTATTTTTTTCATTGTTTTAAATTATATTTGGACTTATATTGAAATTATTATATCTACGTTTTACATAACCTCAAATATATATTTAATAACTTTATTACATTCAACTTCAATTCAATATTATTTTACTTCAATATTTTTCTATAAATTTAAAAAATTTTATTATATGGTAGAACAAATTATATATTTTTTACAAAAACTATACATATATCTTTTGCAAATATAGTTCAAAACTAATCACAACAAATATACTATTCTATTAGCACCTATATTAATTCTTATTACAAATCTAAAAACAATTAAATATATTATCATATTATCACCTGCAACTTTAAAATTTTTTTTATGTACTTATTATTTACATATTATCAAACATAATCAAAACAAACATAAAATTATATCATATGACAGAATTACTTATATACTTTTTGCAAAAAATACATATATACAACTTATATACAAATTTAATTATTTTTTCTTCTTTGTTTTAGATTATATTTGTACTTATTTTGAAGTTTTTATATTTATATTTAACATAACCACAAATATATATTATTTAATAACTATATATTATTTAGCTTTAAGCTATATATACTTATATGGAATTTTTAATATTCACATTTAACATAACCTCAAATATATATTTCATAACTTTATCACACTATGGTTTAATTTTAATATTTTTCTATATGTTTTTAAATCTTAATTATTTTGTACAATTAATTATATATTTCTTTCAAAATCTACACTTTCATTTTTTACAAACATATTTAAAAATAAATTACGACAAATATATTATTCTACTAGCATTTATATTAGTTCTTCTTACAAATTTAAACTTAAAATTCTATTACAAAAACCAATTATTTAAATATTTTTCTTTATTTTCTTATTTATTTTTAAATACAATTAACAAATATATTTTTTTTTATAAAATCTATTTCTTAAAATACTACTGCACAGCTTACACCTATTATTTTTATTATATACTGCTTATCTCAACTTGCAAATTAATTTTTACTTACATTGTTACCAAATAATGATATCAGCTGATAATGTAAATATTGCAGATAATCTAAAAGTGGATTATTTTTCAGAGGTAGGCAATCATTCAATCAATATGACATATAAAAGTAATTTAAATATAAATATTTTAACATACAAAGTCTCCGAAATAAATTAGATGAATTAGAACTATTAATAAACACCTATAAATATGATATTCATATTATTGTCTTAACAGAAATATGGATAAGTCATTCTGAGAATAAATTTTTTAATTTACCTGGATATATACCTTACTTTTCAAATAGACATGAATCATATGGGGGCGTAGCAATCTATGTGAATGAAAAAATATCTAGTTCTGTAGTCGTAGAAGAAGAATTCCAGAAATCAAATATATTAGTAGTTAAATTATTAAAACAAAATATGAATATTATTGGTATATACAGGTCTCATGAAACTAAAGTAAACGATTTTCTCTTGAAAGTAGATGAAATAATTTCAAAATACACAAATACTAATATTAGATCCAATTGTTTATCTTTAAAATTGCGGCAGTGGGAAACCTGTTGTAAATCGTTGGTATTTAAACCATCAATAAATTGAGAATCAGGTTCATTCACTGAACGTTATAACATCCAAGTTATATTAGGGAGATTAAAATCTCCACAGAAAATTAACTCATCATTAGGACCAGAATTACAGCAAATCGAATCTTTACATTTAAAAGAGTAATATAAATATTTAAATTCGAAGAAGGTGGAATGTATGTGTTAACAATATTAACACTTTTATTAGAAAATTTTATGTTCACACCAATTATTTCAAGACAGTCCGCGTCAGAAATAGGAATTTCATTTGCATTAAATGAGTTTTTTACGGCTATCAATACTCCTCCCCCTTTAGGAATGTAACTATTAAATACATTAAGTTCAGAGTATCTGTCTTTTCTAAAAATCGAGTATGAGCTATCAAAAAGCTCAAGATTGTTAATAGAAGAATTTAGCCAAGTTTCAGTCAAAGCAAATACGTCAAAATTTAAATTTATTGAATTAAGTAGGACTTGTCTAGTTTTTGTTCTAAGACCTCTGACATTTTAATAATATAATGATAAATTTATCAAATTTGAAGGATCAATCAAAGATGTCGAGGTCTTATTTAAATATTATTTAATATGAAAATATTTATTATGGTTGTCATTTGAAACCTGCAAGTGATTGTAATAATTACTACTACAATGGTTACGGTATGCCTTTAAGTCGTCAGAAACATCTTTGGAAGATATACCTTTAATTTCGTGAAATTTAATATATAATTTATAGAGTTCTTTATAATCGGTCAGTAAACCTTCGTTATCAATTAAGACCTTTACACTTATTCTAGTCTTACCTTCCAATACCTTATTATAATTATCGTCAAACAAATACGACAAATACAATCTGACCATGTTATAAACTTTATCATCTCTTATTATATTTGATGAATCATCTTTTGGTTTGAATATTTCTTTCACTGTTTTTATTACCGTCCTTGTTGTACTAATATCAGCAATTCTATCGTTATCAGTTTTATTATTATTATTAATATTATTATTATTTTTATTATTATTATTTTTATTCCCATTTTCTTTCATATCAAAATTATCAAGATTAGATAAGTTATTGCTTTCCGTAAAATTAGTCTTTAATTGCTAATATCCAATCTTTTGTTTCTTAATACTACTTATTTTGATATACCTGACATATCACACTAAAGGTATATAGACCAACATTTAACCAAGCCTTAACTTTACATTCGCTTCTAAAAAATTTATACATTTATTGATGTCATCCTTTTTACATTCAGCACTTTTATGTTTCTGATGACATTTAACACAAATCTCATCATTTTTACAATCGGCATATTTATTAGTAAAGCCTTTGCATTTGAAGCAGCGTAGAACCCGTATAGCGTCAAAAACTTTGCAGCGCTTCCATCCAACTGGGACCTTTTCATTTCCAATTATCTTTGGGAAAATCTCATCATTTTTACAATCGGCATATTTATGATTAAAGCCTTTGCATTTGAAGCGGCGTAGAACCCGTATAGCGTCAAAAACTTTGCAGCGCTTCCATCCAACTGGGACCTTTTCATTTCCAATTATCTTTGGGAAAGTGTCCTTATCTATTTCAACTATGGCATTATACCTGGTACGGTTTGGTTTTCTTGCCTCATAAATTTTTTTCTTTTTGATCACACTATGTTCTAAGATAGGATTCTGGGTCTTTAATTTGTTTATTAATTCATCTTCACTATATTTGACTCCCCTATGACACTTTTATTTCATAATCTTCTATTTTTCTATTCTCGACATTTTTGATTTTTAGATTTTTTGGGTCGGCTTTTTTACTTAAATCCACTTCAGTTTGTTCACATTTTTAACTTTGCTTAGGTTTCACAATCAATGGCACAACTTTTTTTTATAGATGGCACAGTTTTTTTGCTGAGACTTGCATTGTTAATTATTTCGGCAAACCATACATTTTGACTTACACTTTCATTTTTCAAATTTTTATTGCTATATGTTTGCAACTCAGTACACAGTTCATCGTTCTTAAGTATTGATGCTTTTATACCGCTATTTATTTTTTCACTTTCCGTTTTGAATGCTTCCGTTAATTTATTCATTTTTTCAATTTCATATTTTTGTTAATTTTTAATATGTTGTAACAGTTCCATAAATCTCTCCTCTACCGGTCAAATTCCTCTTTGTATTCCAGGTAATCGTTGTTCTTCTTAACTGATCTTTCCATTTCTTGCAATACCAGATCAATATTTTGTATATACATTATTTATTCATCGCATATGTATTTTAAACGTGAATTTACGTCTAAAATTCCTAGAGTTGATTGATCCAATCCCGAACATTTAGGTTGACAGTGGTAAATTTTACCACATACTCCAGCACATTTTACCCCACATACACATTTTAACAATTAATATTGCTGATTTTTGCTTTTTTTTTCCTCAATTAATTTAAATAATGAAGATCCAATTTCAATATAAAAAGAAATTTATTTTCTTTTTTTTTGTTTTTTACACGTGATATTTACATATTTGTTTTATTACTACGTCTGTATTTAATAAATTATAATTCAGAATATGAATATTTTATTAAACCTTAGATTATGTAAATATACCTAATTTATTTCTCTTGTAGTACTATTACGGTACACCCTTTATTTAACAAGTTCAGTTCATCCGGTAGGCGTTACGCTATCGGAAGAGTTTGGTATTTTAGCAAATAACCCGATTGTTAATAATAATAATAATAAAAATGATGATAATGAAATTATTAATAATAATAATAATAACAATAATAATAAAATTTAAAATAATAGTAATAACAATAATAGCAATACCAATAATAATAATAACATAAATGTTAATAAAAATAATAGTATTTTTATTGATAATGATAATTTTAATATTGATTGTAGTTGTAAAAATATAAATAAAATTTATAAAAATATGAAGAATAAGGTTAATATTGCAAATACTAATAATACTACTGATAAGAGGAAAAATAAATCCATTAAAAAAAGTTATAATAACAATAATAATAATATTAACAGAACTTATAGTAGATTTACTAATAGTAATATAAATAACAATAACAATAATGCTACCAATACTAATTACAAAAGTAGTACTAATAGTAACCGTAATAAATATAAAAATATTAATAATAATAACAAAAATAATAATAATAATAACAAGTAAAGAAACAGTCAGTCGGTGCAACCGACTTAGAAATAACACCTATTTGGTTCAACTTTAATAGGAAGTCCGTAAGTCATTTTAAAAGCATAAAAGCTTTTATTAGTTTGATCGTAAGACATGGCTAACCAAATTTATTTATAATACTAAAAAATTTTCTAATTATTTTATCAATTCAAAAATATTAACAATTCTTACTAATTTATCTATTTAAATATATTAAACCAGAAATAAATTTGAGATAAATGGATTCGTAAAATGCAATTACAAAATTACCTATTTGAAACTTGTATCCAATTTAAAAAAAATTTACACACATGCAGCAATTACTTCTCTTCAGGATTTTTAGCTGTAGTACATTTACTGTTGAATGATTTAGTACCCTTGATTAATTATTTAAATTTTAAATAATTTTTAAATTTATTTTCTTACTTATTTACTTGTTTTTCAATGTTTTATACAATTAAACTCTAAGTTATTCGAAAGAAATATTAATGTAATATTATAAATATAAAAGTTTATATAATTTCAAGATTTATAATGTTAGTTGAAACCATTAATACTTTCATTAGCTTTTTATCACAAAATTTAATAATCAAAATATGCAATAAATGTATTTCTAAAATACAATGACAAATTTAGAACTTTTCATATAATTAATTTAAATATAAAAATAAATTTTACAGCTTAAGTACCGTATACAATTTCTTAATTATATATTACCTATGGTAATAGTTCAATAAAATATAGATATGTTATAATAAAAATTAAAAATAAACAAATCTCGTCGTTTATTAAAAAAATATTGTGTTTTTTAATTTGTAAAATATAATACATAATATGTTTTACAGTAAAACTCTTAGTCTTTTAAAAATATAAAAGTGTTAAATAAGAACGGAAATAGGAAATAATGTATCAAATTTGATTTTTCTATCCTTATTAATTTCGAATATATTACGCTTTAAGGTCTTGGAAGTAGTGGGGATGGTACGCAAACCGCTATTCCAATTCATTCAAAATTTCACGTACACAAAGCAAATAAGAAGAAACACCCCAAATATAAAGTTCTATCTTCTTTGTTTTCGAAAATAAACTACAGTCCCCGTCATACTTTCAATACTAGCGAACCCTTGTACACAATTGGAACATTGTATATTAATCGTTGGTATCTATTAACGATTAATATACGAATAGAAGGGACACCCTGATTCCGAATTTGCAGATTCTAAATTCTTTGGATTCGGAATCATGTTCGTTTGGTCTAAATCCGATGAAAAAGTTCCAGCATCCGAACCCATTTTCGGATTTCGCCTGTATGCAGTCCGCGCCGTTCTTTCAATACTAGTGAATCCCTGTACACAATTGGAACGTTTTATCTTAATTTTAAGCTTCTATTTTTATAAATTTCAAAGATATGCTTTAAGGTCTTCAGAACTCTGTGGATGGTCCCCGACACACTACTCCAATTGGTCCTTAATTTCAAGGACTCTAAGGACATAGGAAGAGGCACACCAAATTTGATATTTTATCTTCATTGATTTCGGAATTATGCTTTTTTGGCTCAAATTCGATCAAAAACTTCTAGGATCTGAACCCATGGTCCGATATCGACCGCACGCAATGCTCGCCATAGTCTCAGTACTAGTAATCTACACCAAAAAATTCATGATTGTACCGCCATTAGTTGTTGAGTTATCCTTATTTTTTTATATATTATCCTTATTGGTCAATTAAAAGGTTCAAAACCCATGGACCGATTTCGCCATATGCAATCCCCACCGTACTTTAAGTCCTAGTAACTGACAGTAAATATTTCATCAAGCTCCATTAGTTTTTAAGTTATCGTGCCTACGGACGGACAGACAGACGGACGTACATGGCTATATCGACGCTGATCACAAATATATATACTTTTCCATATCTAACTCGCTTCCTTTAGGTTGTTACAAACACCATACGATATACTCTTTTCCTGTTTCATATGTGTAGGGTATAATAATAATAATGTTAATAATCTTGTTGTGTGTTCCCAGGATATCTAATTACTCACCTGCTCCACTTGAGATTGTACCCAATAATAAATTTATATTAATTTCTCTCATGCTTCCAAAGTTGGCCTCCTGGAATCTTAATCAAAGAATTTGAATTACGGAATAAACATACATCTTGAGAACCTCTCCACATTTTTCCAAAACGTGAGAGACACAAAAATTTTGTCATTGTTCTTTCTGAAACATGGCTTAATCCTAGTTTTCAAAGTGAGGAAATTTTTGTAAATGAATTTATTGTCCATCGTATTGATAGAACGCTATCCTGTCTTGGTCAGCGTGAAAATAGAGTTTTGCTAGCTGTCATATCAACCCTGGTTAGCAAGGTGGTTTACATACCAACGCCTAGCCTGTTTGAAGCTACTTGTATCAAAATCTCATTCAACCAGTCAAACTTATTCATCTTAAAATCATATATTTCTCGTAGCTTTCTTGATAAGGTTGAATGTTATAGTGAGCTTATTTAAATTACAACAATATTACATGATAAACTGGCAAATTTTTATAATTTGATTATTTTGGGAGATTTCAACTGTTATAAATGATAACGTTACTAACCCTCAAAAACCTAAAACGAAGAATATAATATAACTCTTTCTTACGTTTAAACTAAATTCTAATAATGTTTTTTCTTTTTTATTTTATTTTATTTTAAATTTTATTACGGTTTCATATTACAAACAAAATAAAAACGTTTAAATAAAAAGTACGTTGTACTTGAAAATGTTTTCTGCTTATTCTTATTTCACGCCACACGATAATTTTTTATGCAATGTTCTGACCTATATTATATATGAAGAAAAGAGAAAAGTAATAAATATTTGGTCAGCACATTGCACTTTCTTTAAAAAAGTAAAAAAAACGAAATTTAACTTAAAGAATTAAAATAATAAATTTTTATATTGATTTCGAAATCATTTCCGATTTTAAAATCAATGTTTTGTTAATATTAAAATATATCTTTTTATATAATATATATATACTTTAAAGCGTGGCGTCATTCAAGAAGGTATATATAGAACAAAAAAAAGAAGAAACGCAGGCAGAGTTTTTAGAACGTACAAAGGAAGTAGTCCTTTCTAGTAAATAAATTTTATAATTATAAATTAACTATTTCTTTTTACTAACATATTATATTTAAGCGCAAATAAATAAAAATTAATAAAGTATATTTAATAAATAAAAAAAAAAACTATAAAAATTGCTTTTGTTTTCTTTGGAATTAAAACTGGCGCAGTCGGTAGGATGTGTCAAGTGAAATAAAAATAAAAGGTGGACATTTTTTTTTTTGGTATAAATTAATTTAAGAAAATTAATAAAACAAAAAAAAAAAAAAAAAAATATATATAATCTACCTTTTTTCACTTGTGTTTTAACACTTAATGACGCGTACTAATAAAACAATTATCAGTAGAAGTGATAATAAACTATTTATATAAAAGAAATTTAAAACAAAAGTACATAAATTTTTCTGCTAATTCAGTGGCTCTAAGTAAAAATAATAAAATAACAAAAATTTAAATAAAAAACGAAACATAATACAAATACATATATATTAATATAAAATAAAAATTTTTTATAAAATAACCAAATACAAAAAGTTAACGTAACAAGTGGAGTGCAGTGACTGAAAGCTACAAGAAATCTACAAGCAAAAACAACGAATTGTGACAACCATTCCAGACAGGAGAAAATTAAAAATAAAGAAGAATATATATAGAGTTTAAATTTCATCAAAATACCGGCATTATTTTTTGAGTTATGTTGTTTTTAAGATATATATTTGTTAGTCCTTGAACTTTTCAAGCGTTCCAGAACCCGAAATTATGGTACGATTTCGCCCATATGCAATCCCGTCATACTTCTAATACTAGTTAACCCTTGTACACAATTGGAATGTTCTATCTTAATTTTAAGTTACTAGTTTTATTAATTTCGATGATAAGCTTTTACACATTGGGGGGTCTAAGAGAGGTTCTGAACCACCACTCCAATTGATCCCAAATAAGGGGGGCACGCAAGAAATAGTAAAGAACACCCTGGGCCAAATTTGAAGCTTCTACATTCGTTTGAAGTTACTATCTTTATTAATTTCGAAAATATGCTTTAAGGTCCTCGGAACTGAGTGGCTGGTCCCCGACCCACTAATCCAATAGGGCCCAAATTTCAAAGACACTTACGAAATAGGAAGGGACACCCTGATACCAAATTTGGAGGTTCTATCTTCATTGGTTTCGGAATTATGCTCGTTTGGCCTAAATTCGATCAAAAAGTTCTAAGTTCCGAACCCATTGTCCAATCCTCACCGTACGTAATCACCGCCGTAGTTTCATTACCAATAACCTACAGCACAAATTTCATGAAGATAGCCTCATTAGTTGTTGAGTTATCGTGATTTTTTATATATGTTCTTTAGCCCTGACACCGATTAAAAGGTCCGGAATCCGAACCTTTGGGCTGATTTCGCCCTTATATAGTTCGCGCTGTACTTATAGTACTAGTTAACCCTTGTCTGAGAGGGGCACAGAACCACCACCCCAATTGATCCCAAATTAGGGGAACACGCAAGAGATAGTAAAGAACACCCTTGTGGCGAATTGGAAGCTTCTACATTTTTTCAAGTTGTTATCTTTATTAATTTTATAGATATGCTTTAAGGTCTTCGGTAATGTGTGGCTGGTCCGCGACCCACTACTCCAATGGGACCCAAATTCACAAGACACCAAGGAAATCGAAAGCGACGCTCCGATACCAAATTTGGAGGTTCTATCTTCATTGGTTTCGGAATTATGCTCGTTTGGCCTAAATTCGATCAAAAAGATCTAGGTTCCGAACCCATGGTCCAATCCCGACCTTACGCAATTCCCGAAGTAGTTTCATTACTACTAACCTACAGCACAAATTTGATGAAGATAGCGTCATTAGATGTTGAGTTATCGCGATTTTTTATATTTGTTCGTTAGCCCTGAAACCGATTAAAAGGTCCAGATTCCGAACCCATGGGCCGATGTCGCCCATATGCAATCCCCGCCGTACTTTCAGTCCTAGTAACCTACAGTTAAAATTTCATCAAGATAGCTCCATTCTTTTTTGAGTTATCGTGCCTACGGACGGACGGACGGACATGGCTATATCGACTCAGGCGGTCACGCTGATCACAAATATATATACTTTTCCATATCTAGCTCGCTTCCTTTAGGTGGTTACAAACACAATACCAAAGTTAATATACCCCTTTACCTATTCTATAGGTGTAGGGTATAAAAAAATTTAAATAACTAGTTAATACCCGGTGCGCGTTGCTGCGCCTCTCAATGGAGGTTTAATTGAAGTTGATGTTACTGCAAAAAGTTAACACAAAAATTACACACGGTTTACACATGTTAATTTTAAAATGCATGAATCTTTTTAAAACGATTTTTCTAGGATTATTCTAGTCGTCCCGCTATGGGTTAACAAATTCCAAAACTATTAATAGTGTCAACTCAATTCTCAAGGAGCATCACGTATACAAAATTTGAAGTCAATTGGTCAAACCGGTTCGAATTTATAGTAAGGTATTGAAAATACCTATAAAAAGCTTTTGGACCGTAATGGGTTAATGGAACTCAACAAAATTTTTTTAGGGGTTTTCTTAAAAGCCAAAGCAGAATTTCGTAAAATCGGACAAAATTTGGACCCAAAATTTTTTTTGACCACCCGTCGGCCCGACATGGGTTAACAAATTCCAAAACTGTTAATAGTGTCAACTCAATTCTCAAGGAGCATCACGTATACAAAATTTGAAGTCGATTGGTCAAACCGTTTCGAATTTAGAGTAAAGTATTGAAAAAACCTATAAAAAGCTGTTGGGCCGCATTGGGTTAATGGAACTCAACCAAATTTTTTTTGGGGCTTTCTTTTTAGCCAAAGCAGAATTTCGTAAAATCGGACAAAATTTGGACCCAACATTTTTTTTGACCACCCGTCGTCCCGACATGGGTTAACAAATTCCAAAACTGTTAATAGTGTCAACTCAATTCTCAAAGAGCATCACGTATACAAAATTTGAAGTGAATCGGTCAAACCTTTTTCATTTTAGAACAAAGAAGTTTAAATACTTGCACCACAGCTCCAACTTGTCGGTCCGTTAGAGCAAAATTTTTGGGCCACGATTTCTTTCCGTACCCAAAAACCCCTATATACAAATTTTCATGAAAATCGGCTGGGCAGTTTAGGAGTCTATTCGCTACATACAAAAAAACAAACATGCATAATTAGCTTTTATGTAATATAGAGTTTTATAAATGATAATTTTTCCGTGTAAATATAAAAGCTATGACTTCATGAATGTACTATTATGATAATGAGTAGGCTTTTTTAAAAAATGAAAACATGCGTAATTAGCTATTATGTAATATAGAGTTTTATAAATAATAATTTTTCAGTGTAAATCGAAATTGTTGTTGTTGTTTGTAAAAATGTAAAAAACCCCGAACCCCCACACCACGATCCCGTACCATGACTCCCCGCATGCCCGAGCACCACGACTCCTGCACCCTGACTCTAAAACAGCTCATGGTATTCATATAGTTTTTTGTACCGATTATTGAATTTTATGGGAATGATATTATGAAAATTTCGCTGACATTAAATGAGTATCCTATAGTTGAAGAGAGGGGTTTTGCAATAAAAAAATTATTTTAGTTTTTGTCGTTTTTGAATTTGTTAAAACAAAGAAAAATTTGTGATAAGCGAGCTAAATCTTGGAGTGAAAAAAAGAATATACTGATAAGAAATATATAAAAATGTTCAACAAATTTATAAAGTTGTAAAATAAAAATTTGAAATGACGTCAAGGGCTTCCTATTGTTAATTTAAAAAAGAAAAAACATAAAAAAATATGTTAGTAATAACACATATTATGTTAAGAACCCATATGATTAAAATGTGAACTATATATATATATGTATATAGTATAGGTAATGAAAAATATAATAACTTAAATTGATATTACTCATTATTCAACTATTTATTCATTTTAAACATATTATAAAATATCCGATGATAACCTTAAACTTGAAAATAATGATTAAATAAAATATAGATCAACCTGAAAAAATGTTAATTTTTAAATAAAATAGTTATTAAAAGAAATTAAAAAAAACGATTTTATATTTTTATATTATTTATTTTAATATCAGGAATTTTTTTTATAGGGTTGACAATTAAAACTATTGCAATGGGCAGCAATTGTTTTTTCTATCCTTTTCTTTTCCCTTCATATTGTACATGCTTGTTGATGATGATGATTTCACACATGACAAAGTGCGTGATGCTGACTTTGTTGATCTTGACGGACTTTTGTATTTTTGAAAATAAATTTTTGTTCCCTCTTCTTTTTCCATGGGGTTTTTTTTGATATTTAATGTTTGAATTTAAATTTTGGATTGATTTAAGTCCAATATTTGAAAGAATTTATATATGATTAAATTGTTTATATTAGCTTTTTTATTAAATAAACATTTTGAAAAGCACAAACACCAATATGGTTAAATGAACATCTTTTAGAATAATGAATTTGTTGGTTCTGCAAAAATTTTAAAGATGTAGAATCATGTTCATTCAAATCAAAAAGATTTGAATTATATATGTATATTACTAATCCAGATTTTTTTTCTATTTCTTTAACATAAATTTTGGTTTGCTTCAGTATAAAAATTTTTAAGAAGTTTATAACATCACAATAATGCGTTCTACAATCACACCATTTAAATCCATGATGATTTTTTGTTAACCCATTGTTTATGCTTTTTGTTTTTTTATCTAAAATTTGATATCCATATGGAGACTTAATTATAAAATGCTAAATTTCATTATTTCAACTTAGAATAGCAATTTCCTTTAATATAAATTTATCGTTATTGTCTCGAAAACCTTGTATGTCAATGACTACGTAATCCATGTTTTTTAAGTTTCCAAAGAATTAAATTAATTAAATTTAATATATTTATATAGTTTGTAAATTTAAAACCTCTACAATGTAATCCAAGAATTTTAAGTAATGGAGAAGTGGAAACTATTCCTGTAATAGACACAAATTATAAATCTGATTACACTATAATTGATTTGCGTTCAATAAAACAAAGTCATCATATCAAATGGAAATTATATAAAACTAATATAAAAAGATAGATTGTAATAATTGTAAAATAATAATAAAATAAACAATTGATTTTATAATAAATTTTTTTTATTTATTCATGAGTTATGATCAGATGTAAACCCTAACCATTTAACAAAAATTTTATTATCACTAGTTTTAAGAATTTTTTCAATCAAAAAAACTTGTTTTTTTATTAGTTTTTAATAATTCATATTCATAGAAACTGCCTTGTATTGGTTGCCCTTGATAATCTTCTAATAAGTATGTTACTGGGTTGGTAATTTGAACTTTTCTGATTTTAAATATTTCAGTTGTCCAGTTAGGTGTATACCCCTTTTCAAAATATGTTTGAATTTGCTAATTCGAACTGAATCATTAACTTTACGATTTGACCTGGGAATTTCGTGCGAGAAAGAGAAAGATATATTTTTTTTGAAGAAGCCGCCGTAGGTGTCATCTTCATTATCTGTTATCTCTAACCGCTAGGCTATCGTGGCAATAAAATTTATTGTGTTAAGTTGGTTATATTAAGTTAGCGAAAACATGCCGACTTATATCCTATGAGTACCTATGAAAGAGCTGGCTCATTACGGGGTATTATGGAATTGAATTTTGGTTTGTAAAGGTGTTATGAAATAGAATTAAGATATATATGAAAAACATAAAAACAAAAGAAAACAAAAGAAAACATAACAAAAACAAAAAAAAACAATAACAAAACAAAAAACTGATTATTGAATTTTATAAAAAATGATTTTATGAAGATTTCTTTGTCATTATATGATTATCCTATAGTTGAAGGGGGAGGTTTAAACGTTTTGCGATAAAAAATTAGATTAGTTTTGCGGTTTTTGAATTTGTTGAAATAAAGAAAAATTAGTGATAAGCTAGCTAAAACTTGGACTGAAAAAAGAAATATACTGATAAGAAATATTTAAAAACGCGAATTAAAATGAAATATTTAATACTAAATTTATGAATTTTGAAATTATGATGGTAAGAAAAAATATGAGCAATTAGTTTGTGAAATAATAAAAAGTTCTTATTTGTATAGTACATAATAATGTACAATATTTAAAAATGCTCAAGAAAATTTTGAAAGTTGCAAAATAAAAATCTGAAATGACGTCAGGGGATTTCTATTGTTTATTTAAAAAAGAAAAAAACAAAAAATATATTAATATTGTAGTGTGGTATTATGAAATTGAAATAGGGGTGGGGGCGGTATAATGAAGTGGATGTTAGCATTAATTGAGTTGGGAATGAGGGTGTGGGGTGGAAGTTATGGATGTTGTTATTGTATTAAAATAAAAAATTGTTTTAAAAATGTATACTATAAGATCTTCTATAAAGGCACAATTATATATAGCATATGAATCAGTTATGGAGGACCTCATTATATATATTTTTGAAAGCAAATTGAAATAAGTATATATATAATAAATTTTCATTTTTAAGTAGATTTTATGCTCGCTTATTATTCTGGCCAAATGTTTCGTACATCCATTTTAACTATATTTCCATTTGTAATATATAATTTTAATTTATATCAACAATCAACTATTCCACATAATATATATATATATATATATATATATATAAACGGACCCATATAAATACTAAATAATTAAACTTTTAAACTTAATTTGTCTTAATTTATTTATTTTTTAAACTTAATTTAACTTAATTTATTTATATTTTTTTAACTTATAATTTTAATAATAAATTTACATTTTTTAACTATATATCCATTTTAACTATATTTCCATTTGTAATAAATAATTTTAATTTACATCAACAATCAACTATTCCACATAATATATATATATAGTTAACTTATCCCTATTTAGTATATTCCTATCCCCGGTCAACTTGTCCCTACTTATTATATTTTTGTACCAATTCATAATATTTTATATTTAATTTCCATTTGTTCCTATATTATTATTTTGTACCATTATCATTACCATATATGGTAATAATTTTAAATATAAGAAAATATGATGTAAAGTACCGTTGATTTTAAAGATATAAAAAGAAATGTATTTTTGAGAAATTGGAGAGACTTGTTTTAATTGTAATAAAAATTAGATGTATTAAACATCAGTAATAAAATAATATTTTGAATTAAATCTAAAAGTTATTTTTATTTTTTCTAAACAAATTCGTTCGATATAAATGGCGCAGTCGGGAAAAAAATTTAAATAAGAGTTTGTGTGAAAAATAAAAAAAAAACTAAAAACATTTAAACGTAAATAGTGTAAAATTAAGAACAATTATAGCTAGTGTAAAATTAAGTAACAACAAAAAACAAAAAAAAATTCTTAAAGGGATAAATATACAAAAAAAATAGGAAACATTTTATTGGATTTTTTTTAAACATTATTAAAATAAATCTCTCTGTGTAAAATTAATTAAAACTGATAACAAAACAAATATTAATAAAAATAATATTTAAATAAATATTAAAACCGAAATGAAAATGAGCAGTGCAAAATTAAACAAACAAAAAAAGTAATAAAAATTTTTAATAGAATATAAAAAAAAAAAAAAAATAATTTATATAATATACAACACACTTATACATTTAAAACAAAAATTGAAAATTGCAATAATGTAAATGCCTTCATTACAATTAAAAAAGAAGACTCATTTAACAACGGGAAAAGTGAAAATAATACTTAATTTATTCAAAAATAAAACAAAAAAATTCTATATAAAAAACAAAATCATAAAAAATTTGTAAAAAATATTCACATTGTTTTTAAATACATCAAACTTTGCAGTGTTTTATTAATTGATCAAAAGAATCAAAGTAATAAACAAAAACCATTCTTAAAAAACATTTATAAAAAAAAAAAAAAAAACAAAACACTTATTAAAAAATTATAATAAAAAAAAAAAAATGTCTACTCAACAAGGGCTTTATTCTGTGGGGGTACCTACACAACAGCAGTACATGATCGATCCCCTGCAGTATATTAATAACATTCCAGAATTTCACGGCGAACCTGAGGAATTGAAAAATTTCATCGAAGCGGTTGACGTAGTTTGGGAATTCATCGCTAAATTTGATGAAGCAGGGAAGAAATTTTTTTTCATTAGCATCAAAAGGAAGATAAAAGGTGAGGCATATAAAATTATTAGTATATATAATTCCATATCAAATTGGAATAATTTAAAGATAGTTTTAGTAAATAATTTTTCGGAAAAAAAAAGTAGTAATAAGATATTTGATGAATTAAGATGTGTAGAATTTATAGGAACAGTATAAGATTTTTATAATAAGATTATAAGTATATTAAGTAGGTTAAATTCAAAAATTCAAAATGAAATAAATAATGAGGCTGATCTAACTATGATTTCTGAAAGTAATAGTAGGCAGGCTTTAGAAATATTTAAAACTAAGCTAGGAGAGCCTGTGTTTACTATTTTACAATGCAGAAATCCTAGTAATTTAGAAGAATCCTTAGAAATTTTAACAGAAGGCAATTATTTAAATAGAACAAATGATAACTTTTTGAATAGAAATAATGCACATTTTTTTAATGCAAATAATAGGTACAATTATCGCCAGCTAAATAACAGACCTAACTATAATTATGGTGCACGCCATAATTCGCCTAATCAAAATATTAATAGACAACAAATCAATATACCGCGAAATAATCCAAATTTTCGTTACAATTCAAATTCTCGTTATAACTTCAATGGACAAATTCATAATAACCAATCTGACAACCAAACAAACAATAATAATTTTAGATCCTCTCAAAACTCTTATAATAGTAGGAATTTACGTATGGACATTGATCAAACCACCGAAAATTTTCCCTTGAGTGCCTCCAAAGACGCTTACCATATATAGTAATAAAAATAACTAAAGGTCCATTACGGTTTATTTTAGATACGGGAGCAAATATGAGTGTAATAAACGACAATATTTATGACCCTAAATCTAAAGAAAAAATAAAACCAATTAAAATTAAAACATTACAAAGCGAATGTTACAGTGACACTAAAATTAAAATACCAAGTTTTAAAGTATTCCAATCAAAAGAAATGATGGAATTTTTAGAATTAAAATTTGAAAAATTCTATGATGGAATAATTGGGAATAACATCCTGATTCCTCATAAAGCTAGAATTGATTATAATTTACATTCATTAGTAGTGAATGATAATATAAGCGTCCCTATTTTTTTTAACCAGGGTGATGAAACGAAAGCACAAGCTTATATAACCCTTTCTGAAAAAGTACCGGTCGGTGAAGAACGGACTTATTCTAAAAACTCTATTGCTGAAATTCAAACTTCTGACTTAAATAATGAAGAGAAAAATAAATTAATGCAGTTAATAGATCAGTACGATCAAATCTTTTATAAAGAAAATTGTGATTTAACATTTACTAATAAAATACAGCACGAAATAAAAACTAAAGACAATATTCCCGTTTACACAAGAACATATAGATACCCTCAAATACATAAAATTGAAGTAGAAAGACAAATGCAAGAAATGTTAAAACAGGGTATAATAAGACCAAGTAGTTCACCATACTCATCTCCTCTTTGGATAGTTCCCAAAAAGGCAGATGCATCTGGCAAACTACAGTGAAGACTAGTGATTGACTATAGAAAATTGAATTCTATCACTATAGATGATAAGTTTCCTATCCCTAATATGGATGACATATTAGATAAGTTAGGAAGATCAACATTGGATCTGGCAAGGGGATTTCACCAGATTGAAATAGCTGAAAATGACATCCCTAAAACGGCATTTTCAACAAACCAAGGTCTTTATGAATTTTTGCGGATGCCGTTCGGACTTAAGAACGCACAGTCAACATTTCAAAGACTGATGAATTCCTTGTTGTCAGATCTAATTGGAAAGATTTGTTTTGTGTACCTGGATGATATTATCATCTTCAGTACCAGCCTAGAAGAACATTTAATATTAATTAGAAAGGTATTTCAAAAATTAAAAGAGGCTAACTTAAAGGTTCAATTGGATAAATGTCAATTTATGGCAAGAGAAGTTAAATATCTAGGTCATATTGTAACTAAAGATGGCGTAAAGCCAAACCCTAAAAAAATAAAAGCTGTACAAAAGTTTCCTATCCCGAAAAATCAAAAACAAATTAAACAATTTCTAGGATTAGTTGGGTTTTATAGAAAATTTATAAAAGATTTTGCCCAAATAGCAAAACCGATGACGTTACAATTAAAAAAGGGTATTAAGGTTAATCCACAAGATGAAAATTATATAAATGCTTTCAACTAATTAAAATTATTAATTATATCGGATCCGATTTTAAGGTATCCTGATTATAATAAAAAAATTGTACTAACTACAGATGCCTCCAATTTCGCTCTTGGTGCTGTATTAGCACAGGATAACCATCCAATTAGTTTTGCCAGCAGAACACTTAATGAGCATGAAATTCATTATTCTTCAATAGAAAAAGAGCTCTTTGCCATAATTTGGGCAACAAAATATTTTAGGCCCTATTTATATGGTCGCAAATTTACGATTAAAACGGACCACCAGCCTTTGAAGTGGTTAGCCAATATAAAAGAACCTAATAGTAAACTCCAAAGGTGGAAAATTAGCCTAGAGGAGTATACTTATGACATTGAATATATAAAGGGCAAAGAGAATTATGTAGCAGACGCACTCTCGCGTGTTGAAATAAATATTAACGAGCAAAATATCGATAATATGTCTACAATGGCTACTATACATAGTGCTGAAGAGGATAATAGACATTACATACAAATTTCTGAATTACCATTAAATATATTTAAAACACAAATAATTATAAAAAAGGGAAATATAGACACAGTTGAATCAAAAAAAATATTTAGAAAAAAAAGAATTACTATTATAACTCGCGAACCTAATAAAAATTTATATGAAAATATTTTAAAAAATTATTTACCAAAAAAAGGTATTGTAGGAATTTTATTTGAAGATTTTAATATGTTCAAACAATTTCAAGATATCTATGTAAATTGGAAAAATGCTAATGTACCTGTTGTAGTTAATAAAGTAAATTACATCTTAAAAGATATTGCAAATAGAACTGAACTAAAAGAAAAAATATTGCAGGAGCACTTTAAACATAATCACAGAGGAATTAATGAGGTATATTTAGAATTAAAACCATTTATATACCACCCTAATTTAAAGAAAGAAATATCTGTAGTAATTAATAATTGCAACATTTGCAACACAGCAAAATATGAAAGAAATCCTCTGAAATTACCGTTCCGACTTACAGAAACACCTTCGTTTAAAAATGAAATTATTCATATGGATATTTGGTTTTTAAAAAAAGGTAAAGCGTATCTTACATTTATCGATAAACTTTTCAAATATGCTCAAATTATTTCCATTAAATCAAGAAACTGGTTAGACATTGAAAAAGCTATCAAACGTTATATAAGTATAATAGGTAAACCGAAAAAAATAATTACAGATAATGAAAAAGGCTTTGGAAGTTTAAGTTCTAAAAATTTTTTTCAAAACAATAATATAGAACTTCATTTAACTACTCCTCAATTGCATATAGGAAACTCCGATATAGAAAGATTTTATAATACATTGAATGAGCACATTAGAATAATGAAAACTAAAGAAAAGTTAGGTCAAGAAAAAAGAGAAGATAGTGATTATGTGGTAGATGCATTATTGTATTATAATAATACAATTCATTCATCCACAGGGCACAGACCTATTAGTTTCCAGGATGGATCACTATCCTCAGAAGAAATTCGAACATTATCATGCAAAATTAGAACACAAAAAGAAAAAACAATAGCAAACCTAAATAGAAATAGAAAAGATCAAAACGAAAACCCTATGTTAATAAAAAATCTAAGAGTTACAAAACTTGATCCTCACTTTAAACCAGTATCTCTTCATAAACTAAACCGAAATTATTATTTCGACAACAAGAACCGAAAAATTTATAAATCGCAATTAGCTAAACAAAAAAAGTATCAAACTAATAATTAATTTTCCTACTTAATTAGCCTACCTACAATTAAACTACCTGAAAAAACAAATATCCTAGTACTAACTTAAAACTAAATTTTATAACTTAAATCTAAATCTTATAAATTAAATTTCTTCTTTAAGTTTTTCCATTCTATCGTTTGGATATATACGATGATTTACTTATAATCTTTTACCTAAAAAGAAAACCAATTATTTGCATTTTGTTAAATGGAAAGATGTACCTATTTTTTGAAATTGTTTCTGCTTCACTATTCTAACGCCTCACTATTTATTTTTTTTTTAGAATGTAAATTAATTTTTTTAAAAATGTAAAAAAATGTAAAAATTTTTTAAAAGTAAACAAATAAAAACAAAACAAAAAAAAAAAAAAACAACAATATTTAAATATTCGAATTTGACTTTTAAAATAATGTTTTTATTAACTTGATTAAATATGGCGCTCATATCGTTCGAGAATCGATATTCAGCGCACCTTTTTTTTTGTAAAGATTGGCAGAATTTTAATGTACTTCTGATAAATTAAATTTTTAATCTTACATATTATGAATTTTTTTATAAAAGGTATAATCTGGTATAATTTTAAAATATGTTCTTAAAAATGTAAATTATAAAATAAAAATGTATTAGTATAATGTATTAGTAAAGTATAAATATTGTAAACATTGTAACAAAGAAAAAAAATTGCTTAAAAAAAAAAAAAAGAAAAGAAAACAGAATTGTAAAATAATACTCTCAAATGAGGACATTTGACTTAAGGGGGGAGGAGTTAACTTATCCCTATTTAGTATATTCCTATCCCCGGTCAACTTGTCCCTACTTATTATATTTTTATACCAATTCATAATATTTTATATTTAATTTCCATTTGTTCCTATATTAATATTTTGTACCATTATCATTACCATATATGGTAATAAATTTAAATATAAGAAAATATAATGTAAAGTACCGTTGATTTTAAAAAGAAATGTATTTTTGAGAAATTGGAGAGACTTGTTTTAATTGTAATAAAAATTAGATGTATTAAACATCAGTAATAAAATAATATTTTGAATTAAATCTAAAAGTCATTTTTATTTTTTCTAAACAAATTCGTTCGATATAAATATATATATATATATATATATATATATAAACGGACGCATATAAATATTAATTAATTAAACTTTTAAACTTAATTTATCTTAATTTATTTATTTTTTTAATTTTTCCATTTCCATACTACTATAATGACCCCACGGCAAAGTTTTATAACTATCCTTTATTAATTTCCTTTTATCATTGAAAGGACTAAGGGCGATTTTCGATTGATTAATGGAACATACCTTATGTTTTCGTGAGGTGATTAGATTCTGAGTTGTCATTTTTTCAACTCCCATATTTAAACAATGTGTATAGTCATCAAATGATATATTATTTTTAATAATATTTATTTTCACACCTTTCGATTTTTTTGTTTCATGTTGACCATCAACACGAATCGCGTACATTTTAGATCTTAAACCGACAAACTCCTCCATAATACAACCATTATTCTCATCCTTCATTAAATTTAAAACCTTTTTATTTACTTGAGGTATACCCCATTGATTGTTAATTGGATAATCGCTAGTATCAAATCGTGATTCACAATCATTTTTTATAGTTTTATATATATCAATATTGGAAATTTCATAAATTAAGCTATCAGTATCAGTATAACACACAGCACAGTTATCACCAAATTTGTTAATCATATAATCATAATGAAAAGCATAAATTGTAGTCTTAGCTAGTTCTAGTATACACATACCAACATAAATTGGTTTGTTGAAATATATCTCAGTTTTATTTAATTCAATAGCAACTAAATTCTCATTAAATATTGTTGAGGATTTAAACTCAGGTTTTGATATTAGAGCTTCAGCCTAACCACTTCGTTACTAATTTAACAATGCTATTCTTTCTAACATTCTCCATCGTTTTACCAAATACCGCATTATTCATCAATTTATATAGGTTTTTTTCAAACTCATTTTTCGCTTCAACACGAAGCTTTGTGTTCATGTCAATATACGATTTTAACCAGCATAATTGATTGAATTGAAGAATGCGATGAATTTTTATTATTTTCAACCCATATTTTAACGCTTGAATCAAATTCTGATAATGAATGACATACCTCTCTTTATTATATAAAGTCGTGAGCAATTTTTCTTGTTTAGAGCCTGGAGGTATCATTTTTTCAGGGCAAAATGGGATATCTGAATGTATGTCATGTAATTCTTGAGGATATTCTAAATCCACCTCTAATATATAACCAATAGGGGTGGTTGAATCTTGAGATATTTCATCAATACTAAAATTTTGTGTATTTTTAACCCATTTGAAACCGCTATGCGGTAAGGGTTGCGACATCGCCCACCCATATTGATTATTTACATCAAAATATATTAGATATTTCGATTGCTGGTCTGGTTTGAAATCTTTCATATATATGTTGTTCGCTTTAGAATAGCGTTTCGAGCACTGGCTTAATCCCCCTCGAATCCCCCGCTCAATGAACATAAACATATCTACATCAGTTAAAAGTTCTAATTTTATATTAGTAGATTTTTGCATAGCATCCTATGTATAATCAGGAAGTGTATAGTAATGGGCTGGATGAGTACGGAGACAGCTTTTACGAAATTGTTCAAAAACATCTGCTAAAAATCAGAACATCTGTTTCCAAATATAAATCTGAATATTCTCCTAAATTATTTATATGAAATTCACCATTTAGTTTATTATAGAAACTTGTGATTTGTGGAAGTAAAGTTTCTTGAAATTTATTATGATTATCAAAATAATCATATGGGTATACACCTTTACGCGTTAATAATTTGAATTTATTTTCGGATATATTATTGAACTGTGATTTTAAAATCGGGTAAGATGTTAAGTATGACGAAAGTTTATCTAAACTTCCAGCCATAAATCTAAATGAGTCAATAAACCTAAATTTAATTAAATAATCATCTAAATTTTTAGAAAATGATATATAACGTTCTTTATTAACAGGTAGCAGATATATTCTACCTTTTAAATCAGTAGCTAAATTTTCTATCATAAAATGCGAATCATAACCGCTTAAATTATGAAATATTATAGGTACCGTATGAGTATCCTTAAAATTCAAATTACAATTATTGTGCGCGGCACCACGATATCTCCCCGTAAGGTGACAATGATCGCGCACCTTTATCATATTTTCAGAAAAAGTTTCCTCACATATGTGGCATATATCACTATTATTAAAATCATGAATTTGATTATCCGTTAACTCATCCATCGGTATAGGGGATAGAAAAACGGTTTCTACATCCTCCGCAAATTGCTCTAACTCGTAAGTAAACCATTTAATACAATCTAACCCGCGATATGATTTATAAAACGATAACGTGAGATCATATTCACATTTTACGTAATACCCCACACTATATGGTACATGCTTTTGATATATATTACTATTATGACTATTAGTATTACTATTACTATTATCACCATAATCATTATTACGCACCGGTTCCAGCAAGCATTCTAAATCTGCATAAATGACGAATGGAGCTTTCTCCTTATTAGCAAAATTTTTGAATCTTAATTCCTTTTGTTCTTCACTCGGTAATCGTATTTTACAGAAATTATGCTTCTCACAATCTTCTAAATGGTTTGCCAATTTTGATTCACTGTAAAAATAGTGTAAACATCGTTCACATCAAACGTTCAAAATTCACGTTCACGTTCAAAATATATCCTGTGTTCATGTTTTGATGTTTGTGATCCAAGCAGCCTTGATAGATTTTTTATCCAAACATAGTGATATCCAATTTCCTCAACATCATTCATATCATTCATCATATCATCGTCATCCTCATCATAATAAACATTTTGAATCATTAGAAGATTGATATGTTTCCCCTTTTTCTCTTTTGTTAAATATGTTGGTTGAACATCAAATTTCCCGTAATATTTAACTAGTATATATATATTAACTGAAATCTCGTTTTGTTGTTCAAATCGTGAAATTTGACTAATTCTCATCGGAAATGATATATCTATAAATAAGATAATAAAAATTAAATTAATATAAAATTTAGTTTTACAGTAAGAATTATTATTTTATTTTAAATATAATAAAATATTAACTTACCATCAAGTTTTAAAACAGTTGAATAATGTGGATATTGTGTGACGCGTTGTGGGTGTTGATCAACCGTATAAAGGACTGAAACTGCTGCCCAACCGAAGCATGCATTATTGAAATTTTTAACATTAACACGAGCTTTTTTTCTTCTAATCCATTCAGGTAATTCAATATATGATGAGCCGACCATCGGTGTATATTTATTCACATTAATCACTAAATTGATTATGGAAGAAAGAGCCCATCCGCTATCTTTCTCCTGGAACTCCTCAAGATCTTTTAATATTGATGATTTAATGTGATCATCAAACCACGCGAAAAGGTGATATCTTGTGTGATGATTGCATTTTTCGTATTCATATATTTGAAATCTTTAACATCCTCATCAAGACCACTTTTTTTAAATTCACCACAAAAAACTGCATTTACTTTTAAAAATTTGTTTATTTCAAATTCTTCGGCAATTTTGTATTCAAAAATTTTAAAACATGCATTTAAAAAGCTAGATGGGTCTTATATATTTATTATAACATGTGATATATTTATTATAACCCCCGTTTTAATACGATTAGCAAAAGCTGACTCTATATCCAGCCATTTTACATCATGATTTAGATGGTCCTCAATAATTTTATCTTTAAGTTTATCATTCATAACACCACAACCAGTTTTCTTTAGCATAAGCTTTAGCTGAGTTCTAAACGATTGCATTAATATTATCCCATTCACTATTGATGTCTGATTTGCTACAGATTTCTCCTCTTTCAATGCTTCATTTAAAATTTTCAAAACTTGAGAATATTTTTTAATCTCTTTTCCTGCAAACTCTACATTTTTTTGCGCTCTTTCCAAACCTGCTTTACCATCTCTGATTATAGCACCCACATTTATATGTTTTTCCATATTAATTGATATCTAATGGGTTTATAATAACAACACTTGTATGTACTGTTTGAGTTATTTTTTACAATTGGGTAAATTATTCCCATTCCAGCATATTTATACTTTCCGCTTATACATTTATCACATTAAACTTATTAAATTCCCGGAAATCATTATACTCTACTCTACTCTAGCATAATTATGGGGTGAGAGAGACGAATATATTCAATCCACTCTAGACTAAAAAGCACATCATTTAACATATTATAATTGAGGGTGTGAAATAGATGGATATATCTAATCTACTCTAACCTGCGTTTGATTAGATGGAAATGATGAAAAAGACGGGCATATTATTTAAAACACCCACTCCCTGAGCAGTGATGATGTCATTTTTAAATCAAATTTTTTTGATGATTGTGAAATTATACATGAGGATTATGATGACATCATTCTTAATTATTTACTTTTGTCTATCCGTCCATCTACCCATTCCTCCGATAACTCGAAAACTAAAAGAGCTAGAGTTATGTGATATTAGTGGAGGAGGGTGGTGAAAGTGGCTATAATTATGATAGCGGGGAGGAAAGTGGAGGTGACGAAGAACTAGTCAATACTTAACTACACCTCCAGTTACTTCAGTTATTCAGTTGTTAGTAGTTACCTGTTAATTGTTAGCAGTTAAATTGTTAGCAGTTATTTGTTACTTGTTAGCTGTTAGCAGTTAACTGTTACCTGTTAACTGTTACCGATACAAGCATCAACAAGTATTTGTAACAAATAATTATACCTACAAATAATTTATCAATGAAACATAATTAAAATTCTATTATGTACCATATCTGTGACTTTCTATTACCATATATAGTCAAAAAAATAATACAAAAGTAGTATGACGTAATCTAGTAAAATATATTCTAGAAAATATATTCATAATTTAATTAATACATATAGTATGACGTAATCTATCACCAACATCAACAAATAATTGTAACAAATAATTATTTTGTCAAGTAATTTATCAATGAATCATAATTAAAATTCTACTACCATATACAGGCAACCCTCCTACAACGTGGTACTTCTATAACGCTGTTTCCTACAATACGATTCTTTGCGGAACTTTTTTTATAATACAATTTTTTTATTTACAATTTTTTGATGTTCAAGTCAAATACAAATCATACAAACTGATGAGGAGGAATAAGATTAATAAAAAAAATATATGATTATAATGTGAACTATTTAATGTATATATAACAATTATCATATTTAAGTCTCATCATTACATCATTAGAAGACATGTCATTAACATTGACATTGAACGGTAACTCTTCAGTTTTTGACTGCAAACTATTTTCCTCCAAATGATCTAAATCAATTAGTTTAGAGAATCAATCTATATCATAGTTTATTTTGAAAAATTAAAAATATATATAATATATGAATTATTACCACACATTTTTTTACATTTTTTTCAATTTCTTATTATCAATATTCATAATGATTGTTGAAATAGTTAAATAATGCTCTATATCACTACTTATTATGAACATTGAGAATATAAAACTATCTCAGTTTATTTATGGCGACTGATGGCTCAGTACTTTCATCTATAGTACGAAACATTTGGCATCTTTAATAAGCGAGCATAAAATCTACTTAAAAATTAAATATTATTATATATATACTTATTTCTATTTGCTTTCAAAAATATATATAATGAGGTCCTCCATAACTGATTCATATGCTATATATAATTGTGCCTTTATAGAAGATCTTATAGTATACATTTTTAAAACAATTTTTTATTTTAATACAATAACAACATCCATAACTTCCACACCACACCCTCATTCTCAACTCAATTAATGCTAACATCAAATGCATTATACCGCCCCCACCCCTATTTCAATTTCATAATACCACACTACAATATTAATATATTTTTTGTTTTTTTCTTTTTTAAATAAACAATAGGAATCCCCTGACGTCATTTCAGATTTTTATTTTGCAACTTTCTAAATTTTCTTGAGCGTTTTTAAATATTGTACATTATTATGTACTATACAAATAAGAACTTTTTATTATTTCACAACCTAATTGCTCATATTTTTTCTTACCATCATAATTTCAAAATTCATAAATTTAGTATTAAATATTTCATTTTAATTCGCGTTTTTAAATATTTCTTATCAGTATATTTCTTTTTTGAGTCCAAGTTTTAGCTAGCTTATCACTAATTTTTCTTTATTTCAACAAATTCAAAAACCGCAAAACTAATCTAATTTTTTATCGCAAAACGTTTAAACCTCCCCCTTCAACTATAGGATAATCATATAATGACAAAGAAATCTTCATAAAATCATTTTTTATAAAATTCAATAATCAGTTTTTTGTTTTGTTATTGTTTTTTTTGTCATGTTTTCTTTTGTTTTTGTTATGTTTTCTTTTGTTTTTATGTTTTTCATGTATATCTTAATTCTATTTCATAACACCCGTACAAACCAAAATCAATTCCATAATACCCCGTAATGAGCCAGCTCTCTCATAGGTACTCATAGGATATAAGTCGGCATGTTTTCGCTAACTTTATATAACCAACTTAACACAATTAATTTTATTGCCACGATAGCCTAGCGGTTAGAGATAACAGATAATGAAGATGACACCTACGGCGGCTTCTTCAAACAAAATATATCTTTCTCTTTCTCGCACGAAATTCCCAGGCCAAATCGTAAAGTTAATGATTCAGTTCGAATAAGGAAATTCAAACATATTTTGAAAAGGGGTATACACCTAACTGGACAACTGAAATATTTAAAATCAGAAAAGTTCAAATTACCAACCCAGTAACATACTTATTAGAAGATTATCAAGGGCAACCAATACAAGGCAGTTTCTATGAATATGAATTATTAAAAACTAATAAAAAAACAAGTTTTTTTGATTGAAAAAATTCTTAAAACTAGTGATAATAAAATTTTTGTTAAATGGTTAGGGTTTACATCTGATCATAACTCATGAATAAATAAAAAAAATTTATTATAAAATCAATTGTTTATTTTATTATTATTTTACAATTATTACAATCTATCTTTTTATATTAGTTTTATATAATTTTCATTTGATATGATGACTTTGTTTTATTGAACGCAAATCAATTATAGTGTAATCAGATTTATAATTTGTGTCTATTACAGGAATAGTTTCCACTTCTCCATTACTTAAAATTCTTGGATTACATTGTAGAGGTTTTAAATTTACAAACTATATAAATATATTAAATTTAATTAATTTAATTCTTTGGAAACTTAAAAAACATGGATTACGTAGTCATTGACATACAAGGTTTTCGAGACAATAACGATAAATTTATATTAAAGGAAATTGCTATTCTAAGTTGAAATAATGAAATTTAGCATTTTATAATTAAGTCTCCATATGGATATCAAATTTTAGATAAAAAAACAAAAAGCATAAACAATTGGTTAACAAAAAATCATCATGGATTTAAATGGTGTGATAGTAGAACGCATTATTGTGATGTTATAAACTTCTTAAAAATTTTATACTGAAGCAAACCAAAATTTTCTGGATTAGTAATATACATATATAATTCAAATGTTTTTGATTTGAATGAACATGATTCTACATCTTTAAAATTTTTGCAGAACCTACAAATTCATTATTCTAAAAGATGTTCGTTTAACCATATTGGTGTTTGTGCTTTTCAAAATGTTTATTTAATTTAATCATATATAAATTCTTTCAAATATTGGACTTAAATCAATCCAAAATTTAAATTCAAACATTAAATATCAAAAAAAACCCCATGGAAAAAGAAGAGGGAACAAAAATTTATTTTCAAAAATACAAAAGTCCGTCAAGATCAACAAAGTCAGCATCATGCACTTTGTCATGTGTGAAATCATCATCATCAACAAGCATGTACCATATGGAGGGAAAAGAAAAGGATAGAAAAAACAATTGCTGCCCATTGCAATAGTTTTAATTGTCAACCCTATAAATAAAAATTAAAAGAAATAATATAAAAATATAAAATCGTTTTTTTTAATTTCTTTTAATAACTATTTTATTTAAAAATTAACATTTTTTCAGGTTGATCTATATTTTATTTAATCATTTTTTCAAGTTTAAGGTTATCATCGGATATTTTATAATATGTTTAAAATGAATAAATAGTTGAATAATGAGTAATATCAATTTAAGTTATTATATTTTTCATTACCTATACTATATACATATATATATATAGTTCACATTTTAATCATATGGGTTCTTAACATAATATGTATTATTACTAACATATTTTTTTATGTTTTTTCTTTTTTAAATTAACAATAGGAAGCCCTTGACGTCATTTCAAATTTTTATTTTACAATTTTATAAATTTGTTGAACATTTTTATATATTTCTTATCAGTATATTCTTTTTTTCACTCCAAGATTTAGCTCGCTTATCACAAATTTTTCTTTATTTTAACAAATTCAAAAACGACAAAAACTAAAATAATTTTTTTATTGCAAAACCCCTCTCTTCAACTATAGGATACTCATTTAATGTCAGCGAAATTTTCATAATATCATTCCCATAAAATTCAATAATCGGTACAAACAACTATATGAATACCATGAGCTGTTTTAGAGTCAGGGTGCAGGAGTCGTGGTGCTCGGGCATGCGGGGAGTCATGGTACGGGATCGTGGTGTGGGGGTTCGGGGTGTGTGATTTATTTTTTTTATTCAAACATTTGGTGCCTATAATAAGCAGGTATAAAATCTACTAAAAATGATAATTTATTATATATATATATATATATATATACTTATTTCAGTTTGCTTTCAGGAATATATATAATGAGATCCTCCATAACTGATTCATATGCTATATATATAATTGAGCCTTTATAGAAGATCTTATAGTATACATTTTTACAAACAACAACAACAATTTCGATTTACACTGAAAAATTATTATTTATAAAACTCTATATTACATAATAGCTAATTACGCATGTTTTCATTTTTTAAAAAAGCCTACTCATTATCATAATAGTACATTCATGAAGTCATAGCTTTTATTTTTACACGGAAAAATTATCATTTATAAAACTCTATATTACATAATAGCTAATTTTGCATGTTTTTATTTCCTAAAACACTACTCATTATCATAATAGTACATTCATGAACTTATAGCTTTTATATATTATATTATAACTAAATTCCATATTTCAAAACTTTCACATAAACAGATACACATACACACACACACACACACTTTTCATTTTAAAATTTTTTTAGATTTTTCTTATATCTTTTTTATATACCATAACCAGACGGGTGACGTCATCTTTTTACCCAAATTAACAAAAATCCAAGATGGCGGAAAAAATTTAAATTTTGTATGGAAAAAGTGTGCTAGAACCGCAAATATTATATATATGTTTTCTTTTGTTTTTGTTATGTTTTCTTTTGTTTTTATGTTTTTCATATATATCTTAATTCTATTTCATAACACCCTTACAAACCAAAATTCAATTCCATAATACCCCTTAATGAACCAGCTCACTGATAGGTACTCATAGAATATAAGTCGGCATGTTTTCACTAACTTTATATAATCAATTTAACACAATAAATTTTATTACCTCGATAGCCTAGCGGTTAGACACGTCACTCACAAAATTCATTCAACCAAAATCTCAGGTTCGAATCCCCTTCATTCATTTTTCATTTTTTTATTTACAAAAAAATATTCTCAGTTAATTATTATCATATTAATTTGTGATGTCATTTATACTAGCATTAAAAAATCACTTGAGTCGGACGAGTGACGTCATCACTTTACCCAAATTAACAAAATCCAAGATGGCGGAAAAAATTTCAATTATGTATGGAAAAAGTGGCCTAGAACCGGCATAGTATATCTACTGGAACTATAATAACCAAAATATTCAAAAAAATTATAGCAATACCAATACTAGAAACGTTCGAAATACAAATAATAATAATAATAGCAATAACAATAGAATTAGCCAACCAAATCATAGAAATTTCCAAAATAATCTAAATAATAATAATAATTATAATAATAATAGTAGGTTTAATAATTATAATAACAACAAAAATAGGCCCAATAACTATAACCTTTATTAATAGTAATAATATTGGTAACTTTAGTCAAAATAGAAATCAGCACTTGCATAATAGAAATAATTACAATAATTTCAGTAATAGAAAAGTTTCTTACCCAAATCAGGGAAACCAAAATTCAAACCACCAAGAACAACTGCCACAAATAGCAAATATACCCCAAAACCCTTATAGGAACAACTTTTATCCTTATAAAAATCCAAATACAACATCAGAACCGATGGATATTAATATTAATATGGCTCCTCAAAATAATCAAGATAAGGAACCACCACAAGTCCAAAATTTTCGCTTAGCGGCCTCAACTACCAGCTTCCCTATATAATAGTTGACAGCAATACTAGACCGTTAAAATTTATTATAGATTCTGGAGCTACGCATTCTATAATAAACCCCAATCTCTCTCAACCAAAATATTTAGAAAATAGTAATGTCATACTAAAAACAGTTCAACAAAAAATTCAAATAACTCAAAAAGCCGCTATTCCGTTATTCAAAGAATTCAGTAGTCCTGATACAAAAGTTGAATTTTACGTATTTCCTTTTCATGAAATATATGATGGTTTAATAGGAAACAACATTTTAATACCCCTTAAGTCAAAAATAGACTACGAAAAATAAATACTAATAATAAATGATAATAAAATAAAACTACATTTTTCATATAAACATGAAAATTCTAATTATAAAATAAAAGCAAAAGGAAACTATACATTGTCTATTCCAATCCAACAAAGAGAAGGTCTAGCTTATCTAGAGGAGCAGAAGTCCCTAGATGGCACTGTCACTCTCTGTGAGGGCATATATAATGTTGAAAATTATAAAGTAGAAGCTAATTTTAAAATTGATAACAATAACAAAAATATCATCGACGTAAAACCTATCAAAACTCAAGTAGTAAACTCTGAAAACTTTAACATTATCGAGAACTCGATCACAAAAATATATTCGAGCAAATAAGAACTGAACACCTGAATAGCCAAGAGGTTCAGGCATTATACAAAGTCATAAAACAATTTTCAAAGATTTTTTACCAAGAAAATTCTGATTTATCCTTTACAAATATTTCCAATATAGATGACATCCTGGGAAAGTTGGGAAGATGTCAATACTTTACAACCCTAGACCTAGCAAAAGGGTTTCATCAAATAGAGATTGAGGAAAAGGACGTTTACAAAACAGCTTTTAGTGTTGAAGATGGGCACTACGAGTTTGTACGTTCGGGTTGAAAACAGCCCCGGCAACGTTTCAAATACTAATAAACTATATTCTCAAAGACTATATAAACAAAATCTGCCTTGCATACATCGACGATATTATAATTTTCTCTTCTTCACTCGAAGAACACTTAGACTCCTTAACCAAAATTTTTAAAATGGATAAAACCAAACCCTAAGAAAATACAATGCGTGAAAGACTTTCCAATTCCGAAAACTCCGAAACAAATAAAACAATTTCTTGGGTTAACAGGCTACTGCAGGAAGTTTATAAAAGACTACTCCAAAATAGCTAAGCCCATTACGAAATATCTTAAAAAGAATTCAAAAATAAATATAAACGACACTGAATATAAATCTAGTTTCGAATTGCTAAAGAAAACGCTAATTCACGATCCAATTCTAAAATATCCCAACTTTAACAAAACATTCACTGTCACAACGGATGCGAGTCAGTACGCTTTAGGTGCCATACTTTCTCAAGAAGGGCATCCAATATGTTATGCAAGTCGCACACTTAACGAACATGAACAGAATTATAGTACTATTGAGAAAGAATTATTAGGTGTGGTATGGGCCACAAAATACTTTTGTCCATATATACTTGGCCGGAAATTTATTATAGAGACGGACCACAAGCCACTACAATGGCTGTTTTCAATAAAAGAGATAAATTCAAAACTCGTGAGATGGCGTCTTAAACTATCAGAATTTGATTATGAGATAAAATATAAAAAGGGAATTCAAAACGGAAATGCTGACGCACTATCACGTATCGAAATCAATTTAACAGAAGAAACTAACGAAAACAATTTTCATATAAGTAAATCTGCTCTAAATTTGTTTAAAAGGCAAATAATCATTCAAAAAAGTAATTCCGGGTCCTTAACAATAAAAAACTTAACAATTTTCAATAAATCTAGAAGAATAATACGTACTTAAAATTTAGATAGAGAAACCACAATAACCCTACTCAAAAACCATTTTGACCCTAAGTTATTAAGTGCAATACATGTAGAAAATCAAGAATTCCTCAAAATAATTCAAGAGGTTCACCATGATCACTTTCCTCAAACGAAAATAATTCAATGTTGTTAAATCTTAGAAGACATTACGGATGAAGAGAAATTGGTTGAATTAATAGAGAAAGAACGTCTCAGAAACAACCATAGAGGAATCGTAGAAGTTTCTAAGGAAATGCAATTAAATTATTACCACCCTAAACTGTATGACAGAATTACGCAGTTCATAAATAACTGTGAAATCTGTAATTTAGAAAAATACGATAGAAAACCTATTAAACCAAAATTCAAGATTACAGGAACACCCTCACGTCCCAATCAGATAGTACATATCGATGTCTTTTGTAGTTTAGATCAAACGTTATTTGTAACTTTTATCGACAAGTTCACAAAGTTTGCACATGCAATCAAAATAAACTCACGAACTTGGGCTGAATTTAAAAGAGCCATATTACAATACCTGTCAATTATTGGATACATTCAGAGAATTTTTGCGTAAACAACATACTGAAATTCACTATACATCTAACAACAACCACACATTGAATTCGGATATTGAAAGACTTCACAATACAATTAATGAACATATAAGATTACTTAGACATGACGAAAGAGTTGACCTTGACACAGTAGAAAATACTAAGAACTATAGCTGCTTATAACAATACTATCCATTCAACGACGAACGTTAAGCAAAATGATTTTATAAATGGGAAAATAAAAGACACAGATTATGAAGAAATCTATAATAGAATTTTGAAAGTAAAAGAGAAGACTATAAACTATTTAAATAAAAACAGACAGTAAATAGAGATAGAACAAGGGACTGATACAACATTTCTAAAAGATACTCGGGGAGGTAAAAACCACTCTAAATATAGAAAGATTGAAATAGAACAAATTGACGATGACCACGTTATAGATAAAAATTCGGGCTTAAAATATTACAAAACACATATCCAAAAGAAAAAGAAATTTCAGAATTTTAACTTACCTACAATTAAAGCAAAACTCAAAACTAAGAAAAAGTCTAAAAAGAAATCTATTTCTCTTTCAGGGCAAGATGTTACTTCTAACAATAATACCGTTTCTAATTCTGCAAATGTTCCAAGTGCAATGCCAAAAAATTGAATTGCAAAACTTAAATGACAGCAATGACTACATGACTATAAAACTAAAAGACGTCAAAATAATAAAAAAGTATAAAAAAATTCTACATACAATCAATATTACAGAGTACTTAAATACAAAAGATATAATTCATAAAAATATTCTATCAATAAAAGAAAAAAAAACCCCTTAATTCCAATGTATAATTACACAATACACAATTATACACAATTATCACTCTCTACCTTATTAATGCCTTAGGTACTGGACTAAAATACTTAACCGGCACAATGGATTACAATGACGAGATAGAAATCAAAGCCAAATTAGAAGCCCTAACAAAAAACAGTACCGACTTAATAGCAGAAAGCAACAAACAAATCTCAATAAGCAATGAAATTTCCAATCAAACCAAAAATATCACTAATCACATAAATTCCCAACAAAACCTTATAGCTCAATATTTAAACACCTTTAACGAAAAAAATCAAAACAAAATTCTAGAGATAGAAGACGAATGTAAGTATATGCAAAAAATCTACCAAATAAACTATGACATAGATTTGTTAAAAAACCATATAGAAAAAATAGAAGATATAGTACTCACAAGTAAACTAGGTATACTAACAAGAAATATACTAACAGAAAAAGAAATGGATTTAATTCATGATCTCGAAAGTTTAGAAGATATAAAAATTATTGTGGCCTTTTACCTAAACCACCTCATCATAATATTACAAATACCACTTTATAATGAAAAACTATTTTCAAAAATCCAAATAGAACCGATTCCAAATAAAAACATGAAAGCTATTATTCTAATTAACGAAAATATTGTTCTAATAGATTATAAAAACAATGTATATAATAATAATGTAAAAGATAAATTAAAAAAAAATCTTGTTGAAATTAAAGATAGTTGCATAGCTAATATAATGAAATTTGAAAATGCCTATTGCACAATGCAAAACTTTAAAAGAACAGAAATAAAGGAAATTATTGCAGGTATTATCATAACTAAAAATGTAAAGAAACTAAATGTGTCACATACCTGTAATAATTTAAATTTCACCCTTATGGGGAATTACTTATAAAATACGAAAATTTTAAAATTAACTTAAACGGCGCGTTATTTGAAAATTCATTCATTAAAATAAATGATAATGTAATTCTACCTTACTTCACCACAAATATAGTGGAAAACAATACCATAGAGTATTTAAATTTTGAAAGTATACATTTAAGAAACATTACATTATATTTTTTTTAATATTTTGAATAAAAAAACAGAAAACATTTAATTAACTCATCAATAAATTTTATAATGATCATGTTTACAATAGCTATGTTATTCCCCTTAAAAAAATTAGTATGTAAGAAACAAAAAATTGTAATATATTATTTGTCGGAGTTTCAGACTAACGGTGAGGGTGTTATAAATGATAACGTTACTAACCCTCAAAAACCTAAAACGAGGAATATAATATAACTCTTTCTTACGTTTAAACTAAATTCTAATAATGTTTCTTCTTTTTTATTTTATTTTAAATTTTATTACGGTTTCATATTACAAACAAGACAAAAACGTTTAAATAAAAAGTACGTTGTACTTGAAAATATTTTTTGCTTATTCTTATTTCACGCCACACGATAATTTTTTAGGCAATGTTCTGACCTATATTATATATGAAGAAAAGAGAAAATTATTAAAGATTTGGTCAACACGTTGCACTTTCTTTAAAAAAGTAAAAAAAACGAAATTTAACTTAAAGAATTAAAATAATAAATTTTTATATTGATTTCGAAATCATTTCCGATTTTAAAATCAATGTTTTGTTAATATTAAAATATATCTTATTATATATATATATACTTTAAAGCGTGGCGTCATTTAAAAAGGTATATATAGAACAAAAAAAAGAAGAAACGCAGGCAGAGTTTTTAGAACGTACAAAGGAAGTAGTTTATTTTACAAGTACATATTTTATGAACAAATATAAATTTGCTTTCTTATAACCATTTTAGATACTCCAAACCTTGGTCAACCAGAGAATTACGATTGTTGAGAAACGAACGTATTTCTGCCTGGAGGAAATATCGAGAATCAAATTCAACCGATCATTTCCATATGTTTATTACTGCTTACAACAAATTCGAAGACCTGTCTTTAAATCTACATAAAAAATATATTTTTACAATATCAAATGGCAATTTTATTCTAATCCGCGAAGGCTTCATGACTTTTTGAATACTAAACGTAAGACTGACGGTTATCCACTAGCCTTGTGCTATGAATGAACAACATCTAATGATTCGCAGATAATCTCCAATTACTTTGCCACATTCTTTTCAAAAACTTTCAAAAATGGTGATTTCGTCCCGGAGGAATCATACATTGCGAATCTGATTCCACAATCTTCTAGTTTTGACATAATAACAATTATTTTAACTAACAACAACATGGGTTTCAAAAGGGAAGGTTGATGGTAACCAACTTAACAGAATTCGCTTCTAATATTATCAAAACCATGGAATACAAGAAGCAGGTGGACGTTGTATTTAACAATATCAGTGAAGCATTCGATCTAATCCTTTTTAAAATCATATTTGAAAAGCATAAGGCTCTAGGATTTTCAAGACATAGTTTGAACCGGCTATCGTCTTATTTATCATCCAGTTCGTATAAAATTTTATTTAGTTCTACCACTTCTGCAACTTTTATTACAATCTCAGGTGTTCCACAAGGCAGCCACTAAAGTTTTTATTTTTTTATAGTTTCGACCTTTGATATTTCTTTATCACTATCGTACTCTACTCTTCGTAGCTTTGCCGATGATACCAAAATCAGTAAAACTATTACTTCCATTACTTCCAGATTGTATTTTGTTGCAACAAGACCTGAATAATTTTGGGACATGGTGCAGGAATAACAATCTCGAACTTAACGTAAAGAATTGCCTAAACATTTTCAATATAACGTTCAAACTCAAACATTAAGTATGACTACATGTTCAATAATCAATCTATTGCTAGGGTAAATTGTGTTTCGCATTTGGGTGTGGTTGTTGATAACAGGGTGGATTTTAAAAGTCGTTACAATCACATTGTTAACAAGACTAATTCAAATTTAGGCTTCATTATTCGTTGGTAAGAAGAGCTTTGCGACCCATATATCACGAAACATCTTTTTGTTACCTACGTTAGACCAATCCTTGAATATTCAAGTCAAGTTTGGTTTCCGTATCGTGATATTGATATTTTTGGGACTGAATCAGATTTTTAAGGTTTTTTTTGCGCAATCTACCATGGACTGACCGAATCCGTGTTTCACCTTATGAAGCTAAACTCTCTCTGATTAATATCACTTCTTCTGATTGGTTGAATTCTCGAACGTTCCAATAGTGTACTAGGGTTTACTAGTATTGAAAATACGACGGGGACGTATGGGTGAAATCAGACAACGGTTTTGCGTTCTGGAACCGTTGATCAGTGCAAGGGCGGACATATATTCAGAAAACACGATAACGCAAAAACAAATGACGCTATTTTGATGAAATTTAAACCCTAGGTTACAAGTAATTAAAGTACCGCGTTTGAAATTTTTCATTTCAATAGCGAGCAGGTTGACCGGAATCATGACCGCTATCACAAATGCCGCTGCCCTAGAACCTGTGTGATATGTGCTTATAATTCGCAGTGCCGCTGTTTTTTGTACTGCAATCATCGGTTTACACTTGCAATCGACCTAATATTTCGCTTCCGTAAAGAAGGATGGAGTGGCATACTTCCAGTAGCAGCTTTTATTTATTGGGCAGGGATCCCTTAAAGTTTGCCATTAGTCTACTTAGTGGCGCTGTTACCTTGGCTGCCTTGTCTCTAGCGTATTTCAGTTGTTCTCCGAAGGGCAATTTTAAATCCAATCTAATTCTCAGAACTTAGGTTTCACAATCAGCGGCACAACTTTTTTTATGGATGGCACAGTTTTTTTGCTGACACTTTCATTGTTTCATATTTCGGCAAACCATAAATTTTGACCTACATTTTCATTTTTCAAATTTTTATTGCTATATGTTTGCAATTCAGTACACAGTTCATCGTTCTTAAGTATTGATGCTTTTGTACTGCTATTTATTTGTTCACTTTCCGTTTTGAATGCTTCCGTTAATTTATTCATTTTTTCAATTTCATATTTTTGTTCATTTTTAATATGTTGCAACACTTCCATAAATCTCTCCTCTACCGGTCAAATTCCTCTTTGTATTCCAGGTAATCGTTGTTCTTCTTAACTGATCTTTCCATTTCTTGCAATACCAGATCAATATTTTGTATATACATTATTTATTCATCGCATATATATTTTAAACGTGAATTTACGTCTAAAATTCCTAGAGTTGATTGATCCAATCCCGAACATTTAGGTTGACAGTGGTAAATTTTACCACATACTCCAGCACATTTTACCCGACATACACATTTTAACTATTAATACTGCTGATTTTTGCTTTTTTTTCCTCAATTAATTTTAATAATGAAAATCCAATTTCAATATAAAAAGAAATTTGTTTTCTTTTTTTTGTTTTCTACACGTGATATTTATATATTTGTTTTATTACTACGTCTGTATTTAATGAATTATGAATTCATAATATGAATATTTTATTAAACCTTAGATTATGTAAATATAACTAATTTATTTCTCTCGAAGTACTATTACGGTACACCCTGTATTTAATAAGTTCAGTTCATCCGGTAGGTGTTACGCTATAGGAAGAGATTGGTATTTTAACAATTAACCCGATTGTTAATATTAATAATAATAATACCAATAAGTATAATAATAATAACAATAATAATAATTAAAATGATGATAATGAAATTAATAATAATAATAAAATTTAAAATAATAGTAATAACAATAATAGCAATACCAATAATAATAATTACAATAATTGTTTATAAAAATAATAGTATTTTTAATGATAATGATAATTTTAATAATGATTGTAGTTGTAAAAATATAAATAAAATTTATAATAATATGAAGAATAATGTTAATATTGCAAATACTAATAATACTACTGATAAGAGGAAAAATAAATCCATTAAAAAAAGTTATAATAACAATAATAATAATATTAACAGAACTTATAGTAGATTTACTAATAGTAATATAAATAACAATAACAATAATGCTACCAATACTAATTACAATAGTAGTACTAATAGTAACCGTAATAAATATAAAAATATTAATAATAATAACAAAAATAATAATAATAATAACAAGTAAAGAAACAGTCAGTCGGTGCAACCGACTTAGAAATAACATCTATTTGGTTCAAATAAAACGGGAAGTCCATAAGTCATTTTAAAAGCATAAAACCTTTTATTAATTTGATAGTAAGACATGGCTAACCAAATTTATTTATAATACTAAAACATTTTCTAATTATTTTATCAATTCAAAAATTTTAACAATTCTTACTAATTTATCTATTTAAAAATATTAAGCCAGAAATAAATTTGAGATAAATGGATTCGTAAAATGCAATTACAAAATTACCTATTTGAAACTTGTATCCAATTTAAAAAAAAATTTACACACATGCAGCAATTACTTCTCTTCAGGATTTTTAGCTGTAGTGAATTTACTGTTGAATGATTTAGTACCCTGGATTAATTATTTAATTTTTAAATAATTTTTAAATTTATTCTCTTACTTATTTACTTGTTTTTTAATGTTTTATACAATTAAACTCTAAGTTATTCGAAAGAAATATTAATGTAATATTATAAATATAAAAGTTTATATAATTTCATGATTTATAATGTTAGTTGAAACCATTAATACTTTCATTAGCTTTTTATCACAAAATTTAATAATCAAAATATGCAATAAATGTATTTCTAAAATACAATGACAAATTTAGAACTTTTCATATAATTAATTTAAATATAAAAATAAATTTTACAGCTTAAGTACCGTACACAACTTCTTAATTATATATTACCTATGGTAATAGTCCAATAAAATATAGATATGTTATAATAAAAATTAAAAATAAACAAATCCATTCGTTTATTAAAAAAAAAATGTGTTTTTTAATTTGTAAAATATAATACATAATATGTTTTACAGTAAAACTCTTAGTCTTTTAAAAATATAAAAGTGTTAAATAAGAACGGAAATAGGAAATAGTGTATCAAATTTGATTTTTTTATCCTTATTAATTTCGAATATATTACGCTTTAAGGTATTGGAAGTAGTGGGGATGGTACGCAAACCGCTATTCCAATTCATTCAAAATTTCACGTACACAAAGCAAATAAGAAGAAACACCCCAAATATAAAGTTCTATCTTCTTTGTTTTCGAAATTAAACTACAGTCCCCGTCATACTTTCAAATATTGGCGAACCCTTGTACACAATTGGAACATTGTATATTAATCGTTGGTATCTATTAACGATTAATATACGAATAGAAGGGACACCCTGATTCCGAATTTGCAGATTATAAATTCTTTGGATTCGGAATCATGTTCGTTTGGTCTGAATCCGATGAAAAAGTTCCAGCATCCGAACCCATGGTTTGATTTCGCATATATGCAGTCCGCGTCGTTCTTTCAATACTAGTGAATCCCTGTACACAATTGGAACGTTTTATCTTAATTTTAAGCTTCTATTTTTATAATTTTCAAAGATATGCGTTAAGGTCTTCAGAACTCTGTGGATGGTCCCCGACACACTACTCCAATTGGTCCTAAATTTCAAGGACTCTAAGGACATAGGAAGAGGCACACCAAATTTGAAGATTTTATCTTCATTGATTTCGGAATTATGCTTTTTTGGCTCAAATTAGGTGTAGAGTAATCTACACCAAAAAATTCATGATTGTACCGCCATTAGTTGTTGAGTTATCCTTATTTTCTTATATATTATTCTGATTGGCCCTTAGAACAATTAAAAGGTCCAGAACCCATGGGCCGATTTCGCCATATGCAATCCCCACCGTACTTTAAGTCCTAGTAACCTACAGTAAAAATTTCATCAAGCTCCATTAGTTTTTAAGTTATCGTGCCTACGGACGGACAGACGGACGGACGTACATGGCTATATCGACGCTGATCACAAATATATATACTTTTCCATATCTAACTCGCTTCCTTTAGGTGGTTACAAACACTATACGAAACTTAATATACTCTTTTTTTTTTTTTTTTTTTCTTTATTTATTTAATTCAGTAGTTTTTATTTTACAAAAATAATTTTATTGTGTATTATAATTTGTTTTCTAAAGACCCTAGCCTTGGCCTTTTGGTCACATTGTTTTCTTAGTATAATTATTACAATTCAACGTAATCATAAAAAAAAAAAAAACAATAATAAAAAAAGATTATACCAAAATAGAAAAAAATAAAAAACCAAAAAACAACAAAACAATTTACTCTTTTTTTTTTTTCAAAGTCCAATTTTACATATTTTAAAAGTCAATACCTATATTTTTTTTATTTAAAAATCGATTCATTGTTTTATATTTAATTAGACAAATTAAAATTTACATAATTCAATTAATTACTTACGTGTCTTTCAATTATAAATTCTGTTATTTTTCTTTTAAATTCTAGCATATTACTAATTAATTTATATTCATTGGGTAATTCATTGTATAATTTTAGGCAATTATAAAGGCAGTTATTTTTTTGCCTATCGGTTTTGAAAAGAGTGAGATAAAAATTTGACTTGTTTCGGGTGTTATGGTTATGTATATCAATCATTCTATTTAATAGAAAATTATGTTTAATGAAATTGTTAATAATTTTAAAAGCAATAATATATAACTCACGTGTGCAAATGTTATCAAAACTTAAAAACCTACCTGTATACAACAATCTTGATGGAAAAAGATTAGAATGAAAGTGAATTACTTTAATAGCTTTCTTATGGAGAATGTTTACTTTATTTAATGCAATTTGTGGAGCTCCAGACCATATAGGATTGAGATAGGTAATATTTGACAAAACATATGAAGAAAAAATTATGTATAATACGTCTTTTGAAAAGAAATTTCTCAGACGTCGTAGAATAAAAATATACGGGCTTGTTTTTTTGACAATATGATCAATATGATCATACCATTTTAATTTATTATCTAAAATTAGTCCAAGATAGTTATAGTTTTTTACTACTTCTAGAGCGGTGTTTCTATAAATCATATTAAAACTACTGTATAATTTATTTCCGAAAAGAATAATTTTTGTTTTTTTAATATTCAGTAAAAGTTTATGATTATTGAGCCATCTTTCTATTACACTGAGATCGTGACTAATGGAATTTTTTAAGTTAGCCTCACAGTTCTCAGAATATTTTAAAACTGTATCATCTGCATACATTTGGATTGTTCCTTTTAATCTTAAATTCGCAAGGTCATTAATGTAGATCTTAAATAAATCTGGCCCTAGAATTGATCCTTGCGGAACTCCCTTTCTAATGACGCTAGAGGTACTAGTGGCACAATTATTTTTAACTTTTTGTTTCCGATTTAGCAGATATGTTTTGAAGAAATTAACTTGATTGTGATTGAAATTTAGTTTTTTAAGTTTATAAAGTAGAATGTTATGGTCTAGGCAGTCAAATGCTTTTTGCAAGTCTAAAAAAATGCATGCAACATATCTACCACTGTCTATGTTTTTAGTAACAAAATCTGTTAGATTAAGACAGGCCGCGGTTGTGTTGGAGTTTTTTTCAAACCCATATTGCTCGCTATGTAAAATATTATTACTTTTAAGAAAAGTTTCAATTCGATTCTTTATAACTATTTCAATTATTTTAGAAAACGCACTTAAAATTGAAATGGGCCGGTAATTTGTTCTTTTAGTTACGCAACCGCTTTTGAATATGGGTGTTACAATCGCAGTTTTTAAGCTTTCTGGAAAAGTTGAGTTTTGAAATGAAATATTAACAAATTTAACTAATAACGGAGCTAAAACATCTGAATATTTTTTAATAAATCTAGCCGAGATTTTGTCATAACCAGTTGCCGCATTTGTTTTTAACATATTAATCGTCTCGGAGATTTCTTCAATATTGGTTGGACTCAGATTAAAGCTTGAATAAATGTTAGTTGAAAATTGATTCAAATAATCATAGTCTACAGCGAGTGTAGAAATGTTAAGTTCGTCTGTAACATTTATGAAAAAATTATTCATTGATTCAGCTATGATTTGTTCATTAGAAATAATTTGATTGTTGTGTTCTAATAGTTTAATATAATTAGAAGAATTCAAAGAAGCTTTATTAAACATAACTTTTTTATATAAGTCCCACAGTTTTTTACTGTTTCCCGGATCCCTATTAAATTCATCAGAGTAAAATTTTTTTTTTGCTTCAGCAACAAGAATTTTTACTTCTTCTTTGCTATCTTTGTAAAGCTCTTTAATATGGATGTCATTTGGATATTTTTTGGTATATTTATAAAATGATTCTCGAATTTTAATTTTGTTTATTATCTCATTTGTTATCCATTCTTTTTTTTTCTTTTCAACGACATTATAAACTTGTGTTATTTTCTATCACAGTGCTGAGATCAGATACAAATTTATTGAAATCATTATATAACCCCAAATTAGACCAAATTTTATCTTTTTCTAAGTTGGCATAATTTAGAACTTTTTTGACCTTGTTTTCTTTTTCCTTGATAGGTTTTAGATCAATACTTATAAAAAATCGTTGGTGGTCAGATAGTGAAGTATTTAGAATATAAAAAAATATTTGAATTTAACCATATCAGTGATAAAATGGTCAATAATGGTTTTAGATGTTTTGCCAATTCTTGTTGCGTATTTATCAGTTTTATTATTATATATAACAAAACCATTACTAAGTAATGTACTAGAATAATTTTTGATTTCACTATTGTTTGAATTTAATAAATTCATGTTCATATCTCCTAAAATAATTGAGTTTCTATATTTATTTGTTATTAAATCTAATTTTTCAAGAAAAACAGTAACGTGGGTATTGTGAGACCTATATATACTGAATACATTAATGTTATGTTTTGTTATGTTAATACCTACTATATTAGATTCTTGGAATTCCTCTTCAAAAATTAGTGTACTACATATTTTTTCACTGACATAAATTGCAACACCTCCATAAGAATCTTTCCTATTGGAGAAATATACATTGTAAGATGGTAAGTTAAAAAACTTATTTTCTGACATAAATTGCAACACCTCCATAAGAATCTTTCCTATTGGAGAAATATACATTGTAAGATGGTAAGTTAAAAAACTTATTTTCTGATTGACTTAACCATATTTCTGAAAGGACTATAACATGAATATCATATTCATATGAATTTATCAGTAATTCCAAATCATTCAATTTATTCCGAAGACTTTGCATATTTAGGTACAATATATTAACATTGTTTCGATATTCATTATTATTTGAATGGTTGCCTACCTCTGTATAATAATTAACTAATAAATCTGTGTCTAGGTTTATTTCATCAGCTGTTTCCATTTTTACTTAAAATTTTTATATTTGGTAAATGATATAATATGTGAGTAATGAAAGTATGAAAGTATGTAAGATAGTATGTAATATATTAAGATTTTTATATACATGAATTCGATAAGCAAAAATTTGAGTATGGACGTATGTAATGCATTATTTTTTACATGGAATAAAAGAATCAAAACAATATATGATAATATTATATACAAACATAATAGATTATTTTTTTTTAAATAATAATGAAATCAAAACAATATAATAAAAAATTAAATGCGATTGGAGATTTATATAACCAAATGAGAATAATATAGGAAAATTGTAGGAATTCTCAGTAAATTTAAAAGTTTTAATTATTTTTATATACATGAATTCGGTAAGCAAACATTTGTGTATGGACGTATGTAATGCATTATTTTTTACATAGAATAAAAGAATCAAAACAATATATGATAATATTATATACAAACATAATCGATTATTTTTATACCCGTATGACTATATAGTCATTATACCCGTATGACTATATAGTCAAAGGGTATAATAAATTTGCCATTACGTTTGTAACGCAGAGAAGGAAGGGGGGTAGATATAGACTCGAGTGTATGGATCGGATCAGAATCGAAAAATAAATCGATTTAAAAACTAAAGGAGCTAGGATCTTGAAATTTTCGCAAATACGTTTTTTTGCAATATCCGTCATCGCTATTTAAATCCAGCCATTTTGGTCCATGGGTTCGGGTAGCTGCCATACAACTTCTTTTTTTATATGAGTATTACTCTGTACCTATTACAGCTACGTGTCTGAAATTTTGCCAAAAGTAGTTTAATTTTATGGCCAAAGTTTCTGCAAAATTTGGTTGGTCTAGTGGAGTGGGTTCGAGTAGCTGCCATACAACTTCTTATTTTGAATGAGCATTACTCTCCACCTAATGAAGCTGGGTGTCTGAAATTTTGCCAAAAATTGTTTAGTGTAATGGCCAAAGTTTCTGCAAAATTTGGTTGGTCTGCTGCAGTGGGTTCGAGTAGCTGCCATACAACTCCTTCTTTTATATGAGCATTACACTACACCTAATGAAGCTGGGTGTCTGAAATTTTGCTAAAAATAGTTTAGTGTAATGGCCAAGGTTACAGCAAAATTTGGTTGGTCTACGGCAGAGGGTTCGAGTAGCTGCCATACAACTCCTTCTTTTATATGAGTATTCCACTACACTTAATAAAGCTGTATGTTTGAAATTTTGCCAAAGAGAATTAACCGGATGATATAATGTATATGTTACGGTCATACGGGTATCCCAGAGTTGACACAGTCTAGGAATTCTCAGTTAATTTAAAAGTTTTAATTAGTGTCATAATTACTGGCAAAAAAAAAATATTGTCGATAATCAAAATAAAATAAATAAAAAAAAATAACAAAAATAGATTACCAGAAAAAAAAATTAGTAATATTAAAAATATTACAAGTTACGATTACCATTATTATATTTTTAATTGTTGAAATAGTGAAGTGTAATCGCAAATTTAAAAATTGTAAATATAATAAGTTAATAAATAAAGAATTTTTTTTTTCTTTAAATCAAAATTAGTATTACTAAATATTTGTATATTTGAATAGCAATGTGAATTATTTAAGGTTATGTAATAAAATGAAAATAAAAAATATTTTATAAATTTATCGTGGAAATATAACATTCTTTTTTTTAGTAAATTAAGATAATAATTTAAAGTGGAATTCTTATTATTAAAAAAAAAATCGAATAATGAATTACCATTTTTTTTCTTTTCTTTTTTTTGAGTTAAAATTAGTATTAAGAAATTTGATGTTTAAATAGTTATATAAAGTGCTTGTATTTGGAAAAATAACTAAGAAAGTCACGTAGCAAAATATTGAATCATATAAAATTAAATTGTAGTTTAATGTTATGTAATAAAGTGTAAATAAGAAGTAATTAATAAAATTAGTAATAAAATAATTAATTTGAATATATAATCGTTTTTTAGTTAGTAAATTAAAGCAATTATGTAAAGAGAAATTCTTATTGATTAAATAAAGAAAAAGTATAAATTTTAAAAAAGTGTGTAATAATAATTTGTAATTAAACCAAGCTCTTAAATACCTTTTTGACAAATTGAATATCATTAAAAGAAGATATTTGATAAACCTTACTTGCAGCCGTTTGACGTAAGAAAATTTGATTGTTCTTAATCCAAAGAAATTGATAATTGTGTGCTTCTTTGATCGTTTTGGCTTCATAATAGAGCTTCGATTGCATTGGAGTGAGGTGATTGCGAAGAAAAATTTCATTATTATTTTGACTTCCCACAAAAATTTCTGATGTGAATATATGTTTTTTCCGTTTCTTCGTCATTACCTCATTTTTCGCTTCTTCAGAGTTTAGTTCTACAAGATATAAAGCATTATTTCCAGGCTGTCTTTTTTTTTTTATTTCGGTAACGTTCAGGATGTTTTCCGACTTAATATTCGCATCAATTTTCCTGGCTATTTTAAGAAGTATCTCTTTTGGATTTGATACTTCTTGTGAAAGTCCAGCAATTATTATATTTTTATTGTTTTTTTGTTGTTGTGTCTCATCCAATTTTGCTTCAATTTTGTTTATTTTTTGTTCCAGATCAATATTTTTGTTTTCGGATTTTTTTAATTGTTCTTGCAAAGTTTGATTTTCTTTAACAATTTTGCTATTGTGTTTTATAATTTCATTTAATTGGGCGCTGAAGAAATTTTGGGATTTTTGAATTTCCATAACTGATTCTTGTATTCGAATCACAACAGAGCATAAACCCTTTAAGCATTGTGCCATTTTATCCAGGGAACAATTTGTAAAATCAAAGTTAGATAGTTGTTTAGCAGTATTTAAATCGTCATCATTGTCCTCGACAAGGTTGTATTGTGCATCATTATCATTATTTTCTTCAATGATTACCATAGATTCATTTCCATTTGAAGGACACTTTGGACATTTCCAGGTTGCAATACCTGATTTTATAGCTTCATAAAGTTCCCTTGTGACTGATGCGCACCGAATATGGAAAAAACCACGACACACTGCACTGCATTGTACTCCCTTTGAATTACCGGTAATGTTTCCGCGGCAAGTGGAACACGTCTTGGCCATTTCAATCTCAGTAATTATAAAACAAGGAAAAATTATAGTGCAATTTAATCTTGTTGGTTTTTTGTTTTTTTTTATTTATTATTTATTTTTATTTTATTATTATTTTTATTTTTTGATATTCGTTAATTTTTTAATATTTGTTATTTTTTCAAAATTATGTTATCATAAAAGTTTTAACTTAAAAAAAAAAAAAATTATAAAATTTTAAATAATAATTATGGAGCACAAAAAAAGCGCGACTATGTACTTTGACAGTTGAATTGATCTTTTTCTATTTCATAGGTGTAGGGTATAATAATAATAATGTTAATAATCTTGTTGTGTGTTCCCAGAATATCTAATTACTCATCTGCTCCACTTGAGATTGTACCCAATAATAAATTTATATTAATATCTCTCATGCTTCCAAAGTTGGCCTCCTGGAATCTTAATCAAAGAATTTGAATTACGGAATAAACATACATCTTTCCGTAATCGAAAAAACTTGAGAACCTCTCCACATTTTTCCAAAACGGGAGAGGCACAAAAATTATGTCATTGCTCTTTCTGAAACATGGCTTAATCCTAGTTTTCAAAGTTAGGAAATTTTTGTAAATGAATTTATTGTCCATTGTATGGATAGAACGCTATCCTCTCTTGGCCATCGCGAAAATAGGGTTTTGCTAGCTGTCATATCAACCCTGGTAAGCAAGGTGGTTTACATACCAACGCCTAGCCTATTTGAAGCTACTTGTATCAAAATCTCATTCAACCAGTCAAACTTATTCATCTTAAAATCATATATTTCTCGTAGCTTTCTCGATAAGGTTGAGTGTTATAGTGAGCTTATTCAAATTACAACAATATTACATGATAAACTGGCACATTTTTATAATTTAATTATTTTGGGAGACCTTAACCTCAGATAAAACGGAAACCAAAAACATTTTATTTGCTGATAATATTTCCTCCAGTTCTGACTCAATATTTATTGATAGACTAAATTCCTTCGGTTTACAGCAAATTAGATCTGCCACAAATAATTTTGGCAGGCAACTTGAGCTAGTTTTAAGTTCAGACTATGAAAATAGTTAGTTATCCCCTATTAATTTAAATTTTAGCCAAATCAATGACTATCAACCTCCTTTGGATAAATTTCTTAATATCAGTTCCTATAATGAAGCCTTGCATTTAATTATCCAAAATTTGATTTTGCCAAAACTGATATTCCGTATCTTATAGCCCTGCTTAGGTCACATAACTTTGAATCTCTCTTTACAACATGTGGTTTACAAACCTGCCTTCACATATTTTATGAACAAATATAAATTTGCTTTCTTATAACCATTTTAGATACTCCAAACCTTGGTCAACCAGAGAATTACGATTGTTGAGAAACGAACGTATTTCTGCCTGGAGGAAATATCGAGAATCAAATTCAACCGATCATTTCCATATGTTTATTACTGCTTACAACAAATTCGAAGACCTGTCTTTAAACCTACATAAAAAATATTTTGACAATATCAAATGGCAATTTTATTCTAATCCGCGAAGGCTTCATGACTTTTTGAATACTAAACGTAAGACTGATGGTTATCCACTAGCCTTGTGCTATGAATGAACAACATCTAATGATTCGCAGATAATCTCCAATTACTTTGCCACATTCTTTTCAAAAACTTTCAAAAATGGTGATTTCGTCCCGGAGGAATCATACATTGCGAATCTGATTCCACAATCTTCTAGTTTTGACATAATAACAATTATTTTAACTAACAACAACATGGGTTTCAAAAGGGAAGGTTGATGGTAACCAACTTAACAGAATTCGCTTCTAATATTATCAAAACCATGGAATACAAGAAGTAGGTGGACGTTGTATTTAACAATATCAGTGAAGCATTCGATCTAATCCTTTTTAAAATCATATTTGAAAAGCATAAGGCTCTAGGATTTTCAAGACATAGTTTGAACCGGCTATCGTCTTATTTATCATCCAGTTCGTATAAAATTTTATTTAGTTCTACCACTTCTGCAACTTTTATTACAATCTCAGGTGTTCCACAAGGCAGCCACTAAAGTCTTTATTTTTTTATAGTTTCGACCTTTGATATTTCTTTATCACTATCGTACTCTACTCTTCGTAGCTTTGCCGATGATACCAAAATCAGTAAAACTATTACTTCCATTACTTCCAGATTGTATTTTGTTGCAACAAGACCTGAATAATTTTGGGACATGGTGCAGGAATAACAATCTCGAACTTAACGTAAAGAATTGCCTAAACATTTTCAATATAACGTTCAAACTCAAACATTAAGTATGACTACATGTTCAATAATCAATCTATTGCTAGGGTAAATTGTGTTTCGCATTTGGGTGTGGTTGTTGATAACAGGGTGGATTTTAAAAGTCGTTACAATCACATTGTTAACAAGACTAATTCAAATTTAGGCTTCATTATTCGTTGGTAAGAAGAGCTTTGCGACCCATATATCACGAAACATCTTTTTGTTACCTACGTTAGACCAATCCTTGAATATTCAAGTCAAGTTTGGTTTCCGTATCGTGATATTGATATTTTTGGGACTGAATCAGATTTTTAAGGTTTTTTTTGCGCAATCTACCATGGACTGACCGAATCCGTGTTTCACCTTATGAAGCTAAACTCTCTCTGATTAATATCACTTCTTCTGATTGGTTGAATTCTCGAACGTTCCAATAGTGTACTAGGGTTTACTAGTATTGAAAATACGACGGGGACGTATGGGTGAAATCAGACAACGGTTTTGCGTTCTGGAACCGTTGATCAGTGCAAGGGCGGACATATATTCAGAAAACACGATAACGCAAAAACAAATGACGCTATTTTGATGAAATTTAAACCCTAGGTTACAAGTAATTAAAGTACCGCGTTTGAAATTTTTCATTTCAATAGCGAGCAGGTTGACCGGAATCATGACCGCTATCACAAATGCCGCTGCCCTAGAACCTGTGTGATATGTGCTTATAATTCGCAGTGCCGCTGTTTTTTGTACTGCAATCATCGGTTTACACTTGCAATCGACCTAATATTTCGCTTCCGTAAAGAAGGATGGAGTGGCATACTTCCAGTAGCAGCTTTTATTTATTGGGCAGGGATCCCTTAAAGTTTGCCATCAGTCTACTTAGTGGCGCTGTTACCTTGGCTGCCTTGTCTCTAGCGTATCTCAGTTGTTCTCCGAAGGGCAATTTCAAATCCAATTTAATTTTCAGATATTTTACTGCTTTCTGTACCGTTATAATTTTATCGCAGACCCTCATCTCTATTCCTTCATCTTTATCTCGCGGCAACATCGTCTGCAAAACCAACTAAAAAAGTGTCGTCCGGCTTTTTTATGCGGAAGATGTTATCATAGCTGATGTTCCATATAGCAGGGCCTAGTATAGACTCCTGGACTGCGGCAGCTATTACAGGAACTTTCTTTAAGCTGTTGCTAGTTTCATAAATCTGTTCCCGATTGCTTAGATAGCTATGGATTAGTTTGGTGAGGTACTTGAGGGCCTTAAAGCGGTTCTCCAAAGTTTCTATGATATATGCCCATTTGGCACTATTGAACGCGTTTTTTATATCTAGCGTTACGAGCAGGACTCCTGGTTTCGAATAGTAACTACCCCTTTGTGTAAATTTTTTGCGGTATTTATTACTTCCTATATCGCTCCTATTTTGTATTGACCTTTCCAGAATCCATACTGTTTGTCACTAAGCCTTCCGGCGGTTTGTGCTGCTTCTGTTAGCCGGGGAAGTTTTTCTTTCTTTCTTTAGAAGTTTTTCGAACAATTTGCCTGCCGTGTCCAATATTCAAAGTGGTCGGAAGGCAGACGGTGAATTTGGGTCTGCTCGTCCTTTACTAATGAGCTCCAGGCGCTGTTTCTTTCATGCACCCAAAAAAATGTTTTCCTTCAGAGAGGCGTCGTACATCCATACGTGGCTCCTAACCAGGATTTTGAACACTTCTGCCGGTATTAAATCTGAACCGTTGTTGGCACTTTTAGACACAATGTTGGCATTTTGGACACAAGAGTTATGTAGGGGATTGTACTTTCACAGCCAGGTCTTCTAAAAGTGGTTTCTGTGTCTGTGTTAGTCCCCTCGAATTAGGGTAAGGCATTCCTCATTCCACCGCCGTAGCGTTGAAATCGCCACCAATCACCACACGACCCGTCGTGTTCAAAACCCTACCCTCAATGTCCGCCAACTTCGCTTGGAATTCCGCTATGTTAGATAAACATTTATAAATGTGATATCTGTGTGTTTCACCCAGACAAACCCACGCCCGAATTTTATTTATTAATTAGTTATTAATAAAAAAAACACAATAATTTATTTTTTTAAATAGATGTTTTAATTTTATTGAAATTTAAAATTTAAATCTTAAATTTAATTTTACAACTATTTTAGATTATTCAAGTTCAACAATTTGGTTTAGACTGACTTCTTTTTTAATTAGTTACCAATATTTATATTGGTTATTATTTACAATATTTTATTTAATTCTTAACTTATACAAAGATATTTCTTTGTCTTAAATACATAATATAAATCTTATTCTATTTTATCGTACAAAGAAAGTAATTTCTTTGTTTCAGATACATAATATGAATCTTAATCTATTTTATTTATTTCTTTAAAAACAAAGAAAGTAATTTCCTTGTCTCAATATAATAATTATCTTATTAAAACATGACTGGATTTGTTTACTATCTATTGTTTACCTGATTGTAACTTTCTTATTTAAGACATGTTTTAATTTGTCTGTTAGTATTGATTATTATTATTTACCTGATAACAAAATATTTTGTTAAGACATGTTTTATTTTGTCTGTTAATATTGATTATTATTATTTACTTGATAACAAAATATTTTGTTAAGACATGTTTTATTAAAATTATCTTCCTGATTCTAAATATTCTATTACTTCTTTAATTGTTTTATCATTATGTGTTAAGGATGTAACTCCCGCGCCCATGCTCTCGTACCGGAATTTTCGCTAGATCAGGTATCCAGATGGCCTCCGTACCCAGCTCTTCCGAGAACCAAGAAAGGGTCCGGTTCGTTTACTGTTCACTAATGAGCATGTTGGGCGCATTGTTTTAATTGGCCGTATGTGAAGTCATCTTTTAGAGCAAAGCGGTGAGGCATTAAATTGTTTTCAGTTATAAAAATACTGTGAATGTCAAAAGTTGAATAAGATGGAGGATCTAAACTATTTATATACGATTGGTTCGGCTCAAATACCTTATTGTGCTATATTTTGGAAAAAATGTTGGAATTATTTAATTTTGTATTTTCGTATAGTAAAGCAGATGGATACCTCTGAGTCTTACATTAACAAAATTTGAAAAAGAATATCAATAAAGAATATCAGATAAATACTTGAATCTATTTTAGATGTCTTTAAGAGTTGGTTACCAATCTAACCGAATTCGTTTCAGATACATTAAAAATCATGGAAACAAAAAGAAAAGTGGACGTGATATTAGCAAGGCCTTCGACCTAATCCCATATAAAATTATCCTTGAAAAGCATAAAGTATTAGGATTTTCAAATCATAGCCTAAAATGGCTACCATTTGAACTTCCTTCTAAAAATTTATATCTTGTTAACTGCTATATTCCTCCTTCGTCTGATTCTGATATTTATATTTCTGTAGGTAAAACGATAGATTTTATTTGCAATGACTTTAGTCCTAAAGATGAATTGATTTTATGTGGTGATTTAAATCTACCCAATCTTAAAGGAGTAAAGCATGACGAGGAACATTTTATGATTACGAAACATATTGGGACTGAATGTGAATATGTATTTATTGATAAATTAAATACTAATTATTTGCAACAAGTCTCAGAAATTTGTAACTTTCAGGGTAAACAACTTGATTTACTGTTTACATCTGAATGGAACAATTTAATTTTCTGCGAAAATACCTTCCCTTTAATAGGTATTAAAAAGTTTCATCCACCATTAAGTTTTACTCTTTGTGTTAATTCACCAATCAATTCCCATTATTCTAATTCTTATAGTTTTTATTTTAACAAAGCTAATTTTGCTGCTTTAAATGAATTCATTAGTTCCTTTGATTTTTATTCTGTATTTAATAATACAAATGTTAATATAATGACAAAATGAATTTATTTTTGAAGGCTTTCGGCAATTTGTACCTAATCAAAGAACTAAGAACCGAAACCCTTTATTAAGTCCATCATGATTCAATTCGGATTTGAGAAAACTCAGAAATAAAAAGAATAAAGCTTGGCGTTGTTATCTTAAGGCGAAGAATTCGCATGACTATAATAATAGATTTAAAATTCTTTTTGATGAATTTAAATTATTGTCTGAATTACTCTCTAATGAATTTATTTCTAGTACATCTTCAAAATTAATATCGAATCCAAAATGCTTCTGGAAATTTGTTAATTCCAAGAGGAAAAGTGACGAGTTTCCCACTCATATGAAGTATAATGGTGTTTCAAGTAATGATTCTAAAATAATATCTAATTTCTTTCGTGAATATTTCTGTTCTTCTTATAGTAATTCTATTTTAACACAAAATTATAATGATTTCTCTCATTTGGATACTTTTCCGAAAACTACTTGGTCTAATATAAATATTAATGAAGGTGTAATTAAAATGTATTTAGATAAACTTGGGAATAATACTCTTCCCGGACCTGATGGTATTCTGGAAGTTATACTCAAAAAGTGTTCAAGTGCTTTGGCTATTCCCCTTTCAATACTGTTTAACTCTTCTTTAAATTCAGGAGTTTTCCCTTCTATCTGGAAACACTCATATGTTAGACCTATTCATAAGAAAAATGCCAAAAATAAAATTATTAATTATCGACTAATTGCGAAACTTTCTTCACTTCCAAAACTGTTCGAATTAATAATGTATAATTCTATTCATAGTCACTGTAAATCTTTTTTGGTTCATAATCAACATGGATATATGGACAAAAAATCAACAGTTACTAATCTTGTTGAGTCAGTTTCAACTTTTACAAAAAATATGGAAGAAGGTTTTCAAACGGATGTTATCTTTACAGATTATAGTAAAGCATTTGATGTTTTACCACATTCTATAATACTGATAAAGCTGAGAAAACTTGCTTTTCCAGATATTTTTGTGAAATGGGTTTACTCATATTTATCTGATAGGACCTACAGTGTTTTATTTAGAAACATTGCTTCTAAACTTTTTAACGCCAATTCCGGAGTTCCACAAGGTAGTCACTCAGGTCCTCTTTTTTTTTATAATCTCGGTAAATGATGTTTCTTCAGTTATTGTTAATAGTGAGCTTCAAATATATGCGGATGACATGAAAATTTTTAATAAAATTGAGTCACTAAATGATGCTTTACTCTTACAAAATGATTTAGGTAATTTTTTTAATTGGTGTAAAAACAATAATCTTCTTCTAAATGTAAATAAATGTGCACTTATATGTTTCACACGTCGTCTTAATACGATTTGTTTTAATTACTGCTTGAACGGAATTAGTATTCCTAAAACGAATTCTATTAAAGACGTAGGCGTTTACTTCGATGATAAGCTTAACTTTAAACTTCATTTCTGTTATATTATAAATAAAGCTAATTCTATGCTTGGTTTTATAAAACGTTGGTCTAAAGAATTTAATGATCCTTATGTTCTTAAATCGTTATATTCTTGTCTTGTTAGACCTAATTTAGAATATGCTAGCCAAGTTTGGTCACCATTTTACGAGGTACATATTAATAGGATAGAGGCGGTGCAAAGAAATTTTTTAAGATTTACTTTGAGAAATCTTCAATGGTCAAACCCGCTGATCCTACCTCCTTATGAAAATAGATTGAATTTAATTCACTTGAAAACTTTAAAATTAAGACGAGAAGTTGCTGATGTTATTTTTATTACTGAAGGTATAAAAGGTAACATTTCTTCTCCTCAAATCCTTAATAACATTAAAATTAATTCAAATAATCGTTTACATAATACTAATTTATTTACGTTAAGTTTTCATAGAACAAATTATGGCAATTATGAACCAATTCATAGGATGTTGATAATGGGTAATAAACACAAGAACAACATCGATTTCACACTTTCAAAACAAACACAAAAACTTAAAAAGTATAAATAGAAATATAAATTCTTTTTTTTATATATATTTAGTTGTTTTTATTTTTATTTTAATTTAAGAAATATGAAATTGTAACTTAATTCATAAGCTACTTTTTTTATATGTTGTATAAAACTAATTGTTAAAATTTTGTAAAGTTTTAGTTAAACTAATAAATAAATAAATAATACTTTTCATCATATCTGTCATATAGGTCTTACCAAGTTCTTTTTAGATCTGCAACTTCAGTGACTTACGGCGCTAACTCAGGAATCCCACAAGGAAGCCATCTAAGTCCTTTAATTTTTGTAGTTTCGCCTTATGACAGTCTTCTAAGCCTACACCACTCATATCTTCTTAGTTTTGCTCGTGATTGTTAATTGTTGCAACATAATCTCAATCAATTTGGCTCATGGTGAAGGAACAACATTCTCGTATTAATCGTTGGCAAATGCCAAATAATGAACTTTTCAAAGTTAAGAGCTGACTCAACCATATAAACCATCAACTATAAGAAGAATGGATTGTGCTTCTTATTTAGGGCTCATCCTAGGGTTTCAAGAATCACTACAACTTTTTAATTAATAAAGCTAACTCAACTCTTGGATTAATTGACTTTTGTAACACCTATACTTAAATATGCAAGCCAAGTATAGTCTCGCTAATCAGTACAAAAACAATTTTTTCGTTTCACTCTATGAGATCTTGCTTGAGCAAATCCAATACATCTTCCTCCATATGAAGCTGGACTTCTTATTAATATGAACTATCTTCAGTCACGCCGTCTGGTGGCGGATATAATATTTGTTCGGCAAATTATTCACGGTGAAATTAATTCACCTGCTATTCGTAAACAAATGAGGTTTAGGGAAAATTTAAATAATTTAAGATCGGTCTAGCCCTTTAACATTTCACACCATTCTACAGACTACGCTCTTTGATACTAACGTTAACAAATTAACATTGTGAGGCAGACTTTACGTAAGCATGAGTAGTTCTCGTAGTTTTTATGAGTGATCTGGCATTGTAAACTAACTAGCATGTTTGCAATGCTAGACTCAGTGTTGTTGGCATGGGTTTTTAACGTTTATTATACCCGTCAAAGGGTATAATAAATTTGCCCTTATGTTTATGACGCAGAGAAGGAGGGTGGGTAGATATAGACTCAAGTGTATGGATCGGATCAGAATCGAAAAATAAATCGATTTAGCTATGTATGTCCGTCTGCCGTCCGCACGATAACTCAAAAACTAAAGGAGCTAGGATCTTGAAATTTTCGCAAATCCGTTTTTTTGCAATAGCCGTCATCGCTATTTAAATACAGCTATGGTCCATGGGTTCGGGTAGCTGCCGTACAACTTCGTTCGAAGTTATAGTTCGAAATAGTAAATATGAAAGTGAACCAGTTTTTAAAATTTATTGTTAAAACAGACACACTAGTGATGAACCCTTACAGCTTGCAACCCATAATTACAGAAAAAACTTTGCAACAAGAATGTGTGATGTAGATCAGTTTGAACACTTTCTTAATATTTGCTCAGGTAAGGATACCCCTTCACTTTGTGAAACTACCAAATCTGATATAAAATCATATATTAGAATATATGGATCCCGTTGACGTAGAATATTGTGAATCGGATTTAAATTTAAAATTTAATTAATCTACTGCTATAGCAACACGAACTCCAGATAAAATTAACTCAGGATGCAGGATGAAAACTAAAATTAAAAACTAAGAAAAAAAATATTAAGAAAGGAAATATAAAAACAAATATTTCAGAAATTTTATAAATACTTTCTATTGTCTAATGTTATTTTAATTTGAAATTTAACTTTTCAATTTTTAAGTCAATACGCTAATGTTTTTGTTTTTTATTTTTCATAATTTATTTTTGTGTTTTTTAATTTATTTTATTACAATGTTATTGTTATTATATTTTTTTTTTTTATTTACATACTTTCATCATGAATTAAAAGTTTTTATATTGAATATTTTATAAATTTATTAATATTTAAATTCACTGAAATCAAAATACTATGAATGATTAATTCAAATAATGTTATATAGACTACCAAATTCAATTTTAATAAAATATTTGTGACACAGAAAAATCAAAAAATCTAATTTTTAAAATTAGTTTTATTAGAAATGGCTCAACAATTTGAAATAAAAATTTCAATAATTAAAGATTATCGGCTTTATTACGAGTATCAAAAAGATAATTGACATTTGATAATTTTTGATAAAAATGAACTGTCTAAATTATGACTATCGCATATCAATTTTAAAATCATATGTTTGACTACAAGCTTTAATATAAAAATAAAACAGATAAACAGCTTTTTAGTTGCAATACATTTTAAAGGAAAACGACATGTTCTTTATTACGAAGAACAAAATTTATCGTTTTCTTTGTCTGTTTTTATCAGTTGCAAAATTGAGTTTGATAGTAAATTTTCATGCAGAAAAACGTACGGATAATTGCAATTATTTGTTAAAATGTAAGTATTTCTTAAAGATATATTAGAAAAACCATAAATTTAACAAATTTTTATTTTAATTTAAGGAGTAGAATTGTAAGCAATAGAAAACAACTAGAAAAGCTGGTAGAATTTATGGAGGAAAATTTAAATATTGCTAGAAATGTATGCTCAAAACAAGACTCAGCAAAAATTTGGGAAAAAATAGCTGCAGAATTAAATAGTTGTGGTCCTCCTGAAAGAGAACCTGACAAATGGCAAAGAGTAATATTGAAATGTGTAATTCTTTTAAGTCTTTTATCTAATAAGTGTTTTGAATTTCTTCAGGTTTGGAATGATTTAAAATGCAAAACAAAAAAAAAGGTAGTTCAAGAAAAAATAGAATATAATAAAACAGGTGGTGGTCCAAGAGAAGACAAAAAATTTTCAGAAATAGAGGAAAGTATTATAAAAATAATAAATTTAGATAAGTCGTCAAATCCAATAGGTGTAGCTTTTGGTTTAAAAGATAGATATTTCAATAATGAATGTAATATTCCAAAAGTTTATAATGAACCTCCACCAAGTTCTTCTAAAAATGTAGCCAACGAAAATCCAATTTTCATAGAACACCATTATAGCAATACCACAAGGACTGAAAGAACAGAGTCCAATTTTAGAACATACATTAGAATCACCAAAGCTACCAACTAATTTAGTGAAAACCAAAACAAGATCAACTGATCAAAGAACAGCAATATTGGAAAGTCAAACACAAAAACAGAAAGAATTCTTCGAAAATGTTGGCGAAGAATTGAGAAAAATTAGAAGATCTCTAAATGAAATTCGACAAGATATGAAAAAAACACGAGCTGTGAAGGAAAAAGAAATAGAAATAAAACAAGAAAAGTTACGGTGTTATAAAGCCGCTATTAAAAATAAAGAAAATGATCGAAAAATAAAGTTAGAATTAAAAATTAAAATTTTGGAACTTGAAAAAGAAAAACAACAAATGTTTAATGTTTAAAAATCTTTAATACTATATTTTGTTATTTATTGTTTTAGATTTTGAATGAATTTTCTTTTTTTATTTGAAATTTTATTTGAATTATGAATTTTCTTTTTATGCGTGATTTTAGAAAATAAGATTTTTTTTAGTTGAGTTAAATGAATTTATATTGCAATATTATATTTTTTTAGTATCTTGAAATAAATGAATTTTTATTGATAAATAAAATATCTTTTAGTTCTAGTAAATTACATGAATCTTAGTAGTGAATCTCTAATTCGTCTACCTTCATTCAATCTCACTGAAGTTGTTGAACTTGATTCTTCATTTATATTATTGGTTTCAATTTGCGATTCTTCAATTTGCAAATTTTCAATACCGATATGTTCAACATTGTACTTTATACAAATATTATGCAATGCTGCGCACACATTTATAATTTGCACAGCCTTCTCCGGTTTATAATGTAATTCTCTTGCTCTGAGTAAACAACGAAACCTACTTTTCATTAAACCAATTGTTCTTTCGACTATATTTCGCCCTTTAGCATGATTTTGATTAAATCTCGATTGCAAAGATTGTTCTTCTGCATTACGATACGGAGTTAACAAATATGGCAACAACGGATATCCTGAATCACCTACAATTACTTTTTGAACTAAAAGAAATTTTAAAAAATTTTTTATAATTATATTTACCAAGAAGTCTAATATTTTTCCTTCCATTAACATAGTCATCTTCGAGTTTGCCTCTTAAACCCGATATATTCCATATATTTGAATCGTGATAACTACCTGGAAACTTTGCATTTATGTATCTAATTTTCATTACATGATCACATACCTCGTATAAAAAAAAATACTTTTTACGTTCATTTTTATTAAATATTTTTTTCTTTACTTACTATCATTACATTGAGGCTATAAAATCCTTTCCGATTGTAATATACATGACTTATTTCTTTTTTTGGACTAAATATTTTAACATGAGTGCCATCTATACATCCAATAACATTTGGTATTTTCGATTTTTCATAAAAGTAAATTTTTGATCTTCTTTCCTCCTCTTGAGTATACTGAAATGATATTTCTTCTGAGCAAATATATTCTTCCATTACGTTGAGAACTTCCTTTATTATAACGGATACTGTAGGTTGCGCCAATCCTAAATTAAAATCATTTCCTACACTTAATTGGTAGCTACCTTGTGCAAAAAACTTCAAGGTAGCAGCTACTTTTATAACATTGGGAATACTACGTTGACTTTTAGATATTTTTAATTTATCTTTTATTCGCTCTAATAAATCTACAAAAGCTGCTTTCGACAACCTAAAATTTTGCACAAAACTAAGAAAAATAATTATTAGTTACAATAATTTATATGTACAAACAAATTAAAATATACCTACATTGAAAATATGTATATACAAATTAAAATATACCTACATTGAAAATATATATATACAAATTAAAATATACCTACATTGAATTTTCTAGTTCAAGAGGATTTGACGAATCTCTTATTCTCCTTCGTAAATTTATTAAATTTGAACATATTTCATCTTCTTCATCGTCGAAAAAAAACTCAGCAGATATCATTTTTCAATTTATTTTCAAATTTTACACTTAAATAGCTCACTATACTTAGCAACTTTAAAATTATATTTCAAAAATAACAATAAACAATAACGTCAATAGTATTACTTAAGAAAGCTTTTTCTTTAACTTTGATTTTATCAATTTTTATCAAATGTCATTTCGTAATACGGAAAAAAAGCTTAATTGATAAATATAAATTGATACTCAATATTTGATATTTGATACTCGTAATAAAGGTGTATAATTCTACTAATAAATAAAAACAATGAAAAATGGAATATCAAAATAAAAATTTTTTTTTTCTATATAACAATTAAGTATTGGGCCGACGTTATCAGAATTAATTCAGGATACTGTTTATGATAAATTTGATCAATTATCACATATGTGATAACCGTGCAGGGCCAGAACTCCTAATAACTACCTAAGGGACTTATGACCCTGTAAAAAGGATCAACTTTGATTTTTTAAACAAATATGCTTCCTAGTATCTCGCAATCATTTACGATAACTCCCAAAAGGGACTTATGACCCACTTGCAAAGGAACTTATGACCCATGTTTAAATTTAAAAGTAGGTCATAAGTCCCTTAGGGACCCCCCTGGGAGTTCTGATCCTGGACCGGGATATTAATTAAATTGATTTAGTTTCAATAAATTTTTTAGAAACTTTTCTTTAAAAAAATGTTTTTCTTGTTCCTTCCCATACTTAGAAAAAGTAGTAAATAGTATAACAAAATAATTTTATTTAATTTAAATAACAATATTATAAAATATATTTTCTTAGAATTTAATATTGTGTTTATAAATTTAAAAAGTTAATGTTTACTTTGTCTTTAAATGCGATGGTAAATAAATTAATTTTCTTCCATTTTATTTCATAAATTTCTTTGCTGCATTTCGGGAAGTGCATCTTCTCTTTTGACATGTTGTGTTATTCAAGTGTTTGAAAATAAATTAATTTTAATCTTTTTGGTTTGGTTTCCGTGTTTTTCTTAATTTCCAAGTTGTTGGCTTATATTAATTGTAATACGGATATAAAATATATGTAAATATTGTCGTACTATAAAAAAATTAAACCAAATTTCAAAAATCATTTGATTTAAAAAAATTAAGGTATCAAAATATAACTGGCAGTTGAATTTATTTTAGATTTAAACTTTTAAAATGTAGTTGGCAGTTAAGTCAAAGAAAAAATTAATTTCAATGAAAATATGACGAGAAAGAAATTACCTTAAGCGTCGTATATGTATTAAAACAAACTTTTCTTTACTTTGTTTACGTTATTGTTTTAATAAAGAACAATTTATATTGTAGCCTGATGTATCAAGTACCAAGATAATTAATGTTCTCCATTCTTTCTCAAATAGTGCAGAACTAGCTGCGTAGTTAAATATTAAACAATTAATATTATTATTAAATGAATAATTTAAATATGATAACAAGATAATTAGATTGATAATTTGAAGATTTTAGATTTAGATAAAAATTTAAGAATTTTCGAATTTTTTATTCTGACAATACATTTTTTATACCCTACACCTAAAAAATAGGAAAAGGATATATCAACTTTGGTATGGTGTTTGTAACCACCTGAAGTAAGCGAGTTAGATATAGAAAGTATATATATTTGTGATCAGCGTCATCCTGAGTCGACATAGCCATTTCCGTCCGTAAGCACGATAACTAAAAAATAATGAAGCTATCTTCATGAAATTTTAACTGTAGGTTACTAGGACTGAAAATACGGTGGGATTGCAAATGGGCGAAATCGGTCCATGGGTTGGATTCTGGACCTTTTAATTGTTCTAAGGGCCAACGAACATATAAAAAAAATAAACATAACTCAACAACTTATGGCGCTACAATCATGAATTTTGTGGTGTAGGTTGAGTAACCGGTGTGTGATACGAGTGTAATGAGACTATGGCGGGATATGCGTGCTGTCAAAATCGGACCATGGGTTCGGATCCTAGAAGTTTTTGATTGAATTTAGGCCATTCCGAAACCAATGGAGATAAAACCTTCAAATTTGGTATCAGTGTGCTTCTTCCTATGTCCTTAGAGTCCTTTAAATTTAGGACCAATTGGAGTAGTGGGTCGGGGACCATCCACACAGTTCTGAAGACCTTAAAGCATATCATTCAAATTAATAAAAAAGTAGCTTAAACTTAAGATAGAACGTTCCAATTGTGAACAAGGGTTCACTAGCATTAAAAGAATGCGCAAAATGCATATAGACAAAATCCGACCATGGGTTCGGATCCTGCAACTTTTCATCGACTTTAGGCCAAACGAGCATGATTCCGAATTCAAAGAAGTTAAAACCTCCAAATTCGGTATCAGGGTGTCTCTTTCTATTCCCTTAGTGTCCTCAAAAATTGTAACCAATTGAAATAGTGGGTCGGGAACCATCCACATTGTTTCGAAGACCTTGAAGCTTATTTTCGATTAATAAAGATAGTAACTTCAAACAACTGTAGAAGCTTCAAATTTGGCACAATTACTATATTCTACGGGTTCCCTTAATTTATGATTTATGATCAATTGAAGTGGTTCAGGTAACTCTCTTAGTCCTCTAAAGGCTTAAAGGCTTATCATCGAAATTAATAAAAATAGTAAGTTAAGATTAATATAGTTCTGATTAAAATGTTTCACTCGTATATAAGGGTTAATTCGTATTGAAAGTATGATGTGGACTGCATATGGGCGAAATCTTACCCTGATTTCGGGTTCTAGAACAAAAACAAATTAAGGTATTTTGATGAAATTTATATTCTAGGTTACTAGTAATGAAAGTACCATTGGAACTGATTCTGGTCGAGTTCGGATTCTAGAAGCTTTTGATCGAAATGAGGCCAAACGAGTATAATTTCGAAACCAAAGAAGATAGAACCTTATATTTGGGGCACAGGTGTTTCTTCTTATATGTTTTGTGCACGTGAAATTTTGGATGAATTGGAATACCGGTTTGCGTACCACTCCCACTACTCCCAAGACTTTAAAGCACAATATATTCGAAATTAAAACAGATAAAAAAATCAAATTTGATACACTATTTCCTATTTCCTTGCTTATTTAACACTTTTACATTTTTAAAAGGCTAAGCTAAGTATTTTACTATAAAACATTTTATGTATTATGCAAACGACGAAATTTTTTTTGTTTTTAATTTGAATTATATCATATCTATATTTTATTGAATTATTACCATAGGTAATATATAATTAAGAAATTGTGGACGATAAGTTGTAAAATTTATTTTTATATTTAAATTAATTATATGAAAAGTTCTAAATTTGTCATTGTATTTTAGAAATACATTTATTGCATATTTTTGTTATTAAATTTTGTGATAAAAAGGTAATGAAAGCATTAATGGTTTTAACTAACATTAAAAACCATGAAATTATATAAACTGTTATATTTATATTATTACAAATTAATATTTCTTTCAAATAACTTTGAGTTTAATTTTATAAAACATTAAAAAATAAGTAAATTAAGAGAATAAATTTAAAAATTATTTAAAATTTAAATAATTAATTAAGGGTACCTACTAGAGATCTGCACAAATATATTCCTTTATTAAAATTATAGAATATATTCAAATAATGTATTCTAATTCTATACATTCGTTCTAAAAGCTTTAAATATGGTATATACTCAAACTACAACTTAACTATATTTATTCTATTCGTTTTATTTCAAATAAGAAATTGAAAACCTTTTTTTTCATAAATACTTTGATGTCTTGAATATCAAATTTGAATTCTTCTAAATCTTTTAAAATACACCAAGTATACCGAGTACTCTAAATATAATGAAAAAGAAAAAGGAAAAAAGATAAAAAAATAAACAAAGTAGTGACAAAACAAATAAAGCTACATATTACTCATTGATATAATACATACTGGTTATACGTACTACATATTACAATTTTTTTTATTATATTTGGTGTACTCGGTATTTAAATACAAATACTATATATATTCTATTTTCGTGTACACATAATAAGTCAAATACATATTCATTCTATTCTACAATAATTTTGTATATCATTTACTCTATTCTATAATAATTTTGTAATGAATGCATTTGGTTTGAAAGCTTTCAAAACCGAATATAAAAAGTTTTACTTATTATAGAATGTTTTGAAAGCGCTTTTAAATACAATTGTGCAGATGTCTAGTACCTACTAAATCATTCAACAGTAAATCACTACAGCTAAAAATCCTGAAAAGAAGTAATTGCTACATGTTTGTAAAATTTTATTGAATTGGATAAAAGTTTTAAATATGTAATTTTGTAATTGCATTTTACGAATCCATTTATCACAAGTTCAGTTGTTGTTTAATATTTTTAAATAGATAAATTAGTAAGAATTTTTAATATTTTTGAATTGATAAAATAATTAGAAAATGTTTTTAGTATTATAAATAAATTTGGTTAGCTATGTCTTACGATCAAACTATAAAAACTTTTATGGTTTTAAAATGACTTATGGATTTCTCATTAAATTTGAACAAAATAGGTGTAGGGCATTTCTAAGTCGGTTGCACCGGCTGACTGTTTCTTTACTTGTTATTAATTTCGATGATAATCTTTTAAACCTTGGTAAGTCTAAGAGAGGTACTGAACCACCACTCTGATTGATCCAAAATTAGAGGAACCGCACAGGAAATAGTAAAGAGCACCCATGTGCCAAATTTGAAACTTCTAAATTTGTTTGAAGAACTATCATTATTAATTTTTAAAATATGCTTTAAGGTCTTCGGAACTGTGTGGCTGGTCCTCAACCCACTACTCCAATTGGTCCCAAATTTAAAGGACACTTAGGAAATAGATGGAATTATGCTTGTTTGGCCTAAATTCGATCAAAAAGTTCTAAGTTTCGAACCCATTGTCCATTCCCCTCCGTACGCAATCACCGCCGTAGTTTCATTACCAGTACCCTAGAACACAAATTTTATAAAGATAGCGTCATTAGTTGTTGAGTTATCGTGATTTATAATATATGTTCGTTAGCCGATTAAGAAACGATTAAAAGTTCGTTAGAAACGATTAAAAGGTCCAGAATCCAAACCCTTGGGCCGATTTCGTCCATATGCGGTGCGCGCTGTACTTTAAATACTAGTTAGCCCTTGTACACAAGTGGAACGTTCTATATTAATTTTAAGTTACTATTTTTAGTAATTTCGATTATAAGCTTTTAAACCTTTGGAGGTCTAAGAGGGTTGCTGAACCACCACTCCAATAGATCCCAAATTAGGGGGACCCACAAAAAATAGTAAAGAACAACCTTGTGCCAATTGTGAAGCTTCTACATGTTTTCAAGCTGCTATCTTTATTAATTTTAAAGATATGCTTGAAGGTCTTCAGAAATGTGTGGCTGGTCCCCGACCCACTACTCCAATGGGGCCCAAATTAAAAGGACACTGAGGAAATAGGAAGGGACACCCTGATACCAAATTTGGAGTTTCTATCTTCATTGGTTTCGGAATTATGCCAGTTTGGCCTAAACTCGATGAAAAAGTTCTAGGTTCCGAACCCATGGTCCAATCCAGATCGTATGCAATAACACATACATTCCACCCTCTTCGAATTTAAATAGTTAGATTACTCTTTTAAATGTAATGGATTTGATTTGCTGTAATTTTGCACTTAATGATGAGTTATTTCTATGTGGAGATTTCAATCTTCCTAAAATAACTTGGATCAATCATGGCAAAGAATCTATTTTGATTCCTGATTTTTCATTGAGTGAACTTGATTCGCAATTTATTGATGGTTTAAATACCAAAAATTCACAACAGGTTTCCCACTGTCGCAATTCTAAACATAAACAATTGGACCTAATATTTACTTCTGATTGGAATAATATTATTTTCTGTGAATCTATGTTACCGCTTGTTGTGTTGGACTCCCATTACCCTCCAATTAATTTTACCTATTGTTTAATAAATTCCGTAAATCATGAAGTAGCAGATTCTTATAGTTTTAATTTCAATAAAACTAATTTTCCCGGACTAATAAATTTCTTAAATACTTATGACTTCACGTCTATATTTAATAATATAGACCTTAATCAAATAACAATTAGGTTTTATGAAATAATGTTCGATGGATTTACTCAATTTGTTCCTATTTCAAAAAACAGATGTTCTAGCTCTAACCCGCCATGGTTTACAAAGGAGCTTAGATCTTTAAGAAATAAGAAAAACAAAGCCTGGGATAAATATCTCCAAATAAAAGATATTATTGAATATAACAATTTTGTCATATTTTTTGAGAATTTTAAAACCTCATCTGATCTAGTTTATAATAATTACATTAAACTAATGGCAACTAAATTAAAGTCTGATCCGAAAAAGTTTTGGAAATTCATAAATTCTAAACGTAAATGTGATTACCCAACATTTTTGAGTTTCACTATTTCGAAATATTTTCGCGAGTTTTTTTAGCAATTCATATAGCGGTTCCTTTTTAACGCCTAAAAAAAAATTTTTTCTCCTATATGAACACTTATCATTAAACTTTTTTTACTGTCATTAATATTAATAAACAAACATTTTTCTGCTATCTATATAAACTGGGCGATAATATTTTTCCAGGACAGGTCCCGGTATGGTATACCGAAAAAAATTTTGAGCAAGTGTTCTAACATTCTCACTAACATTCTCAAAAATTCATTAAATTCCAGATATTTTCCACCTTTTTGGAAAATATCTTACATTCGGCCAATTCATAAAAAGGATGCTAAAAATGAATTACTAACTATCGCCCAATAGCTAAACTATCTTCAATTCCTAAATTATTTGAATTAATTATAACGGATTCAATTTACAATTACTGTAGAAATCTTTTAATAGATAACCAACATGGCTTTATAAAACAAAAATCTACTGTGACCAATTAAGTTGAAACCACATCCCTTCTCCTTAATAACATGGAAGAAGGATTTTAAACAGATGCTGTTTATCCTGATTTTAGTAAAGCATTTGATCTATTTCCAAATAATATTATATTACTAAATGTCTAAAAATATAACGTTCCACAATTATTCCTTAAGTGCATACATTCTTTTTTTGTGATCGCACATCTAGTGTTATATTTAAAAATGTAATTTCAGAACCTTTCGTGGCAAATTCGGGAATCCTACAAGGGAGCCACCTTGGTCCTCTAGTTCTTATCTTATCTGTAAATGATTTTTCTTCTATCATTTCTAAATGCGAGCTCCAAGTGTACACTGATGATATGAAACTTTTTAAAAACATTACATCTTACAATGACGCTATTCTTATGGAGAATGATCTTCAAAACTTTAAAAATTGGTGCTTTAATAACTGTGTACAACTTAATGTAAATAAATGCGCATTGATATCTTATACACGCCGTTCTAGTCCTTTTTGTTTCAATTATAACTTAGATGGTATTAGTTTACCTAAAGTTACCAAAAATAACAATATTATAAATAAAGCTAATTCATTGTTGGGATTTGTTAAACGTTCTTCAAAGGAATTTTCAGATCCTTACGTTAAATCATTGTACACTTGTCATGTAAGACCAAAAATAAAATATGCTAGTCAAAACTGGTCTCCGTTTTGTATGGTTCAAATTGATAGGATTGAGGCAATACAAAAAAATTTTCTTAGATTTGCTTTACGCCACTTGCCATGGTCGAATCCCATTATCTTACAACCATATGAACAAAGGCTAAAGTTAATTAAATTGTGTACTTTAAATTTTCGACGATAAGTTTCTGACATCATTTTTATACCCTACACCTATAGAATAGGTAAAGGGGTATATTAACATTGGTATGGGGGTTGTAACCACCTAAAGGAAGCGGACTAGATAAGGAAAAGTATATATATTTGTGATCAACGTGACCTCCTGAGTCGATATAGCCATGTCCGTCCGTCCATAGGCACGAAAACTCAAAAAATAATGGTGATATCTTGATGAAATTTTAACTGTAGGTCACTAGGACTGAAAGTACGGCAGGAATTGCAAATGGACGAAATCGGCCCATGGGTTCGCATTCTGGACCTTTTAATCGGTCTAAGGGCTAACGAATGTATATAAAAAATCACGATAACTCAACAACTAATGACGCTGTCTTCATAAAATTTGTGTTGAGGGTACTGGTAATGAAACTACGGCGGTGATTGCGTACGGTGGGTAATGTACAATGGGTTCGAAACTTAGAACTTTTTGATCGAATTTACGCCGAACGAGCATAATTTTTTTAATTTGGGATCCATTGGAGTGGTGGTTCAGTACCCCTCTTAGTCCTCCGAAGGTTTAAAATCTTATAAATGAAATTACTAAAAATAGTAACTTAAAATTAAGATAGAACGTTCCAATTGTGTACAAGGGTTAACTAGTATTGAAAGTATGACGTGGACTGCATATGGGCAAATCGTACCATGGTTTTGGGTTCTGGAACCTTTGAAAAGTTCAAGGGGTAACAAACATATATTTTAAAAGCAGCACAACTCAAAAAATAATGCCGCTATTTTCACGAAATTTAAACTCTAGGGGACTAGTAATGAAAGTACCATGGGAATTGGTTCTGGACGAGTTCGGACAATGAGTTCGGATTCTAGAAGCTTTTGATCAATCTGAGGCCAAACGAGTATAATTTCGAAGCCAAAGAATATTTTTCCTGTTTCCTATGTGTCCCCAAAATTTAGACTTAATTGTAGTGGTGGTCCAGGTGGCTCCTAAGAAATTCCAAAATTAAAAAGCTTATCTTCGAGATTCAGGAAGATAAAAACTTTAAATTTGATACACGAGGGTTCTTTCCTATTTCCGTTTTTATTTAACACTTTTATATTTTTAAAAGGAATTTTACCATAACACATATTTTGTATAACAAAATATTTTTTTAATAAATGATTAAATTCCTTTTTTTTTAATTTTTATCCTATCATATATTTTATTGAATTATTACCATAGGTGATATATAATTAAGACATTGTGTACAATACTTAAGCTATATTCAAAGGTACATTTATTGCATATTTTGCGTTTATAAGCTTTTCGATAGGTACATAAACTAGCAATTTAAAATAATTGCAATTTTGAAAAATTTTAATTATTAAATATATTAAATTTTAATCACAAAATTTAAAAATTCGAATTTTTTCACTTTTGTAATTGAATTGAAATAAAATTATTTTCATTTAATTCAAGTTTTTTTGTTTTTTAATGTTTTTAAATCGATAAATTAGTAAGAATTTGTAACGTTTTTTTATAGATAGTCTAATTAGAAAATGATTTTAGTATTATAAAGTTAATTTGGTTAGCTATGTTTTACGATTTACGACTAAACTAATAAAAGCTTTTATTGTTTTAAAATGACTAATGGATTACCCATTAAATTTGAACCAAATAGGTGTAGGACTGACTGTTTCTTTACTTGCTATTACAGAAATTGTGAAGGGTAAGGTTAAGTCTACTTTAATTTCAGGTAAAATTGTTATTAGAAATCTTCAATGCCTTCGCTCTTTCAATTTATTTTAAACAAATAATCATAGGACTAATTATGGCAAATTTGAACCTATTAATAGAATGCTTATTATAGGTAACAAACGCAAACTTAATATTGACTTTACACTTTCAAACCATTCTCAAAAACAAAAATTAAATAATCACTAGATATAGATTATTTTTGTTTCTTTTGTAGTGCCTACTGTAAAGGTCATAATTTTTAATTTTTAATTTTAATTTTAGTTTTAATATTTAATCAAAAATTTTAATTTTTTTATATTGAATTTAAATGTATAATTTTTACTGTTACTTGTAAGCTTTTTTGTAAACTGTTTGTGTTAAACAATATAATTAAATAAGTATAAATAAATAAATAAAAATATATATAAAATAAATGATAATATTTTAATTTAGTTATTTCATCGATTAATATACTTGTAATATTATAATCCCAATGTACTCAAGAAAAACTGTTATCGAGTATAGAAATATAATATTGGAGCTTTAAAGTTTAATTTAGGAAATACATATATACACTGGTGAATAAATTACTGAATTATAAAAACATGAAAGTTTTAATTTTTAAGTCCTAATAGCCCTTCAATGGGAAAGGTTCCCAAATTTTTCCTAAGCAAACTTATGACATTCCTCCAGGATCTGGCCGCTCCAACCCTTTTTAGTTTGACAATAAACCCTATAGAACTCTTATTATAAGTACTGTAGCTATGATAGTTCTAATAAAATTTTATATATAAATTTACATAGGTTTTTAAAAGTAGTATTGGTGTAGCAAAAATTTTGCGGTATAATGTTGGAGTATGTAAGTTAACGAACGTCACAAATTATTTTCTTCTTATGTCTGTAGTATTGCCTGTTGAGTGATTCACATAAAAAATAATTATTTCTTTTTATTGTTTTTGCTTAGAATGCACTTTTTATTTTTAAAATTTTTATAAAATTTTTATTCATAAGTTTTTATAAACAAAAAATTGTAAACAATAAAATACTATAAATAATTTAGTAATAAATTTGTAAGTTGAAATTTGAATCTTTTGTCCTAAAAAAATAATAAAAATTAAGTTATGAGGAAATGAAATTTTGTACTAAAAAATAATAAGAATTAAAAATAAATTAATAAATTATGATTTGATTATGAATGTTTTAAATAAAAATTATTTTAGTAAGCAAAAATTGTAATAAAGAAATTTTAATTTTGTAATCTGTTTATTGAACAAATTTAATTAGTAGAACCATAAGGCAATAAACTAGATCAATAAATCAGATCAATTAATTGTAAAATCAATATTGTAATTTTGTTTAATAAACAGAAATTTTTCATATAAATAGAACCAACATTTCTTTTGTAAGTTAAGTCTTATTTTGTCAATAAAATTGGAAGGTCTATTCCTTCTTTAAAATAAAAAAATTAAAAAAATTAAATCTTTTATTTAATCAAAGAATTAAATAATTTAACTGGCGCCCGAGCAGGGACCTTGCAAGTTGTTAACAGAGTAACCGGTTTTTTTTTAGTGAGTGAAAAGTGTCGTTTCTTATACCGTGAACAAGCCTTAATCTTCGAAACCTAGAGTGAGGCTGCTCTAGGCACGGTATATTAAAAACAATAATTTTAAATTTGAACAGTAACAATTAATAAAAATAAAAACAAAAAAAAAAATATATACACAAAAATAAGAAAAAATTTTTTTTTGAACAGTGACAATAAAAAAATTAAAACTAGTTAAAAAATTTTTTTTAAAAAAAAAAACACAAAAAGAAAGTGACGGTTTTTCTCACTACAAAAAAACCTAAAGGGGATCTTTAACAGCGACGTTTCCGGTCTGGTCAACCCAAGTTGGAGAAGGATGAGGAAAAAGGCCCCCCAGTAGTTTCAGTACAAAAAGGAGCTCCCTGCTATAAAAGCATCGGAAGCAGCCACTTATCCTGTTGATCAGAAAGAACAAAGCAAGGCCAGTTTTCCAAAATATGAAGTTCATAGATTGGAAAATAATTTTCATGTAAGTCAAACAATTTTAATTATGTTAAAATCTGAACTAGAAAATTCAGATACAGAAGATTTTACCTCTCATTACATTGAGTTAATGAAGAGGATTAAATCCAATAATATCAAAAAAAAATTTGAAAAAAGAAATCTAAAAATTAAAATAAAAAAAACTAATTTTAAAATTATTAAAAATACTGGCCAGTAAAATAAAGATAAAAAAGAAATAAATAAAAAATAAAAAAATATATTAATAAAAAAAAAAAATATATCAAGCTAGAATTTGGAAATTTCGTCAATAAGTATCCTCATCAGTAAGGAGAAAAGAAAATCCAATATCTACTTGATATACAAAAATTATATAATTTAGGCCATATATAAAAAAAATATATAATTTTGGCTATATAAGAAAATTTTTAAAGTAATTTAGACCATATAAAAAAAAAAAAAAAAAAAATAATATATAATTTTGGTCATATAAAAAAAAAAATACTTAAAATAATTTGGCCATATAGAAATATTAAATGATCGATCAATAATAAAAAAAAAAAAAAAAATATATTAACGTTAAATTTTGAAAAAACCTATATATCGAATTCGAAATTTTTTTTAATTACTTTTCCTATACAAAATTTTTATATATTATATAAAATTTCTTATTTTCTCATACAAAATTTTTTTTTAAAATAATATTAGATTTAAGTAAATTTATTTGAAATTATTTAATTTTATATTAAACTAGCTAATACCCGGTGCGCGTTGCTGCGCCTCTCAATGGAGATTTAATTGAATTTGATGTTACTGCAAAAAGTTAACACAAAACTTACACACGGTTTACACATGTAAATTTTAAAATGTGTGAAAGCAATCTTTTTAAAACGATTTTTCTAGGATTATTCTAGTAATTTTTGAAACTTTCTGTAATTCAAAGCAGTACGAACTACTTTCCAAATTTTGACAAAATTTACTTCCAAAAAAAATTTTTTGAAAAATCGCAGGACCGACTGTTAACAGACTCAACTCCATTTTCAAGTTGCTTAACACATATAAAATTTGAGGTAAACCGGTCAAATCGTTTCTAATTTAGAGTTAAGTAATGCAAAAATCTATTAAAAGCCACTGTGCCCCACTGGGTTAACGGAACTACACTTTCTCTTTGGACAAAGCAGTATTGCGCAAAATTGGACGTAATTTGCTTCCAAATCACTCAACAAAATTTTTTTGAGGCTTTCGTTTTAGCCAAAGCAGTACTTCGCAAATTTTGACAATATTAGATTCCAAAATTATTTTGAACAACCGTCGGGCCGACATGGGTTAACAAATTCCAAATCTGTTAATAGTGTCAACTCAATTCTCACAGGGGAGCACGTATACAAAATTTTAAGTCAATTGGTCTAACCGTTTTTAATTTAGAGTTAAGTATTGAAAAAACCTATAAAAAGCTGTTGGCCCCAATGGGTTAATGCAAGTCAATAAAATTTTTTTGTGGGGCTTGCTTTTTAGCCAAAGCTGAATTTCATAAAATCGGACAAAATTCGGACCCAAAATTTTTTTTGACACCCCGTCGGCCCAACATGGGTTAATAAATTCCAAAACTGTTAATAGTGTCAACTCAATTCTCAAGGAGCATGACGTATACAAAATTTTAAGTCAATTGGTCAAACCGTTTCGAATTTAGAGTAAAGTATTGAAAAAACCTATAAAAAGCTTTTGGACCGCAATGGGTTAATGGAACTCAACAAAATTTTTTTTGGGGATTTCTTTAAAGCTAAAGCAGAATTTCGTAAAATCGGACAAAATTTGGACCCAAAATTTTTTTTGACCACCCGTCGGCCCGACATGGGTTAACAAATTCCAAAACTATTAATAGTGTCAACTCAATTCTCAAGGAGAATCACGTATACAAAATTTGAAGTCAATCGGTCAAACCGTTTCGAATTTAGAGTAAAATATTGAAAAAACTTATAAAAAGCTGTTGGGCCGCAATGGGTTAATGGAACTCAACAAAAATTTTTTTGGGGCTTTCTTTTAAACCAAAGAAGAATTGCGTAAAATCGGACAAAATTCGGACCCAAAATTTTTTTTGACCACCCGTCGGCCCGACATGGGTTAACAAATTCCAAAACTGTTAATAGTGTCTACTCAATTCTCAAAGAGCATCACGTATACAAAATTTGAAGTCAATCGGTCAAACCGTTTTCATTTTAGAACAAAGAAGTTTAAATACTTGCACCACAGCCCCAACTTGTCGGTCCGTTAGAGTAAAATTTTTGGGCCACGATTTCTTTCCGTACCCAAAAACCCCTATATACAAATTTTCATCAAAATCGGCTGGGCAGTTTAGGAGTCTATTCGGTACATACAAACAAACAAACAAACATACAAACAAACATTCCCTTTTATATATATAGATTTATAACTTTTTAGAAGGTAAGAAAAACTGAAAGAAACTGGTAAAAGATTTTAAAGAATAAGCAAGAAATTTTTTCTTTTACTTTTTGATAATCTTTAGATGTTTTATGGAAATTTTTTTTTTCCCTATCATATTTGTATTGTTTGGTTTTAGAGTTATTCTTTTTGTCTTTTCTCTAATTTAAAATATTTTTGTATAAAAATTTTTTTTTTTTTTGACCAACAAAATGGCAACTCCACCTGTTCCCTCTGGTTCTGTTATAACGGATTCAAACTTAAATCCAAATGCGGCTTCAACACCAAAAAAGGTTACGGAATAAACTATACTTTTCGATCCTAAAAATTTTAAAGATACTATCTTAGAAATTGTTCGAGCTGAAAATAGAAATTTAGCACAAAATACTATTTATAATTCTGATACTTTGAAAAATACTGTCTTTGAATGGGTTCAAAAAGAAGCACAAAGGGTTTTAAGAGAAAGAGTAAGTGAGGAAACAAATGAAACCAATGAAACAGATCAAGAAATCAATTTTGGAATGGATGAATTTCTTTCCGGAATGGATGCAGTACCGGAAATAGTTAGAAACATTAGGGAGTTTTCAGGAGAAAAAGCGGAATACAATTCATGGAAAAAAAATGTTGAGAGGATATTAACTATTTACAATTCAATAAAAGGAACAACAAAATATTATGGGATCCTATCATCTATACGAGGTAAAATTATAGAAGAAGCATTAAATTTTTCAAATATTAAAATTATCACCAATGGTACTTGCTTATTCTATATTATCGAGATACCTATAACTAAAACTGAAATTTTCAATGAAATTTTAATTAAACCAGTAAAAAAAGATAAAATTGTAACAAAAATTAATTTCAATAAAATTTTAATTCATCAAGAACAAATTTATGGAATTGTAGATAAATGTAAAGTTATTAATTCTATAAATTTTACAAATTCACATTTTTTTACTAAAAATTTTTATAAGCACTATCAATTTCGTACTGTTTTAAACCACGTTGTTTTATTTACTGAAATAATCATTCATATAAATCATATCGTCACAATTTTTAAATACATGATAAAAGCTCTCTCTTGTTTAATGTTGCTATTCCGTTATGCTACTATTGTTTTTAATTACAAAGATGTTGTTTGATATTAATGAAAACATTAAAGTTAATTATTTTACAGGGTTAAACAGAAATGTTATGGTTAATTATAAAAATAATTTTAATATAATTTATTTAAATATTCAAAGCCTTCGAAATAAATTAAGTAATTTAGAGGTTTTAATTAATTCTTTATATTGTGAAATTCATGTAATTGTGTTAACTGAAATCTGGCTTCTAAGTCATCAAAATCAATTTTATAATATTCCAGGGTATTCCGCATACTTTTCTAATCGCGAAAAATCCAACGGTGGTGCTGCTATTTACATATCTAATAAAATAAGCAGCAATCTTGAATTTGAAGAAAACTTCTTCAACTCAAATATTCTTGGAGTAAAATTGCAAAAACCAAAACTAGACATAATGTGCTTCTATAGGGCTCATCAGACAAATTTAAAAGATTTTATTGACAGATTGGATGAAATTACATGCAAATATAATAAATCTCTAATCCTAGGAGATTTCAATATTAACTTGTTAGATAAAAATAACTGTGATGTAAGAAACTATTTGAACACACTACTTTGCAATGGCTTTGTGGTCTACAACAATATAAATGACAAATACGCAACAAGAATAGGCACTAATTCTAGAACTATAATAGACCATTTCTGCACGGATTTAATTGAATACAATTATAATCTTCATGTTGCTAACACATCTTTGTCGGACCATCAATTGCTCTTTATTAGTTCAGACCTTAGTATTACTAAGGAAGATACTAACTTTACAAAGAAAATTTTAAATTATGAAAAGCTTTCCACGGACATTTTTTGGCAAAATCTAGGTAATTTTAATACTTTGGATGAATTTATCCAAGTGTTTTCTGAAAAAATCAAAAATTACACTGAAATAATTTCTCCTAATAACACCAAGAAAAAACATGAGTGGATGAATAATGAGATTATTCGTAGCATGAAGATTCGTGACTCTTTCTATAAATACAAAAAAAAATATCCTAATGACGTAAAGGTTAATGAACTTTATAAAAAACATAAAAACATAGTCAAAAGACAGATAAAACAAGCTAAGTATAATTTTTGTAATAAGATAATATCTAGTGACCCCAATAATAGTAGGAAATTATGGTGTCTTTACAAAAGAATCATGTATAATATAAATAGTTTCGATAATAATAATACTCTAAATGAAATTAATTACAACAATAGCGTTATAAACAACTTTCAGCAAATCACAGATACAATGAATTCTTATTTTATAGACGTTACAAAAACCTTAGATATTGCAACAGAACCCATAGATGAAATATACTTGGCTTCATTTCCAAAAAACATCTACAATCAATTTTCTCTATTTCCTACAAACTTGGAAGAAGTCCAAATGACAATTAATTCATTAAATTTGGGATCGGCGACTGGACATGATAATATTTCATCTAAAGTGTTGAGAAAGTTCTCAAGCCAGTTAAGTCCAATATTGGTGAAGTTTATCAATATATCTTTCGAAGCTGGTTCGTTTCCTGACTCACTTAAACATGCCATTGTTACCCCGATACATAAAGCTGGTGATAAAACGCTTCCATCAAATTACCGTCCAATCTCAGTTCTGAATTCAGTCTCAAAAATATTTGAAAACATTATTAAAAAAAGACTCGCGTGTTTCTTGAACTCAAATAGTATATTGCATAAAGAACAATATGGGTTTGAAGAAAATTCTAATACGACGGCTGCCTGTTTATCTCTAACTGATTTCATATCAAAGAGTATGGACAATAAAAAATTTACTGCTTGCCTATTTATAGATTTGCAGAAAGCCTTTGATTGTGTTGACCATAACATTCTTCTTTTTAAGTTATCTCAATTGCAATTTAGTGAGACTCAGTTAAATCTTTTTAGATCATATTTACACAACAGAAAACAACGGACACACTGTAATAACACCTACAGTAATATGAAATACATAAAAAAAGGGGTACCTCAGGGATCAATTCTCGGTCCTGATCTATTCAAAATCTATATTGATGATTTAGCCAGATTAGAGCTAAAGGGTGTATTACAGCTTTTCGCAGATGATGCGGCTATTAAATATTCTACAGATAATGAGATAGATTTAAGGGAATCAATTATATATGACCTTGATATTATTGAGGAATGGCTTCTTAAAAATAAAATGTCATTAAATATAAAGAAGACAAAAGTTCTGCTCTTCGATAACAAAACTTTTAGTTTTTCTAGTATCAATTATAAATCTAACCACATCAGTGTAGTGAAAAGCTATAATTATTTGGGATTGTTAGTAGATAGTAGGTTCAAATGGCAAGATCACATAGACCATATTATCAAGAAAATTATACCCTATGTGTTTATATTAAGAAGAATGAGGAAATACTTTGATAGGAACACATTGTATGTTATATACTCATCCTATATCTCCTCAAACTTAACATACTTAAATCCACTTTGGAGCAATGCGCCACAAACGTATATAAAAAGACTTGATATCATACATAAAAGGGCTATAAAAATAATAAAATTTTACCCAATTACACATCCGTCCCATTTAATATATTCGTCACAATATGTAAGTCTTGAAACTATATGCAAAAGAGAATTATACTTTCTGGCCTATAAAATAATTAACAACTTAATCAAACATAACTTCCTTATTAATCGCAACATAGATATACATAACTACAATACTAGAAATAAGGCAAATTTTTATCTTTCATTGTTTAGAACGGACAAACAAAAAATGAATTGTGTATATAATAGTTTAAGTGCTTCCAATGGTTTATCAGATGATTTGAAAAATATTAATTCTTATAGTTTATTTAAGAAAAAAATAAAAAATTTGCTTTTAACCCTAAATTAAATAACAAAATGGTAGAATGCTCATATATTATTATAAATATATGATAATGGATTATCAGATGATTTGGAAAATATAAATTCTTACATTTAGTTAAGAAAAAAAAAAAAAAAATTATTTTAATTATAACAAATTGTTAAAAGATATACTTAAAATTGCTTGACAATAATATTAATCTATACAACCAAATGGCTTACTTAGGCTATGGTTAGAAAAAAAACTAATTAAATAAATATATATAATAATGTACAAAAAAAAACTATTTATAATTCTATTAGACCCACAGCCAGGGTCGTATGCAAACAATTAATTTATATATAAATTGTAAATCTATTGTAAAATTTATTATTAAGATTTAAAAAAATAAAGAAAAAAAAAAAAAAAAAAAAAAAAAAATAAAAATAATATTGTAAATTTAAATAATTCAAGTTGTATACCTAATTTGTTAAAAGGTGGTCACTCAATATGCAACGTTACAAATAATCAGCACATTAAAACAATTGAAGAAATAACCACAGGTACTTTATTACTTAATCAATATAAAGGGGTAATTACAATAGATGGCAACAAGAAAAATATTACCGGAACATTTTTAATAATATTTTATAATTCCACAGTTAAAGTAGATGAGCAAACATTTATATCAGAGGAAATTATTAAATCAAGAGCATTACCAGCTATTTTTCAAACAAACTTAACCATCGACAAATTGCATGAACATTTATCATTAGAATTACTTAAAGAAATCAACATCAACAATACCAAGGCAATCAAATTTATAGAAGAAGACAAACAACAAATCCAATATATTAATTATGGTTTTTTAACAATTATTATGGTAATATTAGTATCATTCGCAACAATGCTAACGAAACAAAGAAGTAAATTACTAATTAATGAAGGAAGACAAGAAGCAGAAAATAAAAACATTAATGATCAAAATCAGTCTACAGTTGTATTTCATCTAAAACCAATGGAGAAGTCGAATGAGGACATCCGAATCTAAGGGGGGAAGAGTTAACGAACGTCACAAATTATTTTCTTCTTATGTCTGTAGTATTGCCTGTTGAGTGATTCACATAAAAAATAATTATTTCTTTTTATTGTTTCTTTGAATGCACTTTTTATTTTTAAAATTTTTATAAAATTTTTATTCATAAGTTTTTATAAACAAAAAATTGTAAACAATAAAATACTATAAATAATTTAGTAATAAATTTGTAAGTTGAAATTTGAATCTTTTGTCCTAAAAAAATAATAAAAATTAAGTTATGAGGAAATGAAATTTTGTACTAAAAAATAATAAGAATTAAAAATAAATTAATAAATTATGATTTGATTATGAATGTTTTAAATAAAAATTATTTTAGTAAGCAAAAATTGTAATAAAGAAATTTTAATTTTGTAATCTGTTTATTGAACAAATTTAATTAGTAGAACCATAAGACAATAAACTAGATCAATAAATCAGATCAATTAGTTGTAAAATCAATATTGTAATTTTGTTTAATAAACAGAAATTTTTCATATAAATAGAACCAACATTTCTTTTGTAAGTTAAGTCTTATTTTGTCAATAAAATTGGAAGGTCTATTCCTTCTTTAAAATAAAAAAATTAAAAAAATTAAATCTTTTATTTAATCAAAGAATTAAATAATTTAACTTGTATATGGTGTATAAAAGATTTTTAACAACCAATGTTAATACATATATGTATGCTATTAATATATATCATAGTATTTTTACATATATTACGGTTATGGAAAAGACTTACTACATCAATTTCTAAATATAAAATATTAATAATTTATATGAAGTTTACGCATTTATTTTCGGAGTCAAAATTTTCATGTAGTAAAATTACTAAATTGATTTCAAGACTTGCAACATATAATAGAATTAGAGGTAATGGCAAGGTATAATGGAATTGAACCAAAAAAAGAAGAAACTGGAGCTGGAAGGCTAGGACAAAAACAAAACAAAACAAAAAAATAATAAAACAGTAATGTAATAAATAAAGCTATGTAGTTCCAAAGTTGCCTGTCGAAGTTCTAAAAATTACGCCGAAGTTTCCCAAGTTCTCTACCTAAGTTCCGCAAGTCTACAGCCTAAGTTGTTGGAAATAGGCTTTCACTGAAGTTTTAGGTGTGAGTATCAGTGCCCATAAATTTGAATATATTAAATAGATAAATGAAAGAGATAAAGTATTCTATATTATACAGTAAATGATTGCGGTTTTGTGATAAGAGTATAAAATTTAAAATTCTAATTGTTTGTCGTTTTGAGATAAGAGTATAAAATTTAAAATTTGCAAATTCTTTTATAAACTAAATATTGTTATTTTATTAAAATTTTGTTTTATTACTTATAAGAAATATAGTATAAAATTTAAGATTTATGGATTTATGGATTGATTATTATAATTATGGATAAAATTTCCACCGTAATTGAGAATTGAAGTAGTTATATTAATTAGTATAATTTAATTTAAAGAATTAGTATAAGTATGAGGGATCCCCCATACACGCATATTTTAAAATTTTAAGAATTAATTGCATATTAATTTTAGATTTAAAATTTAAAAACTAACCGCAAATTTGTAAGGGGTGTTCAAAATTGAGGTATCATTTTGATTTTACCGCCATTTTTTTTTTACCTGTAATTTTTATATGAGGTTTCTTTAGGTATATTCTAAATACATTCCGGTTAGTTGATATGGAACGTTACACGAAGGAACAACGTGTTTTGGTTATTAAAACATTTGTTGAAAATGGTAAAAGTTTTCAAGATGTAATTAGGAAATTTCGAACAAAATTTGGTAGAGAAAATGCTAATGGTTGATAATTTTTTTTAAATTGGATTGTTTTTGTGGGGTTTTCTGAAATCGAAAGTGTACAGCAATAATCCCACAACAATTCAACAGCTTAAAAACAACATTATCGAGCAGATTTCCACCATTAAGAACAGTTAATTGAACAACGTGATTCATAATTTTGGGAAAAGATTGGAAGCCTGTCGAAGTAGTAGGGGGAGCCATTTGGTCAATATAATTTTTCATTATTAACCGGAACCTATTTGTAATAAATTAAAATATATTTAATATTTAAAAAAAAAAGTCTTTTTTTATTAAAATTAAAATGATACCTCGATTTTGAACACCCTATATAATATTTAGTAGTATAAGTATAAGGGATTACACACGCACTCAAGCTAAAGCCTTCATATATATACATATATATATATAGATATATATATGTGGATAATTCTTATCAATCTAATCAATTGCTCTATAAAATAAGCCAAGAGCCGATTAATATTGTTGTTCATATTATTTAAATATTTCATTTGATACAATTTAAATATATAGATATTTATACTGAAAATTATAAATTTTACTTTTTAAATTATATTTGTAAATTTCATCCATAATACGCTAATGACGCCATGGTAGTGTTTCATGTTTATATATTGATAATTTTCGTTTGTCATCATTTGGGTTGAGTGCGATTTTTAACTGGCTTTTACTCCCATCAACATGTTTTCACGATTGTATTAGATTTTGGGTTATTGTTTTGCTTATATTATTATTTAAGCATTCCGTGTAATCATTAAAAAACAATCTGTTTTCACTATATTTCTTTTCACACCTTTGGATTGTTTTATAGAATCTTTAACCTCTATTCTAATCGCATACATTTTAGATCTCAGATCAATGAATTCTGTCATAATTTGGTCATTATTCTCATCCTTCATCACCTCCAACACTTTTCTATTTACGAGAGGAATCCTTTATTGATTATTAATTGGGTAATATCTAGTATCAAAATGTGATAATTTTTTATTGTTTCATATACATCCGTCTCAATAATAACATGATTTCATAAATGAGTGAATCAGTGTCTGTGTAACAAATAAAACATTTTGCCCCACATTTTGATAACATATGCTCAAAATGAAAATCATATATAGTTGTTTTCGCTAGATCAAAAATACACATATCTACATATATAGGTTTATTGAAATAAATTTAACTTTTATTTAATTCTACACCGGCTAGAATTTCACTAAAAATTGTAGCTCATTTAAATTTAGGTTTAAAAATAAGGGCTTCTGTTCCATATCTTGTTGACGATCTATGTGATGTATTTAAATCAATATATGATTTCAGCCTTGATTAGTGATTGGTTAAATTTGAGAATTCGATGAGTTTTTATACCCTACACCTATGGAATAGGTAAAGGAGTATATTAACTTTGGTGTGTGGGTTTTTAACCACCTAAAGGAAGTGAGCTAGATATGGAAAAGGATATATATTTGTGATCAGCTTAACCTCCTTAGTCGATCTAGCTATGTTCGTCCGTTCGTCCGTTCATCAGGCACGATAAATTAAAAACTAATGGAGCTATCTTGATGAAATTTTAACTGTAAGTTACCAGTAATAAAAGTACGGGGTAGATTGGATATTGGCGAGATCGTCTTTTAGGTTCGGATTGTGGACGTTTTGATGGGTCTAAGGGCTAAAGAATATATATAAAAATCACGATAACTCAAAAACTAATGACACTGTTTTGATGAAATGTTAACTCTAGTTTACTTGAAATGAAAGTACTGCCAGCATTTTTTATGGTCAAAATCGGACCATGGGTCAGGATTCTAGAAGCTTTTGATCGAATTGAGGCGGAACGAGAATAATTTCGAAACCAATGAAGAAATCTTAAAATTTGGGGCACAGATGTATCTTCCTATTTTCTTTGTGTCCATTAAAATTGGACGCAATAGGATTAGTAGTTCTGGTACCACCTCCACTACTTCCAAGAGCTTTAAGCATATCTTCAAAACTAATTAAGATGAAAACTTTAAATTTAAGTTTTGTTGCCATTACGTTCCTAAGGTAGGTGAATTAATTAGAGTCGCGGTTCAGGTGCCTCCTACACTCTTACTAAGATTTAGCCAGCATATATTTCAAATTGGACTGTTCTTTCCTATTTGCTTTCGTATATAAGACTTTTATATTTTTCAAAGGTTAAGAAGGTAATTATTTTTTACTATATTACTGGGGGTGTCAAAGAATTATTGTCGGCAAAATATTATTATCTGTTGAATCTGATATAACAGAATCCACACTATAATTATATTTTACAGGACCGTCAATTAGTTTTAAAATGCCTTCATTCATTTTTAAACTACTCTCATTTAAAGGGCACAAAATAACTTTTAAAGCAATATCTGTATTCATTCCCTTGAATCATTATTTATTATTGAACTTGTACAAATTCATGGGGTATTTTTATAATTTCTCCACTAATTTAATTGGAACCTCATTATTACCTAATAACAAAAGATCATTAAGATTTGACCTCATATTCTTTTTGAAGTGAACTAAAGTTGCTTCAACTATTCTAATTCTAATTCCGTCGACATGGAAAACAACTGGAAAATTAATTTATATTGATCGTTTGTTAAAAGATATAACTCAATGTAATGAAACAATGGGTGGAATAGTAATTGTATTTGATGGTGATTTTAGACAAATCCTTCCTGTTTGTCTTGGAGGCAGAATTAGAATAATTAAAGCATATATACAAAATAGTGTAATCTGGCCTAAAGTAACTTTAGTTCACTTGAAAAAGAATATGAGATCCTATTAAATTGAGTGAAGTATTATTAAAATACCCGAGGAATTTGTTTGTACCGGTTCAATAATAAATCATGTTTTTGGAGAAACGAGATTTAATGAGGCTTCAATTAAATTGAGTGAAGAGATTATTAAAATACCCGATGGATTTGTTTTACCGGTTCAATAATAAATCATGTTTTTGGCGAAACGATTGATGATTTTCAGAATATTGCTTCAAAAGTTATTATGTGCCCTTTAAATGAGGGTTGTTTTAAAGTAAAAAACAAAAATGTCAAAATTGTCAAAGTGGAAGGTCGCGAAATTTTTCGCTCCTAATTAAAATTAATTTTCATTTTATTAAATTTTATAAATATTTGTGAAATTAAAATGACCAAAATATCCAATGGAGTAGTATTTGTCACAACTTAAATCATATCCATTGCACTAATGTGACTAAACCTTTGTTTAAGGCGGTAAAAGCAGAGAATGCATCTTGAACCTGTAATAACTGTCCAACAGCTCATAATGAGTCTGTGGTTATACAGGCGGATAGTGATAGTGAATGTGACACAAACGATTCATCATAAAACTGGACCGCAAAGACCCCTGACAAACTAGATATTCCTGTAGCAAGTACAGCTAGAAATTCCTGTAGCAAGTAAATTAGCTACACTCAATATAAAAGATTGTTCTATATTTTATTCATACATATCTACAACCACTTGGTTCCGTAGTTATTGCAATTCAGAATTCTCAAAACTTCTTCAATTCCCAAATTAATGATATTCTGATACAAAACAGTACTCTTCATAAAAATAATTAATCAATAAAAAAACACTTAAAATAAGTAAAAGAGAAGTCAGATTATCTGAGCAAAAAGCAAATAATCTGGTTTGGCAATAATTCTTTATAGGCCTCTTCTAAACTTTTTACATTTTTTGTTCTTAAATAAATAGAGTCATTCCTATTTATTTTAGAAAGGAATTTCTCCAAAATGCTAATCTCATTACACGTAGGCTTATAATCACATGGTTTTAATTGATCTAATTGATATTTATAATTAAGTTTGTCTAATATACTACTAAGGTCATTATAAAGTTGACTTACCGATCGAAATTGCTCTTTTTCTGCCTCTTCTTTTAACTTTAGATATGTTTCATGTACGCCAAACGATTTTATTAATGGTTCCTTTATCTGGTCCCATGTAGCCTCGTTTAATCTCCTGATGGACATTGCAGCTTTGTCCTAAATTTTTCCCAAGAGTATTCTCGTTACACATTTTCGTTGTTCCACATCATTCAGCATTCTTGTCAGCGACTCCACTTCATTAATAAAATTGGATACTTCATAGTATCTGGTCCCAGTAAATTCTGGAACAGCTTTTAAAACATTGTCGGTATCCTACCGACTATGCCACTTTTGTTATTTTAAAATTGGAACTTTTGACTTTCCAATTTAAAACCAAACTTAACACTAAAAAAATTTTTAAGGAAAGGAAAAATTAACCAACACTTCAATTTTTCCTAATTTCTACAAAAAAATATATATAATAGAAAAACCTTAATTAAAGAAAAACAAGTAAAGAAACAATCAGTCGGTGCAACCAACTTAGAAATACCCTACATCTATTTGGTTCAAATTTAATTACATATCCATAAGTCATTTTAACGCCATAAAAGCTGTTATTAATTTGATTGTAAGACATAGCTAACCAAATTAACTTTATAATACTAAAAACATTTTCTAATTACACTATCTCTTAAAAAATATTACTAATTCTTACTAATTTATTTATTTAAAAATATTACAAAACAAAAAAACTTGTTATAAATATGTCATACTTTAAATACTAGTTAACCCTTGTACACAATTGGAACGTTCTATCTTAATTTTAAGTTACTAGTTTTATTAATTTCGATGATAAACTTTTACACATTGGGGGGTCTAAGAAAGGTACAAAATTATAGGGACACGCAGGAAATAGTAAAGAACAGCCATGTGCCAAATTTGTTTCAAGTTACTATATTTATTAATTTCGAAAATATGCTTTAAGGTCCTTGGAACTGAGTGGCTGGTCCACACCCAGTACTTCAATTGGGCTCAAATTTCAAGGACACTAAGGAAATCGAAAGCGACACCCTGAAACCAAATTTGGAGGTTCTATCTTCATTGGTTTCGGAATTATGCTAGTTTGGCCTAAATTCGATCAAAAAGTTCTAAGTTCCGGACCCATTGTCCAATCCTCACCATACGCAATCGCCGCCGTAGTTTCATTACCAATAACCTACAGCACAAATTTCATGAAGATAGCGTCATTAGTTGTTGAGTTGTTGAGTTATCGTGATTATTTTTATATGTTCGTTAGCCTTGAAACCGATTAAAAGGTCCAGAATCCGAACCCTTGGGCTGATTTCGCCCTTATGCAGTCCACGCTTAACTTTAAGCACTAGTTAACCCTTGTCCACAATTTGAACCTTCTATCTTAATTTTAAGTTACTATTTTTAATAATTTCGATTATAAGCTCTTAATACTTAAGAGGGTCTAAGAGGGATACTGAACCACCACTTCAATTGATCCCAAATTAGGGGGACACGCAAGGGATAGTAAAGAATACCCTTGTGCCAAATTTGAAGCTTCTACATTTTTTTAAGTTGTTATCTTTATTAATTTTATAGATATGATTTAAGGTCTTCGGAAATGTGTGGCTGGTTCCCGACCCACTACTCCAATGAGGCCCAATTTTCAAAGACATTAGGAAAATAGGAATGGACACCTTGATACAAAATTTGGAGGTTCTATCTTCTTTGGTTTCGGAATTATGCTCCTTTGGCCTAAATTCGATCAAAAAGTTCTAGGTTCCGAACCCTTGGTCCAATTCCGAACTTACGCAATCCCCGAAGTAGTTTCATTACTAGTAACCTACAACACAAATTTGATGAAGAAAGCGTCATTAGTTGTTGAGTTATAGTGATTTTTTATATATGATCGTTAGCCCTTCGATCGATTAAAAGGTCCAGAATCCGAACCAATGGGCCGATTTCGCCCATGTGCAATCCCCGCCGTACTTTCAGTCCTAGTAACCTCCAATTAAAATTTCATCAAGATAGCTCTATTATTTTTTGAGTTATCGTGCCTGCGTACGGATGGACGAACGGACATGGCTATATCGACTCAGGAGGTCACGCTGATCACAAATATATATACTTTTCTATATCTAGCTCGCTTCAACAAGGTGGTTACAAACACCATACCAAAGTTAATATACCCTTTTACCTATTCTATAGGTGTAGGGTATAACAATTACTGACAAATTTATTTATTTTAATGGAAATCAATTTGCTGATAAGGATTATTTTTGGATTTATAAGTACTCAATACTTTCTTTCCCATGAAATAATTAGTGACGCAATAATACAAAATTTGATTACACCCATTTGTTTCAAGTTACTAAGCTACTCCCCCACCTACTACTCCAATTAGTCCCAAATTTCAAGGACGCTAAGAAAATAGGACGGGACAAACTGATACCAAATTTGGAGGTTCTAACTTCTTTGGATTCGGAATCGTGCTATTTTGGCTTAAATTCGATGAAAAAGTTTAAGGATCCGAACTCATGGTCGGATTTCACCTATTTGCAGTTCGTGCCGTTCGGTCAATACTAGTGAACGCTTTTACACAATTGGAACGTTCTATCTTAATGTCAAGCTACTTTTTTTATTAATTTCAAAAATATGCTTTAAGATCTTCAGAACTGTGTTAATATTCCTCGACCTTCTACTCCAATTGGTCCTAAATGTGCAGGACAGAGTACTGGTTCAGGTAATTCTCTTAGACCTCCCAAGGTTTGAAGGCTTATCATCGGAATTAATAAAAATAGTAAGTTAAGATTAATATTGAATGTTCCAAATGTGTACAAGGGTTAACTAGTATTGAAAGTTTGACGGGGACTGCATTTGGGCAAAATAATACCATGGTTTCGGGTTCTCGAACCTTTGAAAAGGTCAAGTTCTAACAAACACATATCTTAAAAATACCATAACTCAGAAACTAATTACGCTATTTTGATGAAATTTATATTCCAAGTTATTAGTAATGAAAGTAACTTGGGAATTGGCTCTGGACGAGTTCGGACAATGAGTCCGGATTCTAGAAGCTTTTGATAAAAATGAGGCCAAACAAGTATAATTTCGAAACCAAAGAAGATAGAACCTTATATTTGGGGCACAGGTGTTTCTTCTTATTTGTCCCCATTTTAGATAAAGTGTTTCTTCTATCCCCATTTTAGATGAATTGAGATAGCGGTTTGCGTACCACCCCCACTACTCCCAAGACCTTAAAGCATATATGCGAAATTAACAAAGATAGAAACTTCCAATTTGATACACTATTTCCTATTTCCGTTTTATTTAACACTTTTATATTTTTAAAAGGCTAAAAATTTGACTACAAAACATATTATGTACTATATTTTATAAATTAAAAACAAAATACTTTTTTAATAAACGACGAAACTTTTTTTGTTTTTAATTTTTATTATATCATATCTTTATTTTATTGAATTATTGCCATTGGTTATATAATATAGAAATTGTGTACGATTTTTTTGTAAAATTTATTTTCATATTTAAATGAATTATATAAAAAATTCTAAATTTGTCATTGTATTTTAGAAATACATTTATTGCATATTTTGATTATTAAATTTTGTTAAAAAAAGCTAAAGAAAACATTAATGGTTTTAATTAACATTAAAAACCATCAAAGTATATAAACTTTTGTATTTATATTATTACAAATTAATATTTCTTTCGAATAACTTTGGGTTTAATTATATAAAACATTAAAAACTAAGTAAATTAAGTGAATAAATTTGAAAATTATTTAAAATGAAAATAAATAATCAAGAGCACTAAATCATTCAACAGTAAAACCACTACAGAAAAAAATTCTGAAAAGGAGTAATTGCTGCATGTGTGTAAAATTTTATTACATTGGATAAAGAGTTTTAAATATGTAATTTTGTAATTGCATTTTACGGATCCATTTATTTCAAGTTTATTTATTGTTTAATATTTTTAAATAGAATAATTAGTAAGAATTTTTAATATTTTTGAATTGATAAAATAATTAGAAAGTGTTTTTAGAATTATAAAGAAAATTTTGTAAGCCATGTCATACGATCAAACTAATAAAAGCTTTTATGGTTTTAAAATGACTTATGAACTTCCCATTAAATTTGAGCCAAATAGGTGTAGGGTATTTCTAAGTCGGCTGCACCGACTGACTATTTCTTTACTTGTTTTATTTTCACATCTATTCAAATTTAAGCTTACTTTAAAGTAACATACATATTTAAAGCTAAATTTCATTACAAAAATTTTATTATAAATTTTTATCATAGCATTTTCCATAAAAACAAAACAACGCCGAATGAGTGTTAAATTAATCTATCTTTTATTTTTATTAAATCTTTAAAGTAACATATACATTTAAAATAACAACATTTGTTAAAGATTTACAAATATAAATACAAATGAATATATAACTTTTATTTACTTAATTTTTAATAACTATTTAAATTTTTATCGAAATGTTAAACATCTATCCAAAGTTAAATTTATAATAAAATTTTAATATAAAACATATTACTTATTAAGGTTAAATATATTAATATAAAACATTTAACTTAAAAATCTTAATTGTTTCTAAATTAATTATAAATTACATTTACACTGTGCACGAAATTCCAAATATTACTAATTTGTTTTTGTTTCACTTCTCCATTTATTCTTACCACATGTCAAATTTTATATTGCGTTATTGTTTTCTAAATAATAAAGGGTATGATCAGAATTGAAGTTGAGATGAGAGTGAAACATAGTACAGGTTCAGTATAAAAATTTTATATTCATATTCAAAGTTTACGGAAGAAACTTTATAATTTTGAATGATTATTAGCTACATATAATTGCGATTTCCATGTTATTATTCTGACCGAAATTTGGCTTAAAAAAGAAAAAAAATAAGTTTTATAATTTGTTGAAAATAAGTTTTATAATAGGTTTTAAAGGATATTACGCAAACCAAGCGAATGAGTACGGTGGTGCTGCAATTTTTGTAGTTGTTATTTGAAGAAGAATAATTACAATCAAGTTTTATTGTAGTCAAGTGATTGAAAAACAACATCAATATATTAGCTTGCTATCGGTCACATTCCACTAATTTTGCAGATTTCATCAAAAATGTAGATGAACTAACGTCTTATAAACGTTCATTTATAATAGAAGAATTTAAATTTGTTAAATGGAAATAATAGGGATGTTAGAAGCTATAGGGATACTCTCTTGAGCAATGGCTTTGTAATCTGTAATAAATGCACTAGGGCATTTGCGACAAGGATTGGAATTAAGAATTGAAAAGAAAAAAAATATTTGGATTACGGCTGAAATTATTCAAATGATGAAAGTTCGAGATTCCTATAATAAGTTCGAAACGAAATAATTACCTCTCGAATCATGTGTTGCAACTGGTCATGACGGCATATTTACCAACTTTCTCAAGCAAATTGTGGAATAGGCTAGCTATGATCTTGGTTAGGTGTGTTAATCGTTCTTTTGAAACCAGGACATTCCCTGAATATCTAAAAAACCAGGTCAAGCTAATATATAAGAGTGGGGTCAAGTGAAGTCCTTTGAATTATAGGCATATCTCGGTTCTGTGCTCGTTTTCAAAAGTGTTCGAGAAAGTATTTAAAAAAAGACTTACTCACTTTATAACAAATAGATAAAATGCGTTCTTAAAGGAGATACTTCAAATAGCGCGGGATTAATGAAAAACGGTGTACCACAAGGATACATTTTGGAGCCTGATCTATTCAGATTAAATATCGATGATATTGCGCATCTGAGCCTTACTGGAGAACTAGAGCTATTTGCTGATGATGCGGCTTCAAAGGTAGTTAAGTTCTTCAAAAGTAGTGAAATAGAATTCAAGAATGCAATTCTTGAAGATTTGGTAATTATTGATAAGTGGCACCTAAAAAACAAATTGGCTATAAACATAAAGAAAACTAAAATTATATTATTTGAAAATAAAATTTATAATGATCCTATCTTTATATTTAAAAATACAAGAATTGAAGTTGTCAGAAGTCATAACTACCTAGGATTTGTAATTGACTCTAAAATGAAGTACGACGTGCATGTTGATTTTTTAACAAAACAAATTTCTTCGTACATATGTATTCTAAGAGACTAAAAAAAATTTTTTACCAAAATACTCTACACGTTATCTATTCTTCTTATATCCTGGAGTGGAGCGCCACAATTTTGTTTAAAAAATATTAAAGTGCTACTGAAAAAGCAATTAAAATAATACATAATCTACCCATACGGCATCCTTCTAACCCAATTTATTCTACGAAATATCTCTGTTTCGAGAACATCTTCAAGTGTGAGCGTTATATGCTCGCCTTTTAAATTATAAATTACAATATTAAACATAATTTCACGCTTCACCGAAATTTAAATATGCATGTGAGAGTTAAAATTGACCAAACCAATTTAAAGGTCAATTCGAACAGCATGTGGGATATTATACAAAAAATATAGTTAATCGCGAAGTTTTACGTTAATGATTTTTTACATATCAAAGAAATGAGTAATTCCTGTTTGCGCAATGATTATACCTATGAAATAGGAATAGGGTGTACTAACTTTGGTATTGTGTTTGTAACCAGCTAAAGGAAGCGAGCTAGATATGGAAAAGTATATATATTTGTGATCAGCGTGACCTCCTGAGTCGATATAGCCCTGTCCGTCCGTAGGCTCGATAACTCAAAAACTAATGGAGCTATCTTGATGAAAATTTAACTGTAGGTCACTTGGAATTAAAGTACTACGGGGATAGTTAATGAGCGAAATCGTCCCGTTGGTTCGGATTCTGGACCTTTTAATCGTTCTAAGGACTGTCGAACATATAAGAAAATAAGGATAACTCAACAACTAATGGCGCTACCTTCATAAAATTTGTGCTGTAGGTAACTAGTAATGAGACTGGCGGGGATTGCGTGAGTTACTTATTCACCAAATCCTTTATGTAATAAAATAAATTATTTAGCAGACACTACTACAGCACTTCCTGTTATTGTCAAAACAAATTCTATTCCAACAAAAATAACAGACGCCAATTTTGCATTTCCTGTTATTCCTAAATAATAAATTTATTAATCAAATAATTTATTAACAATATCATATTTCAATCATGTTTAATCATAATTTTATCGTGGAATAATTAAATCAAAAGCTTTCCCACACTGAACTAAGATTGCTCGAATTGAACCAAAATTAAATATAATTAAGTTAAGTATTGCTGAGATTGCAATTTTTAAATAATATAAATAGTCATACAAATCAGAAGAATTTTAATCATTCTTTAGACCTGAAAGTAGTCATAAATAAATCATTTGTTTAAATTTAAAATCAATTAAAAGTGTTGTAATTTAAGATAACTGTAAAATAAATATTTTTTCAAAATAAAATTTAAAAAGTTTTTTTTTTTAAATAACCAAAAGTAGTTATTTAAGTGGCGCATTCGGTAGGATAATTTAAATATATTTAAAAAAATTATCCAGTGATCGAATCTACAATATAATATACGATAGTGGACAACGAAGGATATTAAATTATCCACAGAAACTATCTTCGTACATAACAAAATTAAAATCATAAATGCGGTAGTAGAAAACAAAGGATTACACATTATCCGCAGAAACAAGCTTCGCACTTAAAATTGAATCAAATTTTATGAGCAAATACGACCAGAACAGGAATATCGAAAATCAAAACGAAATGGAAGACAACTAAAAGAACGTATCATCGCACAACAACACAAATTCAAGCGATGATGGAAACTATAAAGAACTTACAAACACAAATACAAGCACCAGCACCAGCACCAACTCCAGCAAACGCAATATGCAGTATATATAGAAACATCAAGTTCATGTCAACTTTTACTGGTAAAGGGGAAGTAGTGTTACCTCCTTCTAATTACTAATGTAGAATATCAGCTATCAACAACAAATGATGCAGGTACCAAACACGCAATGGTTCGAGCAATATTCTACGAATAAATACAAGTTGAGGCGAAAAGCTGTGTTATTAATGTACCGGATCCATCCGATTGGGAAGCAATTAAAGTAATATTAAAACTAAGATACAGACCAGTAGTAGAGCCGTCCGAAACTTATAGGATGATCTCCAACTTGAAAATTAACTCGGTAACTGAATTAGCTACCACTATCCAAGATATTAAATAGAAGGCAGATGAAATTCAGGTTTATTATACAGGCTAAAATCACTTCGATTTAAGCAATGTAGGTAGTCTCTTAGTTAAGACAACAAAGAAATGACACAAGGAATTTTGTTAGATAAAACTTATTATGAAAAAGAGTTAGGTAATGTTGTTGCTACCATGAGAGAAAGAAGATTTGAAGATTCATGTATTAGAAAAGAATTTAATAAAAATATAACTAATCAAAAAATTTTTAATGTTAACCAAAATAAAAATGTAAATAACAATAGAAATTCAGCATTTAATAATGATTTTTTTTTTTTTTTTTGTGTTTTATTTTTCTATTCATTATGTTATTTTTTAAAATTCAAAAACAAAAACTTAAAAAGAATTCTTATATGCTAAAATGTAATTTGTACATGGCTGACCAATATGTCAGCTCTCACAATTTATTTAGAACCATATCTCACAATTTATTTAGAACCATATTATTATATATCTCTTTTGTTGTTTTACTATTGATATTTTGATTTCAATATAATATAATTTTAGTTTTAATTTAATGTTAGTATAATTGAATTTATTGGAAAAATTTTTTTAAATAAAAACCAATTTTTTTTATTTATATGTTTTATAAAATCTTAAAACTAAACTAACCTAATACTTATACCTATACCTAAACCTACAATAACCTACGTTACATCTAAATTTTTCCAAAAGTATGGTTTTTTAATTTCTAATTTATTTTTTGCAGGAATATACATATCATATTTAAACAACTCATTGTCATTAATATTTATTATATTTAAATTTAAAGGTATTTGTTTTATTTTCGCGTTTCTTTTATAGTGGTATAAAATCGGAATATTTTGATTATTTTCAATATAATTATGTTTGTCCAAAAACACGAATCCTTCTGGAGGCAAAAACCTGTAACTAGGCAGTTTTTAATGTACTCAAAATTTTCGTACCATGGATGGCAGATTAATGAGTTCTCGCATGATTCACTACTCCTTTGTATATGATTACGTATGAGACGAATGATAAAATTGTCGATTCTAATTATGTTCGCCTTATCATATATAAATTTATTTGAATAATAGTGCATATTAGTGTTAGGTTTTCTATTGTAATTTGTACAAGCTCTTAAACACTTGCGTTCGAATATTCTTAATTTTTCCATCAGAGAAGCATTAACATTATACCATATTGGACAGGCATATGTTAGTACTGGACGGATTAAGGTTTTGTAGCAGAGCAATTTAACATTGTTGCACAGTGTTCTGGAAAAGAACAATTTTCCTAAATTAATAAAGGCGTTATTTGCTTTTCTTATTTGATTTTTAACATGATAGTTAAAGTTTAACAAATAATTATAGTGAACTCCTAAATACTTGAAGTTCACAGAGTTTTTAATTTTTGTTTTGTCTGGAGTTAATATATAAAAATCTCTCCAGCATGATTTAACATTATATTTTACTTTGTTAATAGTATTCCTGAATAACATGTTTCACATTTTTGATAATTTACTTTTAGCTTCCAAAGAAGACTATAAGATATCACTTTATAAAACATTTTTTGTAAAATGTATTGTGCATCTCTTAGATTGTCACTCGTTGCGTAAATTAGTAGCTTATATTAAGGCAATTGTTAAAAATTATTGTGTATAAGTTAATTACTGAAATAGGAAGATGTTTTAACACTATATTTGGAATTTTATCTATACCTGCCGATGTTTTACCTGTAAGTTTTGATAAAATATCTTTGAGTTCATTTTGAGCTATAAAATAATTATTCAAAGTTTCATTTTCAAGTAAATTATTTGAATGTAAATGATTGTTAAATTTAACAAGGGATATTTTATTTGTTTTGTTATTTTGTATTATTTGGTTTAAATTGTTAATACTTTGCTCTACATTGTTACTTATTGGGGAAAATCTGTTTTTAACTTGCTTTTGAACTTGGTATAAATGTGTTGCCATTACTTCATTTATGTGTTCGTTTTCTTTGATAATATAATTATTGTTTTCTATTTTAAGTTTATTTAAATTTAATTGGGCGTCGTTTAAAATTTGCGTATTGTTAATTGGAATTTTTAAGTAGTCCATTTTGTTTGAGGTTTGTTTTTTATAAATTTTTTTAATTTCAGAGAACAAGTTTTTATTGTTTGGTAATTTTATGTTTTTGATTCTGTTAGTCCAATAATTATTTATTGAGAGTTTAATATTTTGTTTTATTATCGAATTTATGTTTTTCAGTAATGAATTAATTCTTAGAAATGATGGTGCGTTTTTGTCTATTTTAATTTTAATTAATTTAAATTTAGCTGTAAGTAATTCACTTTTATATTTTTTAAGTCTAGTAATAGTTGGATTTAAGTAAATATCTAGGCTATTAAAATTATTGTTTTTGGATGGGATTGTTAACGACATTGCTTTCCGTATTGAATTTTCAATGTTTTCGATATAAAAGTCAATGTCCCTATCTGTTAGGTTTTTATTGTTAGGAATATTTTTAAGAACATCATCATTTCTCACTAAATTATTTAACACTTTCTTAAATTTGTTCCATTTAGCTTTCCTAAATAAATAAATTTTTTCAGGTGATGGAGCCAGTAAATATTCTTCCATATTATTATAACTAATTTCAGTCCCTAAAGCTAAATGGTCACTATCATAAGAATATGTTTTTATTTGGTTCTGATTATTAGTTTTTAAATTAATTCTTATGTCAGTTAGGAATATGTCGATATACGATTCTCCTCTCGGAAATGACGGTATATCGGAAGAATATAAATTAATCCTATACATACAATTAAATCTTTCGATAAATTTTTCGAGAATAGATCCTCGAGCATTATTTGATTGATTTCCCCATTTTATGTGTTTAGCGTTTAAGTCTCCTGCCAAAATAAAATAGTTATTAATGTTATCTAATTGAAGAGTTTGAAATAATTCCAGTAATTCTTTATTAAAATTAGCATTATGATTTTGTGATGCATAAGCAGATATTATAAAAAGGTTTTTATTTCTATTTAAAAGTCTTATTTTTATAATACATACTTCTAAACATTTAAACCTATTTAGAGTATAATCTTTAATTATATCAAATTTTAAATTATTTTTAATTAGAATGGCCGTACCTCCACCTAAAGTAGCTTCTATCTAAGTAGATCTATCATGTCGAATTAATTTATAATCCTTTATTTTTATACGACTAGTTTTATCTAATTTCGTTTCACATAAGGTAACCACATCCGGGTTGTGAACATTTAAAAAATTTATTAATGAGAGTTGTTTAAGATAAGATCTACAAGAATTTACGTTTATAGAAAACATTTTTAATTTTAATTGTAGCATAGTTTTATTCATCATCATGGACAGTTTCAAATAAGAAATCGGTGAAACTTCCGGAAAGGGGTTGTGAGCTATCAAGATGACGTCATCACATAACGGTACTAAATATCTCAAAGTTTTCGAATATATATACCATTAGTGGCGATGGCGCCATCTAGTGGTCGAAAAATGCATTACAAAATGTTCCTAAGATTTTGTAGCATTTTTATTAAAATGTTATATTTTTCCTGTTAGTCCATAAACTAGAACCAACATCTTACAATATTGTAGGGCATGATATTGTCTTTCATAAACATCTTGTTTCATCTGGATCGGTGCTACCATTTTTGAGATATTGAAATTTAAAGTGAAAAATTAAAAAAAAAAAAAAAAAAAAATCAAACTTTCAAAAAAACTAGTATAACTGTGAAATTTTCAAAAACACCCTGTATTATTATTATACTATTATAAAGGTCTCTTAAAACTCTTTCCAACGGTATATAATAAGTATGGCATATGTTGACAAATAGCCCACCAGAGAACATAAATGCAAAAATGACGCAACAATTTTATTAAAAAATACATTTTCATACTTTATTTGTCATAAATTTATTTTGCCTTTGTTTTCCATTTGAAATATTTATTTTAAAATTTAAGAATGTACTTTATAGTTTGATACAATATTGAGTTGGGTTTTGTTTAGAGGATTTTTGAGGTATTTATATATGTATGTAAAGTATAATTAGAAAGGACCTTAGAGTGGGTTATAAAGTCAGAATTATACGCTTTTTCCAGAATATTTATATACTAAGATTTTGAAGATTGACAGGGTTTTGAGTTGGATATAAAATTACGCTTATACTGTTCCAACAACCTGTATAACGTTTTATTAATTATTTTTAATGCTTTATAGAACAATAATACATGGGAAAAAATTAAAAAAAAAAAACATTATTTTTAAGTTAATTCAATTTTTTTTTTTATTCAGCCACAGTATAAATTTTTAATTTGTCATTCAAATGCGGAATAAAGCCATATCGAGAATTTTTTTACGTATGTACGTTCTAAAATTTTACGAAATAAAGCCATATAGTAAAATTGATACAAATTCTAACACTAAAATGAAAAGAATGGTATAAGAATTCGGATACCTAATTCATTCAAAAAATTAATAAGTTCCTAATTTTTTTTAATACATAATATTATTATATTTTCATTACGAGGGCGCCGCCCCCGAACCCCCGCTAACTCAATTATTGAAGCTAGATTTTGAATCCAACACAAAATGAAAAGAATGGTATAAGAATTCGGATACCTAATTCATTAAAAAAATTAATAAGTTTCTAATTTTTTTAATACACTGTAATAAAAAATGTTAAATAATATTATATTTTCATTACGGGGGCTGCCGCCCCCGAACCCCCGCTAACTCAATTATTGAAGCTAGATTTTGAATCCAACACTAAAATGGAAAGAATGGTATAAGAATTCGGATACCCAATTCATTCAAAAAATTAATAAGTTCCTAATTTTTTTTAATACACTGTAATAAAACATGTTAAATAATATTATATTTTCATTACGGGGGCTGCCGCCCCCGAACCCCCGCTAACTCAATTATTGAAACTAGATTTTGAATCCAACACTATAATGAAAAGAATGGTATGAGAATTCGGCATAGCTATTTCATACAAAAAATAATCAACCCTAATTAATAAATATAAATATTCTGGAAAAGGGGCAATCCTGCTTTTGAATCCAACTCCAAAATCCCTCCTAATTGAGAATCCCACATATACACATATATATAAATATTCTGGAAAAAGCGTAAAGCCCTGCTTTTGAATCCAACTAACAGTCCCACATATACACATATATAAATATTCTGGAAAAAGCGGCAATCCTGCTTTTGAATCCAACTCTAAAATCCCTCCTAATTGAGAATCCCACATATACACATATATAAATATTCTGGAAGAAGCGTAAAACCCTGCTTTTGAAACCAACTCTAAAACTCCTTCCTAACTATTTAAATAAAAAAGTTTGGAAAATTAAATTGCTTCTATTTTCACAAATAAAATTACTTCTGATTTTGTAGCCTAAGGACCTTTCTAATTATATTTTTACATACATATTTAAATAAAAAAAATTTTAAAACTTTGAGGTTGTCACCTCCAAAATCCCTCGAAACAAATTGTCAGAACCAAACTCAATATTGTATCCAAACCTAAAATGCATTCTTACATTTTTAAATTTGCCAAAAAGGCAAAATAAATTTATGACAAATAAAGTATGAAAATGTATTTTTTAATAAAATTGTTGCGTCATTTTTGCATTTATGTTCTCTGGTGGGGCTATTTGTCAACATATGCCATACTTATTATATACCGTTGGAAAGAGTTTTAAGAGACCTTTCTAATGGTATAATAATAATACAGGGTGTTTTTGAAAATTTCACAGTTATAGTAGTTTTTTTGAAAGTTTGATTTTTTTTTTTTTTTTTTTTAAATTTTCACTTTAAATTGCAATATCTTAAAAACGGTAGCACCGATTCAGATAAAACCGGATTTATATGAAAGGCAATATCATTCTCTACAATATTGTATGATGTTGGTTCTAGTTTATGGTCTTACAGGAAAAATATAACATTTTAATTAAAATGCTACAAAATCTTAGGAACATTTTGTAATGCATTTTTCGACCACTAGATGGCGCCATCGCCACTAATGGTATATATATTCGGAAACTTTGAGATATTTAGTACCGTTATGTGATGACGTCATCTTGATAGCTCACAACCCCTTTGCGGAAGTTTTGCCTAAGAAATCTACCCTTGCAGATAAACTTTGCATTTCGTTTTGCATTTCATTTTGTGCATTTTTAAAATCTTCATTTAATTTGTTTACATTTTTTGTTAAATCACTTATAGCTAAAAGTATTTTATCTAAATTTATGTTGTTATTGTTATTTGTATTTTTTTCATATGAAATATTATTTTTATTGTTGGCATTGTTATTGTTGTTATTATTATTGTTGTTATTAATATTGTTATTGTTGTTGTTATTAGTATTGTTATTGTTGTTGCAAACAGCATTTGCATAGGAGCAGGTGCTTTTTACAAAACTATCAATTTTTGTTGTTTTATTTGTTGTTTTTTTTATTTTATTTTGTTTACTTATCTCAATATCATTTATTTTTTTTGTGAAGACTGGGCATTTTGTGTAAGATGCAGGGTGACCATATGACTTGCACAAAGTACAAAATAATTTTTCTGTATTTAATAATGATCTTTCTAACCAAAAGTTTAATAATAGATCAAATAATAGTAAAAACGCGCAATTTCAACTAAATAATTATTCAAATAATAATTTTAATAACAACTGAAGACCATTTGACCAGGTCAAATGATAATTTTTATAAAAATAATAATTTCGGCAGCTTCCGACACTATCAACAATGGCCAGGAAACTTTAGGAATAATTTAGGCCAATATCGCCATCAACAGAATTTTCCTACACAAAGACCAGTTGATCCAAATGCGATGGAAGTAGAGAATATTCAAAATAAAGAACATAAAGTGAAAAGAAATGAAAATAATAATATAGATTTTTTTATAACCTAGCCTGAGAGCTCCCCATTATTAAAATAGCAATAGAAAACAGAATATTTTAGCATTAATTGACCCAGCATCTATTTTTAGTATTATTGACGATAGAGTAAAAGGTTTTGAAAAATGTAAAATCCAACCATTGGTTTACTCAACAATTAGTGAAAAGAGAGTATTATATTGGATTTCAAAATATCCATACACGACCACCAAAAGAATTTAAAATGCCATCCAATGCATTAATAAGGTGGAAAGTTAAAAATTTTTCAAATAGAAAGTACCAAATGATAATAGGTTCTGATTTATTAAATTGTTTAGAAAGTATAATAGATTTTGAAAAAGGAAGTATTAACGTAAACGAACAAGATATAAAATGGGAAAATTCACCATATAAATTAAATGAAATATGTATTTTAGAAACGGTAGACCCAAAACTAAATTTATTAAAATTAGACCATCTTAATTCAGAAGAACGTTTAGAAATTTAAAAACTAGTAAAAAGATTCTGAAAGTTGTTTTTCAAAGACGGTGACATACTGACACAAACGACAGAAATTAAACATGAAATAGTAATAACAACTGACCAATCCATAAACTCAAAACTCTCTATTAAAACAAATAGCAGAAATGCAAATCCAAAAAAAAAGTAAATGAGGGAGAGAAAGACAAAGAATTAATTGAATTATTAAATATACTCAACGTTGAATAAAACGTCACAATGGCAACAGTACATTCTGCAGAGGAAGAATTACAAGACCATATTGGCATTAAAAAGGGAATAGTTAATGTGTATAAAACACAAATTATTCTCACAAATAATAAAATTTTGGACATGGAAAATATTTTAGGTAGAAGAATAATATATATAGCTGGATACGATTTCAATAATTTAAATGATATTTTAAGAGGATATACGAGTAATATAAAAGGTATAACTGGCATATATTCAGAACTACCAGACCATAAATATAATATTGTACAAAATAAACTTATTGACATATTTTCAAGTGATAGAAATATAAAATTTATTAAATGTTCGTTTAGAGCACAAGAAATGGAAACTGAAGTAGAAACAGTGAAACAAATTTAATTCTATATACATAAACATATAATCAGTTAAAAAATATAATATACTACCCAAAATTGTTAGAAATAATTCAAAAAGTTATAAATCAATGCGATATCTGTCAGCTGGTTAAATTCGACAGAAAACCTATTAAACCTAAATATAATCTCACAGAAACACCCAGTGATATAAATCACATCACATCAGACACTCATTATATTGATGATACTGACAATGATAATTCAGACGGTAAATAGTAATTTATTAGAAATAAGCAGTATAAACTCAAATACGGGATTTGTATAAATTCATTCAGATAAAGAAGATTAAGTTACCCAGACAGATATTGTCATACATATTATTCACCCAGGCGAAATTTTGGAACTACTTGACAACATTTCAAATAAAACCAACATACTACAATCCAAGCAAAAGGAAGTACTACAAACTGAAATTGCAGAAATTATAAATAAATTAAAAACACTATACCTATGAGAAGATTAAGATGTGGTTTAGTAAACGGCATCGGTATTATGTTTAATTGCTTATTTGGGACAATGGACGAACAAGACCGACAAAATATCGAAAAACACTTACAAAAAATATATCAAAACAACCATTTATTAATCTCAGATCATAATGATCAAATTGAAATTAACAACCAGTTTCATAGAACAATAAATCAAATTAAAACAATTATAGAAAATGAAAAAAAATAGTTTCAAATCGAATAAATATGTTAGAAGATTCTCTTAATCAACAAAATTTATACTTAGACTAACTTTTCAAAATTCAATTTATTAAAGAAAAAATTAATACGATACAATATAATTTAGCATCTATAAGGCACGGAATTCTACACCCAAATATATTAACAGAAGAAGAAATAGAAAACTATCAAATAGACTTTTACAAATTACAATACCTTACATTAGGTCTAGCTCAATATAATGAAAGTTAATTATTGCTGACAATTAAAATTCCCAAAAAAATAAAAACAGTACAATTACAAGTTGTAATTCATGTACCCAATATAGAAAATAAAGAAGTAGCTTATACTAATGAAATCATATTTACATCTAATATATAAAGAAGAAAATTTGTTTGTTTATTTGTTTGTTTATTTGTTTGTTTGTTTGTTTGTTTGTCCAGGATTCACGTGAAAACCACTGGTCCGATTGACACCAAATTTTAGAGGAATAATTTTGGGAGTCCGGGGGGTGACATAGGCTATGTCGCATTTTTATAAGTCAGCAGGTTGCGGCTCCAGAGCCGTTTTAAGCTTTTTCGTTTTTTTGATGTCGAGTCGAAACGGTTTGACCGATTCACTTGAAATTTTGCACGAATGTTCTTCTTATTACATGGAATTAATGGTATAAAGCTGGTTGGAATAAATTAATCCCTTTCGGCCCGGCGGGCTTCCAAAAAATTTTGTTTTTCCGATTTGTGTCCAATTTTACAGGGTGGTTTTGCAGTCAAAAAGAGAGGCTGGCACAAATTTTTGTTGGGTTCGGTTAACCCGTTTGGGCACGAGAGCGCAATGAAGCTTTTTCAATGTTTTTGATGTCGAGCCGAAACAGTTTGACCGATTGACTTGAAATTTTGCACAAATGTTCCTCTTAGCAACCGCAATTAGTTGCATAAATTTGGTTGGAATAAATTAACCCCTTTCGGCCCGGCGGGCTTCCAAAAAATTTTGTGTTTCCGATTTGTGTCCAATTTTACAGGTTGATTTTGTAGTCTAAAAGAGAGGCTGCAAAAAGTTTTAGTTAAGTTCGATTAACCCATTTTCCACGACGACGCTATGAAGTTTTCTATATATTTTATTTTCTTATACGATTAAAAGTATTTTATTGAAAATTTTGTACCAGCATTTTAATTAAAACCCACAGGGTTAATTTGGTTTTGACCTGTTTGTGCGTTTTGAACAAAGATTCAATGAAATTTTCAGTTTTCTTCAAATGAAATCTAAAAATCAAAAAATTCAATTTGTTATATATAATGCTTAAATACATAGTATTTTAAAACAGTTTTTCCAAAAAATAAGCCTACATTTCTCTCATAAAATCATAAAAAAACGAGGAAGAGCGTATTACAACTTTCAGGTGAGTACTAAACAAAATATAAGTTGAAAAGCGAATTTTTAAACCTTTTCTAAACCATCGACTATATTTTATTCAAGCGTTGGCAATTCAAGAAAATCCCCTTTTGACCTATAGTAATTTTAATTCAGTTAACATTGTTCACCGGAAACCTACCATCCTCAACTATATCGTCAAGGAGCACCAAATTGTCAAGAAGCACCATGTATAGAAAAATTGGAGATAATCGTTCAAATTGTTTTGCAAACTGTTTTTTAAAGTTTTTGTTTCGCAATCGATTAAAAGAACTCGACAAACCTTTTTTTTAAGTATTCCCCTAATTCAAAGAAGTTGTACCTACTTTCAAAAATTGGACGTAATTTACTTACAAATTTTTTTTTGAACAATCGTCGGCAGGGGTTAACAACCTTCAAGTCTGTTAGTAATTAGAACTTCAATTTCCAAGAAGAACACATATACGAAATTTGAAGTTAATCTGTTAAATCATTTCTAATATATAGCAAACCAACGAAAAAACCTATAAAAAGCTGTTGGGCCACGATGGGTTAACGGAACTCCACAAATATTTTTTGTGGCATTTATAGGCAAAGTTGTATCTCAAAAAATTTTTACAATTTGCAAGCTTCCGGACAACGCCGGGTAAATCTGCTAGTATAATAATAAAACTTATACATATGAAAAATTGAAAACTTTAAATGAATTAACCTTAAGCAAACATTGTATATTTAAAAATAACTGTCAATTAATAAATAATAAATTAATAGAAATTATAAAAATTGATAAAGAGACAATTTGAATTAAAAATGCTAATAATTTACATATAAATCAATCATGCGATAAATCATGACATCAAATCATGTGCTTATTCACTTTAACAATTGTTCATCAAATAGAATGGATCAATATATTTCAAATTTAAAATATATATATTTCAATAAAAATTCTATTATCCATTAAATCAAACCTATAGTTTTAAGAGTAAAATAACATTTAATGAAATTGTATTAGAAAATGAAAATAATGTAAACGTAATCAAAGTATTAAAATTACAGAGACATGTCTCTTATATATTCGACATGACGATTTTTGTATTTGGAATAATTGAAGCAATTGTGTTAGTTAAAAAATTTGTATATTTTAAAATTATTAAAAGAATTCAGGAGAATTCTAATTTAAAGGAGGAAGAAGTTACGTATTCACCAAATGCTTTATGTAATAAAATAAATTATTTAGCAGACACTACTTCAGCACTTGCTGTTATTATCAAAACAAGTGCAAATTCTTCAAATTCTATTCCAACAAAAATAACAGACGCCAAATTTGTATTTCCTATTATTCCTAAACAATGAATTTATTAATCAAATAGTTTATTAACAATATCATATTTCAATCATGTTTAATCATAATTTTATCGTGGAATAATTAAATTAAAAGCTTTCCCACATTGAACTAAGATTGCTCGAATTGCACCAAAATTAAATGTAATTAAGTTAAGTATTGCTAAGATTGCAATTTTTAAATAATATAAATAGTCATACAAATCAGAAGAATTTTAATCATTGTTTAGACCTGAAAGTGGTCATAAGTAAATCATTTGTTTAAATTTAAAATTAATTAAAAAAGTTGTAATTTAAGATACCTGTAAAATAAACATTTGTTCAACATAAATTACAATTTTTTTTTTTTAAAAACAATCACAAGTAGCTAATTAAGTCGTGCGGTCGAGATCGGACGATGGGTTCGAATCCTAGAAGTTTTTGATCGAATTTAGGACAAACAAGCATAATTCCGAAACCAATGAAGATAGAACCTTCAAATTCGGTTTCAGGCTGTCCCTTTCTATTCCCTTAGTGTCCTCGAAAATTGGAACCAATTGAAATAGTGGGTCAAGGACCATCCACATAGTCTCGAAGACCTTAAAGCATATTTTAGAAAATAATAAAGATGGTAACTTCAACCAGATGCAGAAGCTTCAAATTTGGCTCAAGTGTGTTCCTTACTTTTTCCTACGTGTTTGCTTAATTTATGATCAATTAGAGTGGTAGTTCAGGTAACTCCCAAGGTTTAAAAGCTTATCATCCAAATTAATAAAAATAGTAACTTTAAATTAAGATAGAATGTTCCAATTGTGTACAAGGGTTAACTAGTATTGATAGTATGACAGGGACTAACAAACATATATATAACTCAAAAACTAATTAGGCTATTTTGATGAAATTTAAATTCTAGGTTACTTGAATTGAAAGTACCATGGGAATAGTTTCTGGTCGAGTTCAGACAATGAGTACGGAATCTAGAAGTTTTGACAGAATTGAAGCCAATAATTTCGAAACCAAAGAAGATAGAATCTTAAATTTGAGGCACAAATGTTTCTTCTTATATGTTTTGTGTACGTGAAATTTTGGATGAATTGGAATAGCTGTTGGCGTACCGCCCCAACTACTCCCAAGACCTTAAAGCATATATTCGAAATTAATAAAGATAGAAACTTCAAATTTGATACACTATTTCCCATTTTCGTTCTTATTTAACAATTTTTTATTTTTAAAAGGCTATGAATTTCACTATAAAACATATTATGTATTATATTTTATAAATTAAAAAACGACGAAATTTTTTTTTTTTAATTTTTATTATATTATATCTATATTTCATTGAATTATTTTTTTTTTATTTATTTATTTAGTATTTTAAATACTATTAAACGACAATGTTTTTTATACAATATTTTTATAAAATATTTTACTTTGATTTGATCATAAAGTTATATTAAAAAATCAAAACTCAAAATTTAATTTATTTCAAAAAAAGAAAGAAAGTGTTAAATATAAAAGAGAAATAAAAAATTACAATATGTAGACAAATAAAAAATAGAATTGAATATATACAAAAATTATTAATTTAAAAGATTTTAATTTACTTAAACTTTAATTTTCTTTAATGTACTTAATTGTTTTTAATTTAAATTTTTTAAAGTTATTTTCATTTTTAATATCGTTGGGCAGCTCGTTCAACATTTTCAACCCTTCGTATAAAATTGTTTTCTTTGCTTTTTCATTGCGGAAAAAATCCAAACGAAAATTAAAAATATTCCTAAGGTAGTAATTCTGCACATCTTGTACGTATAACAATTTAGAGCAAAGATAGTTTGGTAAGATATTATGCTTCATTTTGAATACAAAATTTAACACGTTCAATTTGTAACGTTCTCGTATATTTAACCACTTCAGCGTTGTGAGCATGTAGTTAATCGATGTATATCTGCTACATTTCAAAAATATACGCATTCCACGATTTTGAAGCTTTTGTAGCCTTTCTAAAGTTAAATTGGATGGGAACGCAATAACGGTTGAGCAATACTCGAAATGTGGCTTTACCATCGTGTTAAAAATATTTATTGGACTGCATAAAGAAAGTTTGTTTCTAATCCGATACATAAATGATAGTTTTTTTTTCGATTTTTTTGCACATGAAGTCAATAAGTTTGGTAAAATTTAACTTTCTGTCAATAGTTAAACCTAAATATTTTATTTCATCGACCGTTTCGAAAATTGTACCATCGATTGAAATAGAATTATTTAAGACACCATTAAACACCATTGCCTTAGTTTTCTGAATATTTAGGCTTAGTTTATTTTCTTCAAACCAGCTATTGATGTTACTTAAATCTGCGTTTATTTTATTGACACATTGATCAACATTTTCATTCTCTATATAAATTAATGCGTCGTCCGCAAAAAGTAGTATTTTACCAAACTCAACCACTTTTTCTATGTCGCTAATAAATAATAAAAACAATAAGACTCCTAAAATGGTTCCTTGTGGAACCCCTGTGGAAACTTTTTTAGATTCAGAGAAATGATTTTTAAATTTTGTTCTCTGAGTTCTATTATTTATATATGAATCAAACCATTTATATTCTTTTGCTCGTATTCCATATTTTTCAAGTTTTTTCATTAAAATATTTTCGTTTGAGATCAACAAACACTGCAATTATGGTTTTTTTGTTATGTATGGAGACTTTCCAATTGCTCACTACCAGATTTAATAATGTTTCACAACTGTGATTTTTGCGGAAACCTGACTGATTTTCAGAGATTAGTTGATGTTTTTCTAAGAAATTTTCTAATTGTATATTCACTACTTTCTCTAAAATGTTTGCCTCGCATGCGATCATATTTATCGGTCGAAATTCATTACATTTTATAGTATTTTTAACCTTTTCTATTGGGATTACTGTTGTTTCCTTCCAATTTTCAGGGTATTTACCTGTAGCTAGTGAGTCGTTAATTATATCTAATAGATTTTCTCTAATGATATCATAATTATCTAAAATTATTCTCTTATTTATAAAATTTACATCTCTTTTATTATTCATGCTTTTAATAATGCATTTTAACTTACTTAAGGTTATTAATTCAAATGAAAAGCATTTTCATTTCTATTTACTAAATTTTTAAATTCAATATTTGGAATATTTGCATTAATTTCAATTATGCTATCAATAAAAAATTCATTAAATTTATTTGCTATGGTTATCTTATTGACATATTTCCTATTATTAAATTCAATTTCATTTACCTCACTAAACGTGTTACTCTTTAAAACATACGATTTTATTATTTTCCACATTGATTTTTGATCATTAGCGTTCGTAACTTTATTAATTAGAAATTTATTTTTTTCATTTTCAAGCTTTTTTTATAATTATTCCTTAGTTGCCTATACCTTCCCAATCTAGCCCAGTATTTGACCATTTGGCTTTTCGGTATTGAACTATTTTATTATGCTTCATATCCCTTAATTCATTTGAAAACCACATATTATTTCTGTTATTTATATGCTTCGTTGTAATAAAATTGCTTGCTATTTTTGACAAACTTTCACTAAAGATGCTCGCTTTTTTATCGCATGATCCAAAATGTAGCATAGATAGTGGGCTTCTAATATTTTATTATATTTTAAAAATTTTTTACTTTTAACTTCATCGTTTAAGCTATGCAGTACTTCAATTTCTACCATAATACTTTCGTGATCACTTACTTTTAACGAATTATCAATTTTTGTTGTGATTTTATTGGGATTATTTGTAATTATAAAATCTATTAGTGTACTGCTGTTCATGGTAATTCTAGTTGGTTGATTTAGCATTTGCTTGAATCCTGCATCACTTATTATTTCTAACATTTTTAGTTTCTTTGAAGAATTATTCAACCAATCAATATTAAAGTCACCAACAATTAATACATCATAATTTAATCGGTCAATTCATCCATTATTCTACTAAAACTATCATAAAATTCATTTAAAGTGTATGCCTGATTAGGCGATTTATATACTATGACTAGGTAAATTACTATTGATTTCATATATACTGATAAAATTAAACACCACAAATTTAATCCAATACAAATTTTTTTAATAACTTCATAATTCCAAGACATGCTTACATAACATAAAACACCACCTGTATGTCTTGAGTTTGAGTCAACTCTTATTATATTATAGCCATCTATTTGTACTAAGTTATCTTCATCTTCTTCGATTAGATGCGTTTCTGTCAAACAAATAAACTCAAAAAATTTATTTTCAATTATACATTCTAATTCATTAAAATTATTTATTACTCCTTGTACGTTTAAGTATAGCAGTTTTGCATTATTAATACTCTTTTCTTCATATATTGGTTGCTAGAATATTTTTTTCCTTTCTAATTCAATTTTTTTCTTATACACATTACAGTTTTTATCTAGGGCATTATGATTTGTATCTAGATTAAGACTATTTTCTATGTTCACATTTACACAATTACAACATTTTAAAAACTTTTACTTCTACTTCAGTGTTTTTTAGTATTTCATTTTGGCTCTTAAGTTTTTTAATTAATTCATCTTTATTCATTTCTTCAGAAATGCCTAGAATTTTTATTCTTGGTTTTCTACCATTATTAACTTTAATTTTATATGAGTCTTTCATTTTTTCTTCAGCCAATTTTTTTAGTTTTTCTATAGATTCCTGATTTTCACATGAAACTACTACAATACCATTTTTTGCATTAACTAAAGAAGACCCAGCTAATTCATTCTCTACAATATTTAGATTATTTTCTATATCCGTCTTAGTTTTTTTATTATCTTGCACAATTTTTGGTTTTATAATTAAATTTGGTAATTTTTTTTTCAATTTCTGCATAAGATGTTGTTTTCATATTATTATTGTTACATACCTTTTCAATGTGATTGACAATTTCTTTATCGCTCTCATTTATTTCTTTAAAATTTTGCTTTATCTCATTCCAATTACTTTTTTGCTCACTAATACAATTTTTGATTTCATCGATACTTTCTTCCATAGCTTCAACATGCACTTCAATAGATTTTATTTTATTATATCTATCTTTGCACTCTTCACACATTAAAACAAGTAAAGCAACAGTCAGTCGGTGCAACCGACTTAGAAATACCCTACACCTATTTGGTTCAAATTTAAGGACATATCCATAAGTCATTTTAACACCATAAAAGCTGTTATTAATTTGATCGTAAGACATAGCTAACCAAATTAACTTTATAATACTAAAAACATTTTCTAATTACACTATCTATTAAAAAATACTACTAATTCTTACTAATTTATCTATTTAAAAATATTAAAAAACAAACAAACTTGAAATAAATGAAAATATATTTGTTCCAATTCAATTACAAAATGAAAAAATTCTAATTATTAAATTTTGTGATAAAAAGATAATCAAAGCATAATATATTTAATAATCCAAATTTTTAAAAATTGCATTTATTTTAAATGGTTACTTTATATACCTATTAGAAAAGCTTATAAACGCAAAATATGCAATAAATGTATTTCTAAAATACAATTACAAATTTAGACCTTTTCCTATAATTCATTTAAATATAAAAATACATTTTACATAAATGCAGCAAGTACCTTTGAACATAGCTGAACCACTACAATTAAGTCTAGATTTCGGAGACACATAGGACATAGGCAATATATTCTTTAGCTTCGAAATTAAACTCGACCACAACCAATTCCCATGGTACTTTCATTACTAGTAACCTAGTGTTAAATTTCATCAAAATAGCGGCATAATTTTTTGAGTTATGGTGTTTTTAAGATATATGTTTGTTAGTCCTTGAACTTTTCAAGGGTTCCAGAACCCGAAATTATGGTACGATTTCGCCCATATACACAATTGGAACGTTCTATCTTAATTTTAAGATATAATTTTTATTAATTTCGATGATAAGTTTTTACACATTGGGAGTTCCAAGAGAGGTTCTGAACCACCACTCCAATTGATCCCAAATTAGGGGGGCACGCAAGAAAAAGTAAAGAACACCCTGGGCCAAATTTGAAGCTTCTACATTTTTTTCAAGTTACTATCTTTATTAATTTCGAAAATATGCTTTAAGGTCGTAAGAACTGAGTGGCTGGTCCCCGACTCACTACTCCAATGGGGCCCAAATTTCAAAGACACTTACGAAATAGGAAGGGACACCCTGATACCAAATTTGGAGGTTCTATCTTCATTGGTTTCGGAATTATGCTCGTTTGGCCTAAATTCGATCAAAAAGTTCTAAGTTCCGAACCCATTGTCCAATCCTCACCGTACGTAATCACCGCCATAGTTTCATTACCAATAACCTACAGCACAAATTTCATGAAGATAGCCTCATTAGTTGTTGAGTTATCGTGGCTTCTACATTTTTTCAAGTTGTTATCTTTATTAATTTTAAAGATATGCTTTAAGGTCTTCGGAAATGTGTGGCTGGTCCCCGACCTACTACTCCAATGGGGCCCAAATTCCCAAGACACTTAGGAAATAGGAAGGGACACCCTGATACCAAATTTGGGGGTTCCATCTTCATTGGTTTCGGAATTATGCTCGTTTGGCCTAAATTCGATCAAAAAGTTCTAGGTTCCGAACCCATGGTCCAATCCCGACCTTACGCAATTCCCGAAGTAGTTTCATTACTAGTAACCTACAGCACAAATTTGATGAAGGTAGCGTCATTAGTTGTTGAGTTATCGTGATTTTTTATATTTGTTCGTTAGCCCTGAAACCGATTAAAAGGTCCAGATCCCGAACCCATGGGCCGATTTCGCCCATATGCAATCCCCGCCGTACTTTCAGTCCTAGTAACCTACAGTTAAAATTTCATCAAGATAGCTCCATTATTTTTTGAGTTATCGTGCCTACGGACGGACGGACGGACGGACGGACGGACATGGCTATATCGACTAAGGCTGTCACGCTGATCACAAATATATATACTTTTCCATATCTAGCTCGCTTCCTTTAGGTGGTTACAAACACCATACCAAAGTTAATATACCCCTTTACCTATTCTATAGGTGTAGGGTATAAAAATATATTTATTGGTTTCTAATAAATTTATCTCATAAGTTGATAAACCAATACACTTTATGTGAAATGACATATTGCATCCATCGCTGCACAGTGCACATAATAGAATCATTTTTTGAGCGAGAGAAATTATCGCCGCACTTGATACAGTTTTCTCTCATTATTTGTTATTGTTGTTGTATATATTCACTTCAGCAATATTTTTCTTTTTTTTTTTTTTACATGATATTTAAGAACGATTATTATAATTTCTTCAAAAGAAGTGAAAGATGAGAGTTATTTTAAACTGTACAGTTAAAAAAAAATTTTTTTTATGAGTTTTTACTTTTTATGATCTTAGTACTTTTAACAATTTGAATTTTTATTTATTAAAACCAATTACTATTTTAGTCTTTTAAATCAAATTAGAAATTTAATTTTTATAAAAAATATACCACAGATTCTAAATTATTAAAATTTATGATTAAAAAAATCAAAGATTATTTTATATAATTTTTTTTATTCACAGGTAAATTATTATCAACTATCTCTTTCAAGATAGTAACTACTTTTTATATAACCATAAGTGATATATAATTAAGAAATTGTGTACAATACTTAAATTTTATAATTATACCCGTATGACTATAGGTCATAGGGTATAATAAATTTGTAATTACGTTTGTGAAGCAGAGAAATAGGGGGCTAGTTTTTTAGACTCTATAGTGTAAGGATCGGTTCAGAATCGAAAAAAAAATTGATTTAGCTTTGTATGTCCGTTCGTCCACACGATAACTCAAAAACTAAAAGAGCTAGGATCTTGAAATTTTACCAAATTCATTTTGTTGCAATAGTCGTCATCCATATATAAATCCAGCCATTTTGGTTCATGGGTTCGGGTACGTGCCCAACAACTTCTTTTTTTATATCAGCATTACTCTGTACCTATTACTGCTGCGTGTGTGAAATTTTGTCAAAAACTGTTTAGCGTAATGGCCAAAGTTACTGCAAAATTTGGTTGGTCTACTGCAAAGGGTTCGAGTAGCTGCCATACATCTTCTTATTTTATATGAGCATTACTCTATACCTATTGAAGTTGGGTGTCTGAAATTTTTCAAAAAAAGTTTAGTGTAATGGCCAAACTTACTGCAAAATTTGGTTGGTCTACTGCAGAGGGTTCGAGTAGCTGCCATACAACTCCTTCCTTTATATGAGCATTACACTACACCTAACAAAGCTGGTATGTTTGAAATTTTGCTAAAAGTAATTAATGTTTATAATAATAATGATATAATGTTTATATAACGGTCATACGGGTATCCCAGAGTTGACACAATCTACTCTACCACACTCTTCCTCGTTTAGTTTTATATTTACATTAATTGTATGTAAAGTTCTAAATTTGTCATTGTATTTTAGAAATACATTTAATGAAACCATTAATGGTTTTAATTAATATTAACAAGTGAAGAAACAGTCAGTTGGTGCAACCGACTTAGAAATACGCTACACCTATTTGGTTCAAATTTAATGGGAAGTCCATAAGTCATTATAAAATTACATATTTAAAACTTTTATCTATGTGCATTTACTGTTGAATAATTTAGTACCCTTGGTTAATTATTTTAATTTTCAATCATTTTTAAATTTATTCTCTTAATTTACTTATTTTTTAATATTTTATAGAATTAAACTTAAAGTTATTCGAACGAAATATTAATTTGTAATAATATAAATGTAAAAGTTTATATAATTTCAAGTTTTTTAATGTTAGTTAAAACCATTAATGCTTTCATTAGCTTGTTATCACAAAAACAAATTTCTAAAATACAATGATAAATTTTGAACAGTTTCATATAATTAATTTTAATACAAAAACGAGGAAGAGTGTCGTAGAGTAGACTGTGTCAACTTTGGAATACCTGTCTGGTTAATTACTTTTGGCAAAATTTCAAACATACAGCTCTATTAAGTGTAGTGTACTGCTCATATAAAAAAGGAGTTGTATGGCAACTACCCGAACCCATGGACCAAAATAGCTGGAGTTAAATAGCGATGACGGCTATTGAAAAAAAAAACGAATTTCCAAAAATTTCAAGATCCTAGCTCCTTTAGTTTTTGACTTATAGTGCGGACGTACGGTCATACACAACTAAATCTATTTTTTTTTTTTCGATTCTGAACCGATCCATACACTTGAGTTTATATCTACCCCCCTCCTTCTCTGCGTCACAAACGTAATGGCAAATTTATTATACCCTTTGACTAGATAGTCATACGGGTATAATACTAGATAGTCATAAATAGATAGTCATACATACTAGATAGTAATAAATTTTACAACTTAAGTATCGTACACAATTTCTTAATTATATATTACCTATGGTAATAATTGTATAAAATATAGATATGATATAATAAAAACTAATAGAGCTATCGGATCCTAGAAGTTTTTGATCGAATTTAGGCCAAACAAGCATAATTCCGAAACCAATGAAGATAAAACATTCAAATTTGGTATCAGTGGGCCTTAGAGCCCTGGAAATTTAGGGCCAATTAGAGTAGTGGGTCGGGGACCATCAACACAGTTTCGAAGACCTTAAAGCATATCATTTATATTAGTAAAAAAAATAGGTTAAAATTATGACAGAACGTTCCAATTGTGTACAAGGGATCAATAGTATTGAAAGAACAGCGCGGACTGCATTAAGGCGAAATCCGACCATGGGTTCGGATCCTGGAATTTTTTCATCGAATTTAGTCCGTTCAATTTAGTTCGAAGAAGTCCTCGAAAATTGGAACCAATTGAAATAGTGGGTCGGGGACCATCCACATAGTTTCGAAGACCTTAAAGCATATTTTCGAAAAGAATAGAGATGGTAACTTCAAAAAAATGTAGAAGCTTCAAATTTGGCACAAGGCTGTTCTTTACTATTTCCTACGTGTTCCCTTAATGTATGATCAATTGGAGTAGTGGCTCAGGTAACTCTTTTAGACCTCTAAAGGTTGAAAGGCTTGTCATCGAAATTAATAAAAATAGTAGCTTAAAATGAATATAGAATGTTCCATGTGTGTACAAGGGTTAATTAGTATTGAAAGTATTACTTGGACTGCATATGGGCGAAATCCTACTATGGTTTCGGGTTCTGGAACCTTTGAAAAGTAACAAACGTATATCTTAAAAACAAAAACTCAGAAACTAATTACGCTATTTTGATGAAATTTATATACCCCCACTACTCTCAAGACCTTAAAGCATAATATATTCGAAATTAATAAAGATAAAAAAATCAAATTTGATATATAAACTATTTCCTATTTCTGTTCTTATTTAACACTTATATATTTTTAAAAGCTAAGGGTTTTACTATTAAACATATTATGTATTATATTTTATAAATTAACAAGTAAAGAAAAAGTCAGTCGGTGCAACCGACTTAGAAATACCTTACACCTATTTGGTTCAAATTTAAGGACATACCCATAAGTCATTTTAACACCATAAAAGCTGTTATTAATTTGAACGTAAGACATAGCTAACCAAATTAACTTTATAATACTAAAATCATTTTCTAATTACACTATCTATTAAAAAATATTACAAAATCTTACTAATATATCTATTTAAAAATGTTAAAAAACAAACAAACTTGAAATAAATGAAAATATATTTATTCCAATTCAATTACAAAATGAAAAATTATATTTATTAAATTTTGTGATAAAAAGATAATCAAAGCATAATATATTTAATAATCCAAATTTTTAAAAATTGCAATTATTTTAAATGGTTAGTTTATATACCTAATAGAAAAGCTTATAAACGCAAAATATGCAATAAATGTACTTCTAAAATACAATTACAAATTTTGAACTTTTCATATAATTCATTTAAATATTCAAATAAATTTTACATAAATGCAGCAAGTACCTTTGAACATAGCTGAACCACTACAATTTAGTCTAGATTTCGGAGATACATAGGACATAGGAAATATATTCTTTGGTTTTGAAATTAAACTCGACCAGAACTAATTCGCATGGTACTTTCATTACTAGTAACCTAGAGTTTAAATTTCATCAAAATACCGGCATTATTTTTTGAGTTATGGTGTTTTTAAGATATATGTTTTTTAGTCCTTGAACTTGTCAAGGGTTCCAGAACCCGAAACCATGGTACGATTTCGCCCATATGCAGTCCCGTCATACTTTCAATACTAGTTAACCCTTGTATACAATTGGAACGTTCTATCTTAATTTTAAGTTACTAGTTTTATTAATTTCGATGATAAGCTTTTACACATTTGGGGGTCTAAGAGAGGTCCTGAACCACCACTGCAAATGATCCCAAATTAGGGGGGCACGGAAGAAATAGTAAAGAACACCCTGGGCCAAAGTTGAAGCTTCTAGATTTGTTTCAAGTTACTATTTTTATTAATTTCGAAAATATGCTTTAAGGTCCTCGGAACTGAGTGGCTGGTCTCCGACCCACTAGTCCAATGGGGCCCAAATTTCAAAGACACTTACGCAATAGGAAGGGACACCCTGATACCAAATTTGGAGGTTATATCTTCATTGGTTTCGGAATTACGCTAGTTTGGCCTAAATTCGATCAAAAAGTTCAAAGTTCCGAACCCATTGTCCAATCCTCACCGTACGTAATCACCGCCGTAGTTTCATTACCAATAACCTACAGCACAAATTTCATGAAGATAGACTCATTAGTTGTTGAGTTATCGTGATTTTTAATATATGTTCGTTATCCCTGACACCGACTAAAAGGTCCAGAATCCGAACCCATGGGCTGATTTCGCCCTTATACAGTCCCCGCTTTACTTATTGTACTAGTTAACCCTTGTACACAATTTGAACGGTCTATCTTAATTTTAAGTAACTATTTTTAGTAATTTCGATTATAAGCTTTTAAAACTTGGGAGGTCTGAGAGGGGTACTGAACCACCTCTCCCATTGATCCCAAAATAAGGGAACACGCAAGAGATAGTAAAGAACGCTCTTGTGGCAAATTGGAAGCTTCTACATTTTTTCAAGTTGTTATCTTTATTAATTTTAAAGATATGCTTTAAGGTCTTCGGAAATGTGTGGCTGGTCCCCGACCTACTACTCCAATGGGGCCCAAATTCCCAAGACACTTAGGAAATAGGAAGGGACACCCTGATACCAAATTTGGGGGTTCCATCTTCATTGGTTTCGGAATTATGCTCGTTTGGCCTAAATTCGATCAAAAAGTTCTAGGTTCCGAACCCATGGTCCAATCCCGACCTTATACAATCCCCGAAGCAGTTTCATTACTAGTAACCTACAGCACAAATTTGATGAAGATAGCGTCATTAGTTGTTGAGTTATCGTGATTTTTTATATATGTTCGTTAGCCCTTCGATCGATTAAAAGGTCCAAAATCCGAACCCATGGGCCGATTTCGCCCATATGCAATCCCCGCCGTACTTTCAGTCCTAGTAACCTACAGTTAAAATTTCATCAAGATAGCTCCATTATTTTTTGAGTTATCGTGCCTACGGACGGACGGAAGAAAAATGTTTAGGGTTGCCATACGGTACTAAAATTTACCATTATGCAAAATTCAATTTTTGCAAAATTTTTGGCTACACATATCTTCTATACGGGCCAAGCTAGAGTCTTGAAATTTTGGGAGTAGTTAGATCCTCTGAAATAAGTAGAAGTCGGTTAATAAATTTTTTTTGTCACGTCCCCTGTTTTGCAGCTACAAGGGCCCAAAAATTGTAATTTTGCTATTTTTAAACACCTGTAACTTGAATACCTGTTCAAATTTTTTTTTTGTGATTTACAAAATTGAAAGCTCTTTAAATATATTTCAACATGTGTCAAAGGTTTTTCTTAATTTTGAAGGATGACGAAGCTACAGCCCCCGCAAATTCCAAAAAAGCCCTATATTTAAATTGATATAATAAGAGTTCTGTCAGCTATATTTTCAATCTAAAAACGGTAAAAGAGAGCTTCTTTCTTAGGCTTTGCAAAAATATATCACTAAAATAAACAGGGTTGCCATACGGTACTAAAATTTACCATTATGTAAAACTCAATTTTTGCAAAATTTTTGGCCCCACATATCTGTTAAACGGTTTCAGCTGGGATCTTGAAATTTTGGGAGAAGTTAGAACTTCAAAAATTAGTAAGAGTCGGTTAACAAAATTTTTTTGTCAAGCCCCCTGTTCAGCAGCTATATGAGCTCGAAAATTGAAATTTTGCTATTTTTAAACACCTGTAACTTATATACCTGTTCAAATTTTTTTTTGTTAATATACAAAATTTTAAGGTCCAACATTATACTTTAACATATGTTAAAAGATTTTCTTAAATTTAAAAGCGGTTCTTTAAATTGAAGAAAGTGTCTGTCAGTTTTAACCATTTTGGCTTATATAGTAAAATTCTAAATAAAATTCCAAATTTTGCTAGAATTCACAATTTCATTCCTTGAACCTAAAAAAGTTGGGAGAAGGGGAGTAGTGAGGTTTAGATCCTTGAAAAATTGGGCAACCTTCCCCATAGAGGGACTATTAGAACTTAAAAATTAAAAAAATTACGGTTTTTATAAGTAAGTAGTAACTTAATCACCAACGTATATATTTAATAAATTAAATGTTAACATTGAAGCTTCAACATTATATTCCGATAAAATACTCAGTGTGAAACTCTATATTATTATGAAAATGTGCTTTTTTAAAAACCCTTGGTTTTTTTCATCACTTGTTTTATATGAGTATTACTCTGTACCTGTTGCAGCTGCGTGTCTGAAATTTTGCCAAAAGTAGTTTAGTTTTATGGCTAAAGTTTTTGCAAAATTTGGTTGGTCTACTGCAGTGGGTTCGAGTAGCTGCTATACAACTTCTTATTTTATATGAGCATTTCTCTCCACTTAATGAAGCTGGGTGTCTGAAATTTTGCTAAAATTAGTTTAGTGTAATGGCCAAAGTTTCTGCAAAATTTGGTTGGTCTACTGTAGAGGGTTCGAGTAGCTGCCATACAACTCCTTCTTTTATATGAGCATTATACTACACCTAATGAAGCTGGGTGTCTGAAATTTTGCCAAAAATAGTTTAGTGTAATGGCCAAAGTTACAGCTAAATTTGGTTGGTCTACTGCAGAGGATTCGAGTAGCTGCCATACAACTCCTTCTTTTATATGAGTATTCCACTAAACTTAATAAAGCTGTATGTTTGATATTTTTTTGCCAAATGTAATTAACCGTTACGTCATACGGGTATCCCAGAGTAGACACAGTCTACTCTACTACACTCTTCCTCGTTATACCCGTGCATACATATATGAACATCGGGTATATTAAAATTACTCCTCCGTTTGTAACGCATCGAAATATAAGAGCTAGATATAGTGTCAAGGGTACGTATCGAATCAGCATCGAAAAGTGAATCGATCTAGCTATGTGTGTCCGTCCGTCCGTCCGTCCGTCCGTCCGTCCGTCAGCACGATAACTCAAAAACTATAAGAGCTAGAGTTCTGAAACTTTCACAAAGTAATTTTTAGACAATTTGTAGGTTCCCTATTGTTTTTGGTTAAAATCGGAGAAAGGCTTCGGGTAGCTGCCATACAAATTTTTCGATATTTTATGAGTATTTTCTAAATTATTAACGAAATAGAAACCAATATAAAAACAAACAAATTGTTGCTTAATTATTAATCGATTCATGGTGTAGTGGTTAGATCATGTTACTTGTACCAAAAATTTCTCGGTTCGAATTCAGGCTAAGGAAAATTTTTTTTTTTTTTTAAATTCATTTTTTTTTATCTATTTTTTTTTTAATAAAATATATGTATTTATTTTATGTTTGAAAAAATTTTATTTTATAGAAAATTTGACATAAGACTCTCATTTATATTAAAAATTATTAATTTTTTTTAATATTTCTATAAAAAAATTCAAAACTGTTATTTAAAACAAACAATTGATACCATAGAAACTACGATTATTTAAAACTGTTATTTAAAACAAACAATTGATACCTTAGCAACTACAATTATTAAAAAAAAAATAATGAGATAAATAAAAACTCGTTTTGTAGACAAATTATTTTTTGAGTTATGGTGTTTTTAAGATATATGTTTTTTAGTCCTTGAACTTGTCAAGGGTTCCAGAACCCGAAACCATGGTACGATTTCGCCCATATGCAGTCCCGTCATACTTTCAATACTAGTTAACCCTTGTATACAATTGGAACGTTCTATCTTAATTTTAAGTTACTAGTTTTATTAATTTCGATGATAAGCTTTTACACATTTGGGGGTCTAAGAGAGGTCCTGAACCACCACTGCAAATGATCCCAAATTAGGGGGGCACGGAAGAAATAGTAAAGAACACCCTGGGCCAAATTTGAAGCTTCTAGATTTGTTTCAAGTTACTACTTTTATTAATTTCGAAAATATGCTTTAAGGTCCTCGGAACTGAGTGGCTGGTCTCCGACCCACTAGTCCAATGGGGCCCAAATTTCAAAGACACTTACGCAATAGGAAGGGACACCCTGATACCAAATTTGGAGGTTATATCTTCATTGGTTTCGGAATTACGCTAGCTTGGCCTAAATTCGATCAAAAAGTTCAAAGTTCCGAACCCATTGTCCAATCCTCACCGTACGTAATCACCGCCGTAGTTTCATTACCAATAACCTACAGCACAAATTTCATGAAGATAGACTCATTAGTTGTTGAGTTATCGTGATTTTTAATATATGTTCGTTATCCCTGACACCGACTAAAAGGTCCAGAATCCGAACCCATGGGCTGATTTCGCCCTTATACAGTCCCCGCTTTACTTATAGTACTAGTTAACCCTTGTACACAATTTGAACGGTCTATCTTAATTTTAAGTAACTATTTTTAGTAATTTCGATTATAAGCTTTTAAAACTTGGGAGGTCTGAGAGGGGTACTGAACCACCTCTCCCATTGATCCCAAAATAAGGGAACACGCAAGAGATAGTAAAGAACGCTCTTGTGGCAAATTGGAAGCTTCTACATTTTTTCAAGTTGTTATCTTTATTAATTTTAAAGATATGCTTTAAGGTCTTCGGAAATGTGTGGCTGGTCCCCGACCTACTACTCCAATGGGGCCCAAATTCCCAAGACACTTAGGAAATAGGAAGGGACACCCTGATACCAAATTTGGGGGTTCCATCTTCATTGGTTTCGGAATTATGCTCGTTTGGCCTAAATTCGATCAAAAAGTTCTAGGTTCCGAACCCATGGTCCAATCCCGACCTTATACAATCCCCGAAGCAGTTTCATTACTAGTAACCTACAGCACAAATTTGATGAAGATAGCGTCATTAGTTGTTGAGTTATCGTGATTTTTTATATATGTTCGTTAGCCCTTCGATCGATTAAAAGGTCCAAAATCCGAACCCATGGGCCGATTTCGCCCATATGCAATCCCCGCCGTACTTTCAGTCCTAGTAACCTACAGTTAAAATTTCATCAAGATAGCTCCATTATTTTTTGAGTTATCGTGCCTACGGACGGACGGACGGACATGGCTATATCGACTAAGGCGGTCACGCTGATCACAAATATATATACTTTTCCATATCTAGCTCGCTTCCTTTAGGTGGTTACAAACACCATACCAAAGTTAATATACCCCTTTACCTATTCTATAGGTGTAGGGTATAAAAACTAAATATTTTTTTAATTTTTATTATATCATATCATATCTATATTTTATTGAATTATTACCATAGGTAATATAAAATTAAGAAATTGTGTACGATACTTAAGTTGTAAAATTTATTATACCCGGATGAGTTTATTGACCCGGATATATAAATTCGCAAACTCGTTTTTTTGCAATAGCCGTAATCGCTTTTAACTCCAGCCATTTTGGTCCATGGATTCGGGTAGCTGCCATACAACTTCTTTTTTTATATGAGTATTACTCTGTACCTGTTGCAGCTGCGTGTCTGAAATTTTACCAAAAGTAGTTTAGTTTTATGGCTAAAGTTTTTGCAAAATTTGGTTGGTCTACTGCAGTGGGTTCGAGTAGCTGCTATACAACTTCTTATTTTATATGAGCATTTCTCTCCACTTAATGAAGCTGGGTGTCTGAAATTTTGCTAAAATTAGTTTAGTGTAATGGCCAAAGTTTCTGCAAAAAATTTGGTTGGTCTACTGTAGAGGGTTCGAGTAGCTGCCATACAACTCCTTCTTTTATATGAGCATTATACTACACCTAATGAAGCTGGGTGTCTGAAATTTTGCCAAAAATAGTTTAGTGTAATGGCCAAAGTTACAGCTAAATTTGGTTGGTCTACTGCAGAGGATTCGAGTAGCTGCCATACAACTCCTTCTTTTATATGAGTATTCCACTAAACTTAATAAAGCTGTATGTTTGAAATTTTTTTGCCAAATGTAATTAACCGTTACGTCATACGGGTATCCCAGAGTTGACACAGTCTACTCTACTACACTCTTCCTCGTTATACCCGTGCATACATATATGAACATTGGGTATATTAAAATTACTCCTCCGTTTGTAACGCATCGAAATATAAGAGCTAGATATAGTGTCAAGGGTACGTATCGAATCAGCATCGAAAAGTGAATCGATCTAGCTATGTGTGTCCGTCCGTCCGTCCGTCCGTCCGTCAGCACGATAACTCAAAAACTATAAGAGCTAGAGTTCTGAAACTTTCACAAAGTAATTTTTAGACAATTTGTAGGTTCCCTATTGTTTTTGGTTAAAATCGGAGAAAGGCTTCGGGTAGCTGCCATACAAATTTTTCGATATTTTATGAGTATTTTCTAAATTATTAACGAAATAGAAACCAAATATAAAAACAAACAAATTGTTGCTTAATTATTAATCGATTCATGGTGTAGTGGTTAGGTCATGTTACTTGTACCAAAAATTTCTCGGTTCGAATTCAGGCTAAGGAAAATTTTTTTTTTTTTTTAAATTCATTTTTTTTTATCTATTTTTTTTTTAATAAAATATATGTATTTATTTTATGTTTGAAAAAATTTTATTTTATAGAAAATTTGACATAAGACTCTCATTTATATTAAAAATTATTAATTTTTTTTAATATTTCTATAAAAAAAATTCAAAACTGTTATTTAAAACAAACAATTGATACCATAGAAACTACGATTATTTAAAACTGTTATTTAAAACAAACAATTGATACCTTAGCAACTACAATTATTAAAAAAAAAATAATGAGATAAATAAAAACTCGTTTTGTAGACAAATTATTAATTGTTGTATGGTATAGTGGATAGGACATGGGACTAGTAGTCAAAACGTTTCGGTTCGATTCCTGGCTGGGGCAAAATTTTTTTTTTTTAAAATTCTCAATTATAAATTATTTATTTTTTTTAATACATTTTTAAAAAAATTCAAAACAGTTATTCAAAACAAACAATTGATACCATCGCAACTATAATAATTTAAAAAAAAAATTGAGATGAATATAAAGAGTAGTATGAATATGAGGTTTCTGGGTACGTCAAAATCAGCTGATTGGTTTTTTGACAGTTGTTTGTGTCTTGGAAAATGTTTTTTAATAGGATTTTTCGAGTTGTTTGTGTCTTGGGAGTGATTTTTAATAGGATTTTATTATTGGTGAGTGTTTTGGGAATGATTTTTGTATGTTGTTAGTAGGTTTTGGATAGATAAGGTTAGTAGTGGTGAATGGGAAAAATAGTGAGATTAATGGGAATGTTTAATATGTTCTGTTGTTGGTAGATGTCGTTAGTAGTGGTGGAATGGGAAAAATAGTAAGTTTAATGGGAAGTTAATGGGAATATCTAATATGTTGTGTTGTTGGTAGATGACGTTAGTAGTGGGGGAATGGGAAAAATAGTAAGTTTAATGGGAAGTTAATGCGAATGTATAATATGTTCTGTAGTTGATAGATGTCACAATTTTTTTTGAGTAAATAGTAATAATGTGAATGTAGTAAGAATAATAAAAAAGGGGTGAAAAGATCAGTTTAATATGAAAAAGAATTTTTTTGTGTCTTGGAAAAAGATTTTTAATAGGATTTTACGGGTTGTTTGTGTATTGGGAGTGATTTTTAATAGTATTTGATTAGGTGTTAGTGTCTTGGGAAATGATGATTTTTAATGGGTAGTTAAGAGGAATTTTTATTGAAATTTAGTAGATATCACTATTTTTGAAAAATTGTATTAGCTATAATAATGTATAGATAAAATAAAAAGGGGTGAAAATAAAAAAGATCAGTTCTATATGAAAAAGAAAAAGAGACTGGTGGTTATAAAATATCACTATTTTAAAATATTATCCCCCTACTACTAGTTTTTAAAACAAAAAGACCGTTAAAATGCAAAGTTCACAGTAATGTCTTTTAGTATGACTAAGAGTAGGTATTAAATTTCAAGATCATTACTAAACATTTTAGCGATTTTTCACATATTCCAACGGATAATAGTTAAAGGAAAATAGATAAAATTTTTTTTTTAATTCAAATTTGCGGTTAAAACTTTTTATAAGGTTCACAATATATGTTCAACAATTTAAAAGGGGTGAAAACATTAAAGTTAATTTTGAATTAAAAAATATCAACTGTTTAATGTATAGTTTTTAAAAGAAAAAGTTCGTTATTTTTTAACGGTTTTTCACTTCATTCAATTAAACGTATAGGCAAAGGAAAATAATAAAGCAAAAACAAAAATTTGTGGAAAACGTTAATTTATAACTTATGAATTAGTTAGTTAAAACCAAATAAGTAAATAATGAAAAAATTAAAAAAGGGTTGGAAAGATTAGTTTAATATTAAAAGGAATAAGAAAAGAATGAAAATATGAGTTTAATATGAAAAAGGGGGAAATAAAAAGGGATGAAAACGTTAAAGTTAAATTTTGAATTAAAAATTATCAACTTTTTAATGTATTGTTGTTTTTTAAAAGAAAAAGTTTGTTATTTTTTTTTTACAGGTGGTTGTGGTTAAACTTTAATATTATATTTTTAACAACTTTTTTTATAATTCTTACTGATCATAGACAAAGGAAAATATTATAGTACAGGGAAAAAAATTTTTTTTTTTTTTAATATAAATTTGTTGTTCCATAGGAAATGAAATTTAATATTAATTAGCGGTTAATCTTAAATTTTAATGTTAGCTATACGCTTATTGTTTTTAAAGGTGCTTTATTGTTTTTAAAAGAAAAAGTTCGTTAAAATCAATATATACTAAGTACATATGCTTAATTTTGAAATATTATGATCCTACTAGTTTTAAAACAAAAGACAGCAAAAATTATGTAAATATGATGGAAAATATAATATATATAGGAAAAATTTCTTCTTCATAAGATTCGCAATACTATAGTTTTTTAATATGATTAAGGGGAGGTATTAAATTTCGAGATCATATCTAAACATTTTAACGAATTTTCACATATTTCACCTGATTATAGATAAAGGAAAATAGGTACAAAAATTTTTTGAATTCAAATTTGCGGTTAAAACTTTTCATAAGGTTTAATAAAAAAAATTAGTCAACAAATAAAAAGGGATGAAAACGTTAAAGTTAAATTTGAATTAAAAATTATCAACTTCTTAATGTATTGTTTTTAAAAGAAAAAGTTCGTTATTTTTTTAACGGTTTTCTCATACTTCATTCAATTAAACGTATAGGCAAAGGAAAATAATAAAGTAAAAACCAAAATTTGTGGTAAACGATAATTTATAACTTATGAATTATTATCCTATTTGAAACGATAACATTTATGTTTTATTGTTTTTTAATGTAATAGGTACTATAAATAGTAGAATATATTCCTAAAAAGTTATTAGTCAGAAATCAGATAGAAGAGAAACCACTTCAACAGAACAAAACAGTTAAAATTTAAAATGAAACGAACAGCCAGTACAGCTTTCGGCGTAAATAATAATAAATCGTGCGCGAATTGTAACGTAGAGGTACCAGTTAAAGAATGGATGTATCATATAAGAACTTTCAAGCATAAGCAAGCCAGCGCAATACCTACTGATTATTCAAATATACATCTGTTAAGAAGTATATTTAATGAACGGATAGAAACTTTCATAGCGGTAAATAATGATGAAAGCTTACAGTCTCCAGGAGAGTTTTTAAGAAACATAAAAGTGAACATTATTAGTTTACTAAAAAATTCACTAGAAAAGCATCATTCATTTAAATTTAATTTTGAACTATACAGTGAATACATTAAAGTAGTTCAAGCAAATAATGATGAGGAAGAAGATGATGTTGTATTATCAATAAAATCTTTTAATACAAAAATGAGAACCATAACATTATCATCAAATATATTGGAAGCTTACGAAGAAGCTGAAACGAAGATTGTAACAAAATGTGATGAATTTCAAGAAAGAGATAGTGGATTGTCTCTTCTTAGAATAATACACTTAGAAGTAAATATTAATCAATATAAACCTTTACGTGGCTCGCAATATCTATCTTTACCACCATGTATTAAAAAAAAGAAAGCATGAATAAATATTTACAATTCCGATGAATATTGCTTTAAATGGTGTGTAATAGCAGCTTTACACAATGGTGCAGGACGTCTACAACTAACAACAACTTACAAAATTGGAAATATACATTCAAACAGGATACATTTGGAAAATGGCACAACATTAGTATTTGATCATCTTGAATTTCCGCTTAAAGTAGCTGATATTGAAACATTTGAATTGCAAAATCCAGCAATTAGTATAAATGTTTTTGGACTTGAAGAAGTGATGTTGCCTTTGGGTGGTGTGTATTCTCAAATTGTGGGACCGTATTATTGTACAAAACAACAGAAAGATAACCATATCAATCTTCTGTTAATACAGAACGCAGAGAGGACTCATTATGTTTGGATAAAAAATATATCAAGATTAGTAAAATCACAAATTACCAAATGTAAAAATCGAATCTATTTATGTAATAATTGTCTGATACATTTTTACAATGAAGCAGCTTTAAAATCACATGAAAATCAATGCTCAAAGGTAGTTACAACAATGCCAACTGAAAATGAAAATATTTTAAAATTCAAAAATTTTCATAAAAAAATGGATATTCCGTTTACAGTATATGCTGATTTTGAGTGTTTATTTCAAAATATCAACACATGTTTACCAGATTTAAATAACACATCATCAACAACAGATATTCAAGAACATATACCGTGCTCTTTTGCATATTATATTAAATGCAATTTTGATGAGAAGTTGAACATTTTCAGAATGCATACTGGTCAGAAATGTGAAGAGGAGTTTATAAAACAATT